>CM060696.1:75550216-75952716 GCA_030686995.1 Artemisia argyi | reverse complement strand
TCATTAATTTATTAATACACTTTGTGAGGATCAGGGTAAAAACTAAAAACCTTTAACCAACAAAATTAAATCACACTCAATGTCAACCCAAAGTCCGAACATTCTTTCTATGAAGTGTGTGACATATGTTTAACTTAATCTACAACCCATTTGGCGATTTCAGTATGTCTAGAATAAACATACATATACGCACCCGAATTACTTCATCTTTTCATAGAATAGGAAACTAGCTAGCTCGTTAGGACATTGTATCTTTTCATAATTTCCACCAACTACTAACAATAAACTAGTATACTCGTTTAAATATATATTAATATCATGACCTCCAAACTTGTTTATGTACCGCCGTACCGGTGTTTCTTAAAATATGGATGTCAAAACATTTCTATTACGATAATTAACAGCAAAATGCCAAGGTTGATACAACGTCCACATCCAAGGCCACCACCATCAATACTAGCAAACAACGTCCAAACTTGTTTAGGGCCAAATGAATGGTTCTTATATGATGATTAAGATTTTTCTTTTATGTCAAAGTCGTCTCTCTAATCATGTTTATTTCAACATTATACGTAATCAAGTCAACAAAAACCACAAGTAATGGTCGTTGATTGGTTGTTTGTTACGGCCCACTTTTAAGTCATGATTTGAGAAAATAGTAAAATACAAGATGTCCTCAAGACTCCATCATGCATATATGTTTTCAACTTTTATTTGTAACATCCTTAATTATTTGGGTCCAACATATTTTTTTTTTACATTTTTTTTTTCTTTTTTCCCTCTCACATTAATCACAACTTGACCTATCATGTTGATAAATTACTTAAGAAGATCTTTAAGTAGGGATAAATCACCAAAACGATTTTGATTGAACAAAGGTATCTGCTATTTAGTCAATTTTGATTGAGTATTTTGTCCAGCAAAACTATCCAAACCTTACATACAATACATCTATATGAAGTTGACTAGATGATGTCTAGATTGGGAATAAACTACTCCTAAATATTAAGGACTCACAAAGACCAATTAAAGAACACCAAAAGGACAATGGGACCCACGAAAAAGTACATCCGGACCCACAGGTGTGGGTCCGGATGTACTTTTTCGTGGGTCCCATTGTCCTTTTGGTGTTCTTAACGTGTGCCCCCAGGGCACACATTAGAAAAACCCTTTTATCAATTTTTAGCATTGCATAAGAGCTAATATGTTACTATTTTCTATTTACCAACACTAAGGTTCTTTGGAATATTAAGGTTTTTTAAATGGATCCCACAAAGGAACATATGATCAACAAAAGAACATTATTGCGGTTAATTGTTTACGTATATTATTTTCTTTTACTACCAGCTCCGTCTCAAAATAAGTGTCCAGTTTAATTTTTCATAGTCAAATTGATTCAACTTTAACATTATTTATTTTTACGGGTGTTATATAATAGCTAATGCAAATATATGAATGGACTTGGTTTAAAGTGTATTTTTTATTGGTATAATTTTTCATTGACTATTACATAACACAAAAATATATAAGGTTAAAGTTGAACCAGTTTAACTCTAAAAAGTCAAACTGTACACTTATTTTGAGATTGAGGGAGTATTTATAATGCATATGTGTACATTTTTTAAAATTAAAATACTTAAAATTTTAGTACCATTAAATATAAATAATTAAATGACAAGTTTAACCAATGTTTTGAAAATCGGGTTGGAAATCGACCTGGTCGAGTCACCGGGCACCGGGTCAACCAGTTCGACCGGTTGGACCGCCGGGTCAACACGGTTTTCATTTTATTATTTTTTTATTTTTTTGACCAGGTCAACCGGTTCGACCGCCCGGTCAACCGGGTCGACCACCGGGTCAACCCGGGTTTTTATTAAAATATTTTGAAAAAATGAAACCCGGCCGGATTTCGAGAACCGGGTTGACCCGAGTCACTCAAAACCCGGCGGGCCAAACCGGTTAACCCGGCTTTAGAAACCCGGGTTGTTTTGACCGTTTTTTCGGCCGGAACCGGTCGAACCCGTTAACCCGGCCGGGTCGACCCGGGTTTCAAAACCTTGAGTTTAACTATTTTACTTATGTTTTAAAACAAGTTTAAGTCAAATGTTTGGTGTATCAATATCAATTTTTACTACTTTAAAAATATTAACTTTTTAAATGGCAAGTTTTAACATTGGCTAATATTTACGTATTTATCAATTTAATACAAAAAACACACGGTTGATTCTGTTTATACTACAAATATAAAGTAAATATTTTTTTTCAAACTTTAAAAATTTAATAATGAGCAATGCGTTATACGTAACATACTCATTTATTATTACATTATCACAAAAAATAATTGACTTGTTTTTGAATATTTTACATTGTAACTGTTATTAAAAAGTTTACCAATCACTTTTAATACATAATATATATTTATCATCTGAACATATGTATAACACATCATTTGAAAAAAGTTAGAAATCTATTTTCAGAAGACAATAATTGTTTCAGCTAATTGTTATCTTGTTTCATTTTCAATTGAATTATCATAGGTTAAAAAAATTCAATTACATTTTGATTAGTTTACGTTATATGCATAAACGTTACCCGAAATACTTAACCGAAATATCTCAATTAAAAAATTTTAACGCTATAAAGTTTTGTCGCTATCAACGGTCACTCGTCTATAGAATATAACGAAAGAGCTAGTGTTGATATAAATGCGTTACACCTAAATTTACACATAATCCATTCATTTAATGATAAGTGTAATAAACTTACTTTCTCTTATCATTTTACATCAAAAGTCAAATACGACAATACATAACCTTAATATCATAAAAAGTATCACACAGTTGTTCTGTTTAGTATTTTGTACTACGAGTATAATAAGAGTCATAAAGGGATGTTTATGTTTGCTATAGCAAGGGTGGTGGTAGGCAATGCTTATTTAATATATAGGACATGTGGGGTGGTCCTTGGGGTGGTCCTTGTATCAATTGTTGATAATCTAATAGAGGTGATTTTGATCCAAATCCATCATCAAAGAATTGCAATGCATAAAGAAGCCTGAGGTTAGGTATTAAACTGCATATCAATACAATGCTTATTTGGTCACAGAAATGCCTAATGAATATGGAATTCATCTGCAGAGGCATATACAAGCTAGTACTAGATTCATGACCCGCTCGATGACCGGGCTAGTTTCACGTATTTAGTTTATACAAAAATGTTAACATAATTCTTAAATAATTTAAACTTAACAAAAAACGAGAAGATTATACAGTTTGAGACAATATACAACAGTGTAACACATCGCTAAAGAATTAAGGAAGATTATATGTATGAAGATTGCAATCATGATGTATAAATGAAATCAGTCATACTCCGCCTTCTACTTGTAAAAATACATCCTGGCCAAGAAAGTATAAAACAAGTTGATCATAATCCATTGAAGCATGGTTGCATGTATATGCACCGGATCCCTTGCAAAGTGAGAAAAATTACAAAGTGTAAAACGCCATTCATAGTGTGACACGTGTCCCCCACTTTAAATTATACATAAAATCCGCCCAGGCGTAATTTGGTCTTTTTACTCGTTTTTTCTTTTCCACCTCAATTTTCAAACGCATATATCTCTTAAACGACAAAGTTTTAGAAATAACCCATTTCACCATAATTTTTAAAATTTGATTCTCTTTAATCTGGTATAAATCTTTTTAATTTTTTCGAAATATTTTTTTTGACATATTCATTGGGTCATGATTTTCTTGATATTTTTGCTATTTTCGACCCTATTTTTTACCTTAAAAATTGCTGAATCATAATATACTTAAAACACAAAAATTGTAGATTTTGATTCACTCTTTATCCAGAAATTTCAATAACTCAAATCCAATATGATATGAGTGAGATATCGCACGTTAAAGATGACGTTTTAGTCATAATTGTTGCATACAAAGTGTTTGATGAAATGTTTAGCTTAGATTTTTTGTCTTCAAATCGAGTTAAATGCTCTTATTTTTGTCCCACAATGCATTATTAATAATTTTATTAATGTAACATTCAAAAAGTGATGTTTTTTAATCATTATATTTTTAAAATATACATTTAGTTCATCAGTTAAGCTATTAGGTTCATCAGTTAGGTTATTAGGTTCATCAGTTAGGTTATGTTTTGTTCATTAGTTAAGTTATAGGTTATAGGTTCATCAGTTAGACATTTTGTTCATCAGTTACTTTGGTTCATCAATTTTTTCAGATTCATCAATTTCAAGTTCATCAAATTTGATCAAATGTTTGGATTCATCAGTTATTGACTAACTGATGAACCTATAATTATATGTTCATCAGTTATTGACTAATTATAGGTTCATCAGTTAGGTTCATTAATTTTTTGGTTCATTAATTATAGGTTCATCAGTTAGTTTATCAGTTATTGACTAACTGATGAACCTATAATGAACCTATAATTATAGGTTCATCAGTTAGGTTCATTAATTTTAGGTTCATTAGTTTGTTTATCAGTTATTGACTAATTGATGAACTTATAATTATTTGTCATGTGTTATGTGTTTAGGTTCAACAATTAGTTAAAAATGTTACCATAAAAACTGATGAACCAAAGTAATTGATCAATTATTTTGTTTCATCAATTTTTATTATAGGTTCATCAGTTAATGCCATGTGTTATATTTTTGGTTCACCAGTTAATGTCATGTGTTATGTTTTTGGTTCATCAGTTTTGGGTTCATCAGTTAATGTCATATGTTATGTTCTTTTGGTTCATCGGTTTTAAACAATTTTTCTTTTTATAACTATTAAAAAAACTTTACTTTTTGAGTCTTACATTAATAAAATGATTAATAATGCATTGAGAAACAAAAATTAGTGCATTTAGCTCAATTTTAACACAAAATATATAAGCTAGACATTTCATCAAACATCTTGTGTACAACAAATATGAGTTAAACACTATTTTTAACGTGTGTTATCTTACTCATATGAGATCGGATTTGAGTGATTTAAAAACCTGTGTAAAGAGTGAACAAAAATCTATAACTTTGATGTTTTAAGTTTTTAACGATTCGACATTTATAAGGGTAAAAAACAGGGCCGAAAATGCCAAAAATATCAAGAAAATCAATAACTATTTTATATGTAAAAAATAAAAGTTCGAAATATTTAACAAGATTTATACCAAATTAAAGAGGATTAAATTTTAAAATTATGGTGAAATCGGTTTTTCGTAAAAGTTTTTGTTTGAAAGATATTTGCATTTGAAGTTTTAGGGCGGAATAAAGAAACGGTTAAAATAACCAAAATGTCCCCTAACCGAATTTAAAAAGAAAAAAGGGAGAGAGTGGGTGGTGGACACTTGTCACATGGTGAGTGCTTTCTAGCCTTTGTAAACTTTGTATTTTTAGTCCCCTTTGTAGGGGATCACACCTCTGCATCTATAAATATACATTCTCTTTCCCGCACGTATAGTAGGAATGCATAGTTTATACAAGTGCATGCAAAATATTGTACATATATACATTAATGAAAAAAATAAGGGGGGATTTCAATATTCGTTAGAAAAAATAACGGATTCCGTTATCAATAGTTTTTTAATACACCTTTACTCTGGAAACATTTTCATAAAACCCCTAAATTATACCTAAAACATACACTACAACAAATTTGTCATTTCTATATACTGTTTTCTTCACACTTTATGAACCATGAACTTTTTTTAAAAGGTATTCACACTTAATAGTGTGAATAGTTGTTTCAAAATCCTCATACTTAAAAAATTTGAACAATTTCAATCTCACATTTAAAAGTATAAAAATTATTTAAAAATCAAAATCATCAATTTCAAAGTCAAAATTATCACACTTAAAAGTGTGAAGAATTAATTTAAAATACTCACATTTAAAAGGGGTAAACTACAAAATGGTCACTAAAGTATCGCAAAAGTGCAAAAAAAGACACCGAATTATAAAGGCGTGCAAAAAAACCACTAACGTTACGCATATGTGCAAAAAAGCCACCGAGAGCCAAATCCCGTTAGTTTCATCGTTAAGTGCCACGTCACTGAGGGTATTATCGTCATTTCACTGTGTCGGGTACTTTGTATACGTGTAAACACTGTAGATTTAAGGACTAAATTTGCAATCAAAGTTTCACCGAATTATAAAGGCGTGCAAAAAAACCACTAACGTTACGCATATGTGCAAAAAAGCCACCGAGAGCCAAATCCCGTTAGTTTCATCGTTAAGTGCCACGTCACTGAGGGTATTATCGTCATTTCACTGTGTCGGGTACTATGTATACGTGTAAACACTGTAGATTTAAGGACTAAATTTGCAATCGAAGTTTTATTTTTTTACACACTATCCAGTTATTAAATATGACCGTTTCATCACATTATTTCACACGTTCATATATCCGGTAAAAAGATGGTCTTGATTTGTGATTGTGTGAAACAAGCAAAAATCAAAACAAGCTAGACAAACAGGAACCCAGGACGACGATTCTATTGTTGTCCATCATGTGGGTTTATTGGATGGACGGATCCTCCAATGTGTTGCCGAGCAGTCGCTGTGATTCCTGGCCTGTTGAGGGCGAGGAATGAACTTCAAGAAGAGTTGGAGGAGCAGTTGAGGTTGATGAGGGAGAAGGATCATAAGTTGAAGAAGCTCAACAAGCTTTTTCTTTTAAGTTGAGTCTTTTTTTTTCATTAAGTTGGTTTAGGTTGGTAAGGATTTGGTGTGATATCTTTCTGGGTTGTATCAACATTGGGTTAAAGGTCATCCATGGTTTGTATTGACCTTATCGTGTTAATAAAAAGATGTTTTTTACATTATAGTGGGATCATCATAGTTGCTTGTTATTATAAGAAGACTAACGTAGTCAATAATGTTCCTTTTACTTGCTGAATAACTATGCAGCAAACTTGATTTCTGGTTCGTTATCAACTTTGACTTACAAAAGTCAAAACAAGTTTGGGTCATTCGATATACTTAAATTGTATGAAGTGTGTGATATATGTTTAACTTAATCTACAACCCATTTGGCGATTTCGATATGTCTTCAATAAACATACATATATGCACCCGATTACTTTATCTTTTTATAGAAAAGAAAACTAGCTAGCTCGTTATTACATTGTATCTTTTCATAATTTCCACCAACTACTAACAATAAACTAGTATACTCGGTTAAATATATATTTATATCATGGTCTCTAAACTTGTTTATGTACCGCCGTACCGGTTTTTCTTAAAATATGGATGTCAAATCATTTCTATTACGATAATAAACAGCAAAATGCCAAGGTTGATACAACGTCCACATAATGTTCCAAAAAAAAAAAAAAAAAAAAAAAAAAAAAAAAATACAACGTCCACATACAAGGCCACCACCATCAATACTAGTAAACAACGTCCAAACTTGTTTAGGGCCAAATGAATGGTTGTGTAAATCTTAATTATATGATGATTAAGATTTTTCTTTTATGTCAAAGTCGTCTCTCTAATCATGTTTATTTCATCTATATACGTAATCAAGTCAACAAAAACCACAAGTAATGGTCCTTGGTTGGTTATTTGTTAGGACCCACTTTTAGGTCATGATTTGAGAAAACAAGTATAGCGGCGGCCGGCCGCGTTGCGGCCTAGCGGTTTTTTTTCATTGTATATAGGTTTTGAGAAAATCATATTAATTGTAAGTGAAGTAGAAAGTGCTAAGGCATTTCGATCACATGAATTTGTGTTCCATTTATATGAGAATTTGTAATAAATAAACTACCTTATAGCAATAACTTCTTTTAAAACTTCAGAAAAAATCATATTTGTGAAATGCGTCTAATGCAGGAACACCAAGTCACCAACTTGTGTAGTTCGGCTGACCCATCGTCATCTATCCTTTAAAACTATTTTAGAGCAGGAAATGAAACGATATTATCTTGGTATCTTAGCAGCTCAAAATGAAACCGACTAATGAGACTGTAAATGGGCAGAACGGCATAACCTGAACAAACAACAACCAATTCAAAACTACAGAAGAAAGATGCTCCAACGACCAATTTTATAACAAAAGCTAAATCTGCTAAAAACTGTGAACATGATACATTAGCACAACATAAACGGCAATGCATATAATTTGAAGCATGAACTTCTAAATGCAACAATCCATTTTCAGATTCATAATTCATTGTTGATAATTATACAGAGATATGCATCCAAATACATCAGTTTGAATATATCATCACTTGTCACAGATTCACAAACAAATATTCAGTAATGAAACATTCAACCAACAATAAACCTAAGAACTTTTTGTTGGACAAACTAAAATCAACCAAAAGTTACCTATTTTGCGAAAAAAATATACTATGGTATTTGGACCATTGTTCTATCTTTTATTCAGATTTAGGTTTCTGATTTTAATCTGCGACATGAGATAACCTAAAAGAGAAGCACATACAAATTTAGGGTCACAAACACATGAGAAACCTACCTTAATTTTGGCGAGCATGTAAATCCTTTAAATATTACTTCGCATAGCTTCTGCCAAACCATCCATCAGTGCCAAATAATCTGCAACCAATTCATCCAAAAAAAATTGTTACGTCTCCCCTGACACGTTTACTTATTTACAAAATTACAACTACTTTTATGTTAGCTACACATTCTTGTGCCTTGCTGACACCAACGACTGAAAAAAAATACCACGACCAACCAACAAAGAATTCGGGTCTGATGCAAAATACTCTTACCATTATGATGCATTTTTTACCTACGCTGTCCAAATCTAATGAGATTGCAAAATAAAAAATAAAAAGCAATTAAAAAATAGTTATTATGCCATTTCTTTTAGTCTCTAATAATTAGTGTGATGCGTAAACTTCAGCTAATTCTTTCACAATAGCCGTTAAAGAAAGAGCATACATATCTAACGGATGCATAGTTCTATACCTCTAAAAATGGGATTTAGAGTATACTTATCGGAACAACAATCTGAAGTCATTTTTTTCTGCGCAATCACCGCAATGGCGACTTTCCTTGCAAGTATTAATGCAACCAACCATCACGTAACTGATGTTCGTCGTTCCACTCTCATCCGTTCCAGCAATGCTGAAAATGAAAATCAAAGGACACCAACTATCAGACCCATAGAGTGAGATACTTAGGTTCTTACTACCATGATGTATAGAAAGACATGTTACACTTGTTGCAAAACTGTTAACCACACAGTAAAATCAATAAAGCCTAAATAACATTAAAACAAAAAATTACCCGCAAGCTGCAATCAATAAAGCAAATGGAATTGCCAACTTGTCACCACCAGTTTGTCTTTGACCGCAGCCTTTTAAGAACGCGCAAACTGCTAGATATCAATAAAGTCTAAATAACATTAAAACAAAAAATTACAAAGCAAATGGAATGCCCAACTCGTCACCACCAGTTTGTCTTTGACCGTAGCCTTTTAAGAACGCGCAAACTGCTAGATATATTCTCCACCGACGTATTCATTCCTGCCAAACTAAGAGAAGACGATACATTAGGTCGCTATGAATAGATATTGGTATTCCATAACTGACAATGTTAAAGTGCAGGAAAAAACTTTACCACAAATAAGACTCGTGCGATGTCTATAGCTCAAAAGATGTTAGTGTCCTTGTGCAACCTTATGCGAGTGTTTTTTGTGTCTTTAAGAACGCCTGTAGCAATAACAAAATGTTAACAATTAATATAGGCAATAGTATATTTTGATGATAACATTGACCATATCTATACATACAGAACTTCCTACAGCAACATACCATGGTACATCGAATCGGCGTAAGACTTTTGGTGGTTAACTCTCTGGTCAGGTGATAATCTATTGAAACTTTATTGAGCTCATCCAGATCCGCTTCATTACCCTATATGAAAAATATGAGTCGAATCAACACCGAGAATTGCAGCAAGTAAATCAGTAAGCCCATTCATTTAGGATCAACTTCCGCATGTCAAAATGAGTACATATCCATAGACTAGTTGGTATCTACTTATAAGGTATATTAACGTATTTTCCACAAATATAACTGAAATTGTTGGTCTATGTTAAGAAAAACAATTACAAAAAAGCCAAGAACTTAAATGAAAGTGCAATAAAAGTCAAGAAAATTATACCTAAGTTAGCAAAACATTTCGATATTAATCAACGTCGAACCCGAAAGTCCAAGGCCATAACCTTTTCATCACTCCCTTCCCTCATTCTTCTCCCCGTACGACTACTAAATGTAGCCTTCCGTTTTTTTCTCTTCCTCCTTCACCCTCTACTGACACGACTCCCCTTCGCTCTCTGCTGGAAAAGCTCCGGTTGGCTTATTTGTCCCTATAAAAAGGTATGAACTTTTCAAAATAATATTGGTCAAAGACCTAAAAAGAATACCATTAATCAATACAACTATAATTTACAATAAAGCGTTGGAAAACCAAAATCAACATAAGCTTAATCTTACACATCTTTATGTTAACCATTGTTCTACAACTGATCCAAATCCCTTAGGCCTTTTTATATGTAAATCCAATTAACTTCCATTAATTAAAAAATGATATACTATTTTTTTTACCGGAAGACACAGAACATTTAATTGAATTATCAGGCCTACGCAAGAAGGCTAAGAAATTTTTGGACCGGAAAACAGAAAATAATTGGTTCATATTCGACTTTAACCTTTGTTTCTAACTTTACTTAGACCCAAATTCTCTCTATCTATAGCTAAACTCCACTTCTCTAAATAGCGAAACAAACCAAAACATAACAAAACAGCATACAACTTCCCAAACAACCTTAAACTTCAGTATCTTAAAACAACAATCCCTTAACAACCTTAAAAAAAACATGATTAAATAAAGAGAATACCACCTTATAAGTTGCAACCAAAGCCAATCTAATTCAACCAAAACTCACCAGCATCAACAATCAATATACAACATAAAAACACAATTATCAAATCAATAGATTATTGAACAACACAACATATAAATTAACTTTTATAAAATATCTGACCTGTTATTACGTAAATTAGGGTTGGATGAGAATTGGGGAAAATAAGTGATGTGGTTCCGTACACCGTCCAAAAAACACGATTGAATGTGTGTATGTTTTGGTGGGTGATCATCATCAGGAGGAGCAGAGGTTTGTGGAATGTTCAGGGTTTGTGCGGATTTGTGGAATGTATAAGATTATATTAAACCGAGATTTGGATTACGTATTGTTTTACACAGGCAGATGGATCAATCGTGGCGGATCAATATTGGCCCAAAAAAAAAAGGCGGATTAACCTTCCTTGTAAAGTTCCACTGTGATCAAACCTTTAGAAGGGTTAAAAATCTGCATATAAAAAGTATGTCAAATCACACAAACGTAACACAACAATAACTGAACTAATAGAAAGCCAAATGGATAGTAATGCATAGTTTTCGCTAACGTAATCTTTTGAAAATGGATAAGGCCCTCTGATTGTGAATCGTTTTTTATGTCGCATATCATATAACATTACACTGTAATACATCCTTAAAGGGGAGACCATCACAAATGCTTAAGAAAAACCAAAAAAAAAAAAAAAAAAAAAAAAAAAAAAAAAGTGTCTATAGTGCTGCAACAAAAGCATATAAAGTGAAAGCACACAGCTGAGATGCAGAAACTTACAGCATATCTAGGAATGTGAGACTTCTTTGAATGGCACATCAGCAACGTGTGACTTGCCCTCCCCAACACCCGACGGACAAACTCTTGCATTTGAAGTTAGAGGAACAGTAACCATATTCGGCAAAGGCCCACTTCCTGATACATGGAATTGCGAAAGGTCACTTATTTATTATATCTGACCTCAAAAATTCCTTACTACCACTAAATATAGTGGAAAATGAATTTCTTAAAATTAGCATAAATAGAAACGAACTTACGTTAAACTTACATTAGGATTTGTGAAGAATATTAATTGTTTGCCAGATGTTGGCACCAACAGATTAGTTTTATAAAATGATAAATCCCTTATCACAAAATATTTATATCAGAGTATGATTTTGTTAGATTGGATGTTTATATGGAATGTTTAAATGAAAGGCATGACAAATATCAATAAGTCTTTAACTAACTAATTTGAATCTTATCAAGAGGTACTCACCCTTTAACTCACTACATTAAATCGAAGAACATGATTGTAAATTACAACATAATAGTACCTTCCATTGGTCGCTTACCGCCTGTTGTGGGTCAGCTGATGCACGGGATGGTGACTATTTGGAATGCCTTAAAAGTTGTGAGCGGCACCTCCAACATGGTCACTTCCAGAAGGCTCGTCAAATGTTTGCCGCCGCACACTCCCTATTAGAAAGTCCAACACCACCGTTCCGTGCCGAACGTCTGCACACACTATTATAAAAAGGGTCAGTACAAATGTCGGCATGCTACATAGTAGTGAAACGAACATTAACATTCACCTTGGGCTAATGAAACAAAGCCAAAGTGTAGGTGTAAGGGACATCGTAAGAAGTGTAACAACAAGGTTCCTTTTGTCCAACCTTCTACTTCCCTTTTGTATTTACGTGATCTTTGAGCAGAGTACACCGACACCTGACAAAGTTGCATACATAAATAATGAAAAAGTAAACGGCTGTTACAAGCAAAAGGTAGCTGGATTTGCAATCGGTATTCCATACTTATTACCTATTGTTGAGCTATGATAGTCCCCGACATTCAAAGCTTATAACACTTCTCTTTTCCTAAATATCATCAAACATGAAAATCCTAAAAATAAACTTAAATTCCAAATAATCAAAACATAAAACCTAAAACCCATGGTTTTTCTTATATAAATTAGATATTTGATGAGCAAAATCCAACCGGAACCAAAGGGTTTCTTTTCCTCATCGATCCACCATTCAACTTTTTTTATCACAATCACGTATTACCAAATAAAAACCTTAATCTCACAAACTCATAGAAATTGTGCATAATATATTAGTGAAATCCGGTGCAAAAAGATTTAATTAAATTTCTTTTTGCACCAATTATCAAAAAACCCAAAATCATATGTATTTGGTTTACCTGCAATCTGAGGTGCTGAGTCGTTTTTTGTTGTACATGAAGACCCGATCAAATTTTTTGCTATGACAGTTATTTAAGTGGATGGATGATGGAGGGTTTGATACAGGTCAGGAATGTTCTAGGTTATGCGTGTGTTTTGTGTATAAGAAAATTGCTAACTGGGTCGTTGGGAGGCAGACATTAGGGCTAATGAACCGGGCCTGCGCAGCCCAGCGATGGGCCACATGGTTTTGGCGGGAAATCAGCCAGGCAAAACGACGTCGGGGACCTTGGTTTTTAATATATATTGTAATACAAGATGTCCTCGAGACTCCATCATGCATTATCTTTTCAACTTTTATTTGGAACCTCCTTAATTATTTGGGTCCAATAAAAACATTTTTTTTTTTTAATTTTTTTTCCCTCTAACATTAATCACAGCATGACCTATCATGTTGATAAGTAAATTGAGAAAATCTTTAAGCAGTGATAAATCACCAAAACGGTTTTCATTGAACAAAGGTATCTGCTATTTAGTCAATTTTGATTTGAGTATTTTGTCAAGCAAAACTATCCAAACCTTTACATACAAATACAACTATATGAAGTTGACTAGATGATGTCTAGATTGGGAATAAACTACCCCTAAATAATAAGGACTCACAAAGACCAATTAAATGTAAAAGGCATCCCTATGTCTTTTGTTGGAATTGATCACGACATATATATTATATATGATTTTATCAATTTTTATGCATTGCTTAAGAGCTAATATGTTACTATTTTCTATTTACCAATACTAAGGTTCTTTGGAATATTAAGGTTTTTTAAATGGATCCCACAAAGGAACATCTTTTTTATATGATACAATAAAACCCTTAGTGGTGACTTTCGTATTTCAAAAAAGAGATTATTTCTTTATTAAGTAATATTTTAATTAATTATTATTTTTTAATTTATAAATTTCTAAATTCGTTTTGTTGATATATACTACACAAGTAGAAGATAAATACAAAAACTATAGATAAGATGCAAAATTCTTAAATGATTATCTTTAATAATAAAAAACTATAATTTTAAAAAATATAATTATTTATTTTAAAAACTATAATTATAAATCAAACAAAACAAAAGATTAAATTATTTATTTTCTAATAAATAAAAATATCTTATTCAAAAAACTTTAAAAAAAGCTCGCGCGTGCGCGGGCATTATAACTAGTATGACCAACAAAAGAACATTAATGCGGTTAATTGTTTACGTATATTATTTTCTTTACTACTAGCTCCGTCTCAAAATAAGTGTCCAGTTTAACTTTCCAGAGTCAAACTGGTTCAACTTTAACCTTATTTATTTTTACGGGTGTTATATAATACTTAATGCAAAATATATGAATGGACTTTGTTTAAAGTGTATTTTTCATTGGTATAATTTTTCATTGACTATTACATAACACAAAAAATATATAAGGTCAAAGTTAAACCAGTTTAACTCTAAAAAGTCAAACTGTACC
The DNA here is from genome assembly GCA_030686995.1 of Artemisia argyi. Taxonomy (NCBI): domain Eukaryota; kingdom Viridiplantae; phylum Streptophyta; class Magnoliopsida; order Asterales; family Asteraceae; genus Artemisia; species Artemisia argyi. The sequence goes on along the minus strand of CM060696.1, from coordinate 75,938,148 downwards.
CTTATTTTGAGATCGAGGGAGTATTTGTAATGCATATGTGAACAAAATTTTAGTACCATTAAATATGAATAATTAAATGACAAGTTTAACTATTTTACTTATGTTTTAAAACAAGTTTAAGTCAAATGTTTGGTGTATAATATCAATTTTTACTACTTTAAAAATATTAACTTTTTAAATGGCAAGTTTTAACATTGGCTAATATTTACGTATTTATCAATTTAATACAAAAAACACACGGTTGATTCTGTTTATACTACATATATAAAGTAAATATTTTTTTTTCAAACTTTAAAAATTTAAAAATGAGCAATGCGTTATACTTAACATACTCATTTATTATTACATTATCACAAGAAATAATTGACTTGTTTTTGAATATTTTACATTGTAACTGTTATTAAAAAGTTTATCACTCACTTTTAATATATATATATATATATATATATATATATATATATATATATATATATATATATATATATATATATCATCTGAACTATATGTATAACACATCATTTGAAAAAAGTTAGAAATATATTTTTAGAAGACAATAATTGTTTCAGCTAATTGTTATCTTGTTTCTTTTTCAATTGAATTATCATAGGTTAAAAAAATTCAATTACATTTTGATTAGTTTACGTTATATGTATAAACGTTACCCGAAATACTTAACCGAAATATCTCAATTAAAAAATTTTAACGCTATAAAGTTTTGTCGCTATCAACGGTCACTCGTCTATAGAATATAATGAAAGAGCTAGTGTTGATATAAATGCGTTACTCCTAAATTTACATATAATCCATTCATTTAATGATAAATGTAATACACCTACTTTCTCTTATCATTTTACATCAAAAATCAAATACGACAATAAATAACCTTAATATCATAAAAAGCATCACACAATTGTTCTGTTTAGTATTTTCTACTACGAGTATAATAAGAGTCATAAAGGGATGTTTATGTTTGCTATAGCAAGGGTGGTGTTAGGCAATGCTTATTTAATAGGACATGTGGGGTGGTCCTTGGTGTGGACGTTGTATCAATTGTTGATAATCTAATAGAGGTGATTTTGATCAAAATCCATCATCCCGGAATTGCAGTGCATAAAGAAGTCTGAGGTTAGGTATTAAACACATATCAATACAATGCTTATTTGGTCAAAGAAATGCCTAATGAATATGGAGTTCATCTGCAGAGGCTTATACAAGTACTAGCTTCATGACCCGCTCGATGAGAAACATAAGTTATGTCACTTATCTGCTCCTTATGTCACATTCATAAGATTTACTAGCGGGCTAGTTTCGTGTATTTAGTTTATACAAAAATGTTAACATAATTCTTAAATAATTTTAAACTTAATAAAAAAAACGAGAAGATTATACAGTTTGAGACAATATACAACCGTTTAACACATCGCTAAAGAATTAAGGAAGATTATATGTACGAAGATTGCTATCATTATGTATAATATGAAATTAATCAGTCATACTCCGCCTTCTACTTGTAAAAATACATCCTGGCCAGTATAAAACAAGTTGATCATAATCCATTGAAGCGTGGTTGCATGTATAAATATAGATTCTCTTTCCCGCACGTTGCGGCGGAAATCTAAAAGTATAAGTTTTGTTCGAGGAACGTACGTGGGAATGCATGATTATACAAGTGCATGCAGAATATTCTACATATATACATTTGTGAACAGATCGAATAACGGGGGATTTCATTATTCGTTAAAAAAAATAACGGATTCCGTTATCAATAGTTTTATAATACACCCTTACTCTGTAAACATTTTCATAAAACTCCTAAATTATACGTTAAAACATACCTAGTTGAACCAAATGTTAAAAGTTAATGTCACACTCTTGTTGCAACTTAATTAATTGCATATTTTTAGTGCACCATGATAACACATCTATCTAATAGGCAAGCGCCCGGCTCACTTATAATTTACAGTTTTACACCATCCAACAACTAACTTTTCTATATCCATAACTTTGTCGAAAATACATCTACAAATAAAACAAATCACTGTTTACATTAGGAGAACATGTCTGATTTATCAAAAGGTATCTGGAAGTTTATGATGTTGCATTAGTGTTGTTGAGTGCTATTTGGTAAGGCCAAGAATATGCGCAAAAAAAAAAATGCATGTACACAATTGAATAGGATGAAGTAACTTAATTTGATGAAAATTCAACCCAAATACTCAAATAGTATTAATTTGGTAACTACAATCCATTTGAGTAAACTAATGATAGCAAATATTTAAAAATTACGGAGTATATGAATTGGGAGTATTAATAGTGTCGGAAGAAATCCAACAAACCGATTTCTAGAGCGGAACCACGAATCAAGAACTACTCCAATAAGACCTCGGCAAAGGGTTATGATCCCTTAATGTCGAGTGGCACCAACACACACGAGATATTTTACACTCAAACGTTTATTAAACGTGAGCAAGAAAAGAAGGTACAAATAAAACCTCACCCCCTCATCCCAATTTATAGAGAATGAGGGGGGAGAAACCTAATCCTTGGTGAACAAGGATTCTACAATTGAGGAGGTTAGGAACTTTTCTAATACATGACTAACCTCCTTAAGTCTGAGCTAAAATACAATTAACCCCCTAAACTTATATCCTAACTATCACACACTAATATTCTAACAATTTCCACCTTAGTGGTAATAGTTAGCCTTCTCCGATACGCAGCAGCTTCAACCAGTGCTGGAACCTCGGACCGGGGACCGCCTTCGTCAAGGCACCAGTAGCAATACCCGCTACTAACCTTAGCTCAAATCCTAACTCTGTAGATAATCTCTTTAGCCATGTATCCTCCTTCAATTCTCCAGTAAGTGTCATATACTCCGCATCAGTTGTTAGCAAAGTCATCATGTGTCGCAACATAGCTTCCCAGCTCACAACACATTCCTGTATCATAAACCCGTACATTGTGATTGATCTACCCATGGCGTAGTCATAATCCACAAAAGTCTGTACGCCAAACCTGTCCAACATTCCAATATCTGCAGATGTTATGTCAGGTCTCGTGCAGACCACTTGATACTCATGACTTCCAACTGCATATATACATGACCCTTTACTCTTCTTTTCTTCATTACGATTCCTTGACAGACTACCCTCTAACGACAACGTAGAGTGTCCCCCCAACAATATCTGAACCGACATCCCGTTGGAAAACCTGAATCGTGACACCCTCAGAGTATTACCACTCTGAGTCCTGAAGATCTTCATACCAAGTATAATTTCCTTTGCTTGATCTAGCAAACCCTTGATAACCCAAATCTCAGCCTTGCTTTCACAAGTAAACCCCATATAATCTATATAGAGGAATAGATATATGAACAAACCGGGTGCATAATTCTATTAATATATGAAGTTGTCGTCACTGCTTCGTCTGAAACCGTTGCTGAGCATACACATACTAGGCCGAGTATCCATATCTTCTTTCATTACAGCCATCCACTTGGAAATTACCTCGCAAGCAACTGTATCCTTGAAAGTCAATGACTCATATGCATCTTCATTTATCACTCCAGCAACTCCTGAAGCAGCCATATTACTGTTACCTCTATACCTTTCAGCAACATTACCCACTGCTCCTTCTTGACCAGGTACTCCGGTTTTCATAATGTCTGCCCCGATCTTTGCACCAAGGTATACCCGCTTATTTACCAAAGCAGTCCGTGTTTGTCTTTCCTTCAAGTTGTTTAACCTCCAACTTTCTTTGAGCCACTGCAGCATGATCGTTACTCTCCTGAATTACCTCAGCTTCACGATTTTCCTGAGCTCCCTGCAGTTCCACCTCAAACCAAACACGCTTTTGAACATGTACTCCATGGACCCTTGTTTTAACACCAAGACCAAGTTGCTTGAACCCAACTTGTTTATGACCAAGTTGTTTGAACCCAACTTGTTTATGACCAAGTTACTTGAATCCAACTTGTTTTGAACCTCCATGCTTTTGTATACTATTCCCATCGAGCTTTTTGATATTTAACCTAATATTCATACTAGATCTTCTTTAACCTTGCTACACACCTTGTTAAGTTGCTTTTTAACCAACTTTACCAACAAGTCTCACAAGCCGTGTGCTAAATCTGATTTCTTGTAATAATTGATCTACTAACCTTTAGAAAAACCCTAAAGCTTCGATCTTTCCACCTCAAGTCTACAACCTTGATATACCTTGTACTCCTAGTAATCACTTTTCTTGAATCCCAAGACAAAGCTAAACCTTACTTGCCTTCCAAGAACCACCAAGACTTGAATTCCAAAAAACCGAAAACTTGAAGTTGAAACTTCTTGCAAAACCTTGTCACCTTTGAAGCTCAAAACCGAAACTCCAAGAACCTTGTGATAAAAGAAAAACGATTTCCTATAACCCTAAGAGAATCGATCCAAATCCTTGCAAGACAACTTCAATAACCTTGTTGCCCAAGTAATCTTGACTCGTAAACCTAGAAACCTTGAATCTTGTAATCTACACAACGATAGCCAAACAATAACCGAAAACGACAAACAAGACACCAACCAGACCAGTAAATTCGACAAGCTATATCTTCTTCTTGGAAGCTCCGATGCAAGATCCCTCTGGTGAAATACTAGATCTATGTGTCTTCAACCTACGGTTCAAATTTCGTAGAAATTCAACGGTTAACGAACCCGCAGCGCCAATTCTCTCACAACTGCGCAGTAACCGACGAACCAAACCCAGTTCACTCGTTTCTCTTATTTTGGCTCTATCCACGTTGCGAGATCCGTTCTTCTCGAACAAGGCTCTGATACCAATTGTTGAAAGAAATCCAACAAACTGATTTCTAGAGTGGAACCACGAATCAAGAACTACTCCAACAAGACCTCGGCAAAGGGTTATGATCCCTTAATGCCGAGTGGCACCAACACACACGAGATATTTTACACTCAAACATTTATTAAACGTGAGCAAGAAAAGAAGGTACAAATAAAAACTCACCCCCTCATCCCAATTTATAGAGAATGAGGGGGGAGAAACCTAATCCTTGGTGAACAAGGATTCTACAATTGAGGAGGTTAGGAACTTTCCTAATACATGACTAACCTCCTTAAGTTTGAGCTAAAATACAATTAACCCGCTAAACTTATATCCTAACTATCACACACTAATATTCTAACAAATAGGTTCACAATATGGTCTGGTTTTGAATGAAACCACAGAACCCTAAATAATGCTTCAATCAAAAAATATGACAGACCTAAAAGATTATCTAATGCTTGTCTATTATTTGGTTTAGAACAGTTAGGTCAAAAAACAATACATGGGTTTGGTTATGTCTGATGAGGCGAAAAATGAACCACTTTTAGGAGGTCATTTAAGCCCGGAATTGAACTTATTTGATCAAATATTGCCCTAAATCGTCCCTTTTGTGATTTTAGGTACTTTGGGAGTGAAATCCGGAAAAGGAAGCAATTCGGACATTTTTGGAGCATAAAAGTGAAGAAAACGCCAAAGTCTTAATTTTCCTTGCTGGGAACAGTAGGTGACGGCGTCAAGAAGGAATCCTTGACGGCGTCAAGAGTAATTTTCCATGACGACCCAGTACAGATTTGACGGCGTCACGAAGTAGGGCGTCAAGAGTAAAAATCATGACGGCCTGGAAATGCATAACACATGAAGGCGTCAGAAGTAGATTAAGGTAGTCCGAGAAGAGTTTTGGCGGCGAGGTGACGGCGTCACAAGTTTGGTCTTGACGCCGTCAGACCCCTTTTCCTATATATAGTTTTCTAATTTTCACATTAAAAGGAGAGAAGTTTTGGAGAAACCCTAGTACAAACTTGGTGCGAATTTTACAGGTTTTTCAAGGGTTCTAAGCCCTTGATACCTTTCATGTGTAATTAAGATAAGTGTTCTTTTAATTCAATCAATATGTCTATGTGTTGGTTGTCTATATCTTGTTCTTGTCTTAATTCCATCATGCTAGGCTAGATCTATCTTGTGTTTGCTTGGATCTAATGAAACTTAGATGTTAATTATGTGTTGATTACTTGTTTATACATGTTTTGGATGAATGAATTTATATGTTAGGCTTAAGAAAACTGGCAGATCTCCAATTGGTAACATGCTTGAACGTCTTAGGAAACATGAACCGATGTGCACTAGGTCTTTATTGGTTGTATTTAATGCATGAGCCACTGTTTAGAATCCCTATGGTTGTGCTGGGCATGGTATAGGAGGAGATAAGAGCTCATAGAATTGGGGAGTTAAGTGCGCCACCCCATGAATGGTATTAAGGAATACAATCCGTCATCCATGCAACTATAACAAGTAATTAACGTGTAAAAGATGTCTGGGGAGTAGTGAAATCTAAGTAAACACATTTTCTCCACTTATTGCTCACAACCTTAGTATAATTTAGTTTATTTTCATTTCTAGTATTTTATTTTAATTGCATCTTTAGTATTGGGTTAGTTGACTAGCAATTAATTCCACCCAAATCCTTCAAACCCGAGATTTTTAATTGCTTTCTAAAAAATATAAAAATACAAAAATAATCATCCCTCACCTTTAGAACTAGTATTTAGGTTTTCTAATCCTAGCGACACTATTCCTAGCTGAACGATCAATCCCCCGGTACTTGTCACTATACTATACTACAACGATCAGGTACACTGCCTGGTGGGGGTTGTAAGCTTCTCAAGATCCCTTGAGAGGTAAAGCCTGGTGCAATTCCCACGCATCAAGTTTTTGGCGCCGCAGCCCGGGGAATAGTTATTGTCTAGGTTAGAATCTCTTTTTATTAGGTCTACTTGCTAGATTCCTTTCTTGTAAGATTTCATTTTTATTTTTAGGTTTCTTTAGTCTATGTTAATACAAATATCGCCTAAAAACGTTATTTATATTTTACGATCTTTGCTAAGTTTTGTTAATGACAAAGTATGAACTTTAGCTAAGAGTAAATCATCACTTTGAATGTTTAAGTCTTGTTTAACTAATGTTTACATTTCCTTTTAAACTAAACATTGGTTTTATTTCTTAAATTAGAAATAGTCACATCACATTTATGGCAAGTTTTGTCATTATGTATTTATGGCAAGTTATGTGTTTGACTTGCTTTCATGTTGCTTGCAAGTATCATGTTTGACTTACTTTAAGTGATGTGACATTGTTTGGTTGCTAGAAGTTATGAGACAAGACATTGTTTGGTTTGGGAAGTTATTGCAAAAACCTACTGCAGACCCGGCGGTACCCTGGGGGTACACGGGCGGAACCCATCTCAGGGTTCCGCCTGATCCGCCAGACGTGCAGAATAGTGTGCTATAAATACCAAACCATTTGTTTGTTTTGTGTAACCCTTTAGGACTTATTCTCACATATTCTCTCAACTAACTCAGTAACCCTTGACTTGTGTGATTCTCTTATGTAGCAAGGAACTCCACAAGATCATTCAAGAAGTTGCAAGCTTCAACTCTAAAGTTGCAAGTCTTGGTAGCTTGGTCATGTATAAGCTTTGGTAGTTTATACTTCATGTGTGTCATGTATGTAGAAGTTATAGGTTAGTATTTTAGGCCTCAAAATACGTAGTGTGTTGGGAGTTGTTGTACCCTAGTAAAAGAACTAACGGGAGTGGTTGTACCCTTGGTAAAGAACTCGACATCTAGCTTTGTGTCGGTAAAAGTGTAAGCGACGAATGGGAGTGGTTGTACCCTTGTAAAAGAACTCGACATCTAGCTTTGTGTCGGTAAAAGTATAAGCGACGTGTAAGGTTTTCTCCGCCGGTGAAAGGAGCTTGTTGATTAGTGTTTATAACTCTCGAGTTGGAAACTCGGGGCGTGGATGTAGGGCAAGGAAAAAGAGTCCTTGTAGCCGAACCACGATAAACTATCGTGTTGTGGTTTGATTGTTTCTTTCTCTATCTTTGCTTATTATATGTTGTTGTTTAGTTAGAATTGTTGATCACATATAAAGCTTTTCAAAGAACCAAAACAAGTAAAGTTGTTCTTATATCTTTAAACATAAGAAAAGCTTTCAAAGAACTAAACAAGCAAAGTTAGGATCATTACAAGTAAAGCTTTTCAAAGTATGAAACAAGTTAAGTTAGAATTGTTATCCACATGAAAAGTCTTTTCAAAGAATCAAACATATTAAGTTGTGTTTATATCTTTAACTAAACGTCAAGTTCTCAAAAGTTATTTAAGCTAAAAAGGATTTAAAAAGCGGTAAACTATTCAACCCCCTTCTAGTTTTCCACAGTCTATCTTATTTCTTTGTGTCTTTGTTCGTAACTCTTCACCACCCGACATCGTGGACAACGGGAACATCCTTGAACCCGTCATCCCACCACAACAAAACCCACCATTAGAACCCCTTAGGCCCCGAACCTTAGGAGAGTATTCCCGACCTAGCCTCCAAGGCTACCGAAACACCATTGAGCTCACCGGAGCCAATGTGACCCCCTTGCGATCCGACACCATCCGGTTGGTGCAAAGCGGATGTGCATTCCATGGACTTCGTTCCGAAGATCCAAACCGACATCTTAAGGACTTCCTCAAAATTGTAGATTCCATAGACCTAGGTGTTGAAACTAGAGAGACAACCCGATTACGCCTATTCCAATTCTCTCTACGGGATCAAGCTAGTCAATGGCTTGAGCGTTTACCCGCGGGATCCCTCACCACATGGGATGATCTCACCACTCGTTTCCTTGCTCAAATTTTCCCACCGGGGAGAACTACTAAGCTTAGAAATGACATCTTGATGTTCCAACAACGTCAAAATGAATTTCTTTATGAAGCATGGACTCGTTTCAAGGACTTACTCCAAAAAGTCCCTCATCATGGCATAGATCTTTGGCTCCAAGTCCAAATTTTTTATGACCATATCGACATCTCCACAAGGCGAGCCATTGACCAATCAGCCGGTGGTAAGCTACGTGATCTTAGTGCGGAACAATCATGGGAACTCATAGAAGATCTTGCTCTCTATGACAACGAAAGTTGGAATGATCCCCGTGATTTGAACAAAACGGTCAAGGCAATATCTTTACCTTCGAACAATTCTAGCACTCCCGACCGTAGGATCATGGAACTTGAGGACCAAGTCAAGTTTCTCATGAAATCTTACGAAGCTCCTAAACCTTCAAGCCAAGTGAACAAAATCACTTCTTCATGCGAATTATGTAGTGGTCCCCATGACACTCGTGATTGTGTGGAACTCCCCGGAACAGCTTTTGCGGACTACGCATCCACGCGTACCGACGAAGCGGGAGATAAGTGGTACACTTTCAAACCCGAGCCAAACACTTACGGTGATTCATACAACCCCTCTTGGAAAAATCACCCAAACCTTAGGTGGAAACAAAACCAACCCAACGGTCCACCCCCAACCGTACTTTCAACAACAATCCTTCTAACAACTATGGTAGTACCAACAATCTTGAAGGGTTGATGTCAAAGTTTATGGCATCTCAAGAAGCTCGCATAGCTAGGTTCGAAACCGAATTTAACCAACAACAAACGGAGATGACCAACAGGATTGACAACTTGTTGAAAGCCCTCAACAACCAAGCGTTAGTCACACCTAGGAAGGACACTAGGGGCACCAATAACAGAGTTCAAATTAAGGACCCCTCATCATCCAAACATGTCCACTTTGTTAATGTTGTCACCATTAAGCCAATAGATAAGGAGATAGAAGAGAGTGACAAGGATGAAGTTAGAGTAGAAATCGAGACTAAGGATGAGAGTAGGGAAGTTGAGGTTAATAGGGGAGAGGAATTAGAGGAGGTAGAGCCTATAGAAAAGTACTTTGATAAGTTGCCCACCAAGGAAGAACGGGAATACCATAAGGATTTACTCGATAGTCCCGAGAGACCATATATCCTTGGCACCCCCCTTATCAAAATGGGAGACCCCTCTAACATTAACATACCATGCAATATCGGGCACATTCATATATGGAAAGCTTACATCGACCCTAGATCCCCCGTGAACATCATGACTAGGACTTATTGCAATTGGGTGATGAAGAAGCAACTTAATTTTAGGATGATGCCTAATAAGAATCTGATAAGTAATTTTGCAGGAAGAGTGAAGGGATTGCATGTTATTATAGGGAATCTCACCTATGAGATCGATTTTATGATAGTTGAAGACACTCATCCAGTGATAGATGCTTGCCTAAGCCAAATAATATTTGGAAAACCATTTGTTGAGGCCACTAGGATGAGTTATGATCCGACTTTAGGGATAGTTAGATTCAAGGAAGAAAATGATGAAGTTGCCTATCAAATGCCCTACAAGATTGAGCAATACCGCCTTCTCTCTAATTTCGAAAAGGAACACAAGCAAGCGGCTTATTATAGGAATGAGGAGGATAGACGTAGAGGAGTAGAGTATGTAAAGAATAGAATGCTTGGTTTCTACAAAGAATGCTTGCAACTAGGTCCGGAATACAAAACTGGTTTAGAAGACGACCTAGAGAGTGGAACCAATGATGAGGTCACGTAGTAACCCATGACCTTGAGTCTAGCTACAAGACTCGTAAATAAAGAAAAGCGCTTCATGGGAGGCAACCCATGTTTTGTGTGATTTTATTTTGTTTGCTTGTTATTTGCTTCCGTATGCATGCTTTATTTTTATTGTTGGTAGATCATGTTTCTAAACTAAATAGTGGAAATACTTTACTTTGTTGTTTTGGCCTAGTCTTAACTCCACCTAAAAGTATTTTTGCAAAAGATAAGTGTAAGGGGAAACGCCAAATATATTTTTAAGAAACAAACCGATCATGATTCTCTACAATGTTAAATGAACAGGTATTGTTATAGTCAAATGCTTGTATTGAGTCATAATGAAGTTTTGCAGGATTTTCCAGGAAGTAGGACCAAGTTTTTCCAGAAATTTTCCGGAAACTTAACATAAGAATTTCTGCAGGTCACTTCTGACGGCGTCAAGAGTTAACTCTTGACGGCGTCAAGTGTAAAAATCTAGAAATTTTACCGGTTTTGTTTTTCTAATGGAGTCTTATGGTTTTTGTGAATTATTAAGTTTTATAATCTCCAGGAAATCTGCAAACTTCATTCCACAAGCATTATATCTTATCTTGTTTTCTAGGATTTTGTAACTTATATAGGATGCCGCCGATTTTACGCGAGGTTGTTTTGTCTATTTTCTCAGGTTTTACAGGTTATGTATGACAAGAAGATGATTTACATTCTGGAAGGGAAGCTTTGATTGTTCATTTTCTTGGAGGAAGATTTAACCTGGCCAGCTTATTATCCATACCGAGCGAATCAGGGGAGTATTTGATTTCATTCTTTTTACTTTTTCACTTTTACATTCTTTACTTGAACATTGGGGACAATGTTCATCTTAAGTGTAAGGGGAGGGTAAAATGATGATAACTTACATATGCACTTTCGCTTGAGTTTGTTTTGTTTAATAATAGATGTGTAATAAAACTATGAGAAATACTTGTTAGTGTAATTTTAGCGCCAAATTTAAAATTTTTTACAACATTTAGGAGTGAAACTTTAGCCATAGCAAGCGTCTCACGGATAGGAGATTGTATGACTAGCACATAACCGTATATTCAGAAAAAATTTCCACCCAAATATGTGAGGTTCGCCTTTAGATTTGATAGGAAAAGCATTTACTATTAGTGCTTATGAGTGTACCGGTAGCATTTAGATTCTAGAACTTGCGTTAGTGATGCATCCCGAGACCGCTAGTGAGACTACATTCGTGTAGTAGGATTTACTACATGATAAGAGGCATTAGGATCACCCTTGTGTTAAACCCGTATCATAATTACTTGATCATTTAAGTCATATTACTTGGCTAGTTAAGTCAACTAATTTTTCCCACAACCTTAGCGTTGTACTCATTTTTAGTACACGAAACCCCTAGTACACCCCTCCGAGCCTATCTTTTCGTTTCTAACTTTAAGCATCTTATTTAAAGGAAGAATTTGTTACACCCCACTTAAATGTACACCCAAATTGCCTTAGCCTTCCGTGTATGCGCTCATTTTTAGTGCATTATTGTTATTTGTTAAACCCTAAGTTAACTATCTAATTGATTACATGGTTGCCAAGTCGAGTCATATCCTTGTACATATTGTTTTGGGACGATTGGAACTCATGGGTAAAGTACTTATTTATGGAGTAATGGGGAAGAACATCATTTATTACCCCCATATGTACGTTAATCTTAAAAGTACTCCAAGTGTTTTGATTTTCTTAATTCGAGTCATTAGAATAGTTTAATGTAAAGTATGTAAAAATTCAAGTGTAAGGGGAATTTTCAACCCCTATGATGTATTATTTTGGATGGTAGGGTAAGAGTGTATGTAAAAAAAAAAAAAAAAAAAATCGAAAATATCAAGAAAAAGAAAAAAAATAGAAAAAGAAAAAGAGAAAAAACATACGGACTACCATCCCGTTTCATTCTATGTTCATTTTATGTTTATGTTATTTTTCATTTATTAGCGTAAGTCGAGTCTAGTCTTGGCTTAGCAACGCCACATTGTACATGTAATTAACCAAGATTGTTAACTCGCCACCAGTAAAAACTTCCTTTGTCCAACAAAACCGTGTATTTCATATCCCTACACCTAACGTTACAACCCTTTAAAAGACCTCTTTGATAGTTTATCCTAGGTGCTTACGCCATGTGGTGGAGGTTTGATCCTTTCCCAAGCCTATGGTAATCCATTTTGCTATTACAGGTAGTGAGAGATATCTTCCGTTTCCATATTGTAATTTATACTTTATTACACCCGAGAGATGTGGTATCTAAACATTATTTGTGAGGTGCTAGTGTATGACCTCCATGCTTGTCTATTGGTCTTTAGTGGAACGATTATTTGTTGTAATTACTTTTATATTAGTGTTAAATGACCCCTAACTTGTATTTTAAGTAGAATAAAAGCGCATTTGCTTGAGGACAAGCAAATCTCAAGTGTAAGGGTATGTGATGAGGCAAAAAATGAACCACTTTTAGGGGGTCATTTAAGCCCGAAATTGAACTTATTTGATCAAATATTGCCCTAAATCGTTCCTTTTGTGATTTTAGGTACTTTGGGAGTGAAATCTGGAAAAGGAAGCAATTCGGACGTTTTTGGAGCATAAAAGTGAAGAAAACGCCAAAGTCTTAATTTTCCTTGCTGGGAACAGTAGGTTACGGCGTCAAGAAGGAATCCTTGACGGCGTCAAGAGTAATTTTCCATGACGACCCAGTACAGATTTGACGGCGTCACGAAGTAGGGCGTCAAGAGTAAAAATCATGACGGCCTGGAAATGCATAACACATGAAGGCGTCAGAAGTAGATCAAGGCAGTCCGAGAAGAGTTTTGGCGGCAAGGTGACGGCGTCACAAGTTTGGTCTTGACGCCGTCAGACCCCTTTTCCTATATATAGTTTTCTAATTTTCACATTAAAAGGAGAGAAGTTTTGGAGAAACCCTAGTACGAACTTGGTGCGAATTTTACAGGTTTTTCACTGGTTCTAAGCCCTTGATACCTTTCATGTGTAATTAAGATAAGTTTTCTTTTAATTCAATCAATATGTCTATGTGTTGGTTGTCTATATCTTGTTCTTGTCTTAATTCCATCATGCTAGGCTAGATCTATCTTGTGTTTGCTTGGATCTAATGAAACTTAGATGTTAATTATGTGTTGATTACTTGTTTATACTTGTTTTGGATGAATGAATTTATATGTTAGGCTTAAGAAAACTGGCAGATCTCCAATTGGTAACATGCTTGAACGTCTTAGGAAACATGAACCGATGTGCACTAGGTCTTTATTGGTTGTATTTAATGCATGAGCCACTGTTTATAATCCCTATGGTTGTGCTGGGCATGGTATAGGAGGAGATAAGAGCTCATAGAATTGGGGAGTTAAGTGCGCCACCCCATGAATGGTATTAAGGAATACAATCCGTCATCCATGCAACTATAACAAGTAATTAACGTGTAAAAGATGTCTAGGGAGTAGTGAAATCTAAGTAAACACATTTTCTCCACTTATTGCTCACAACCTTAGTATAATTTAGTTTATTTTCATTTCTAGTATTTTATTTTAATTGCATCTTTAGTATTGGGTTAGTTGACTAGCAACTAATTCCGCCCAAATCCTTCAAACCCGAGATTTTTAATTGCTTTCTAAAAAATATAAAAATACAAAAATAATCATCCCTCACCTTTAGAACTAGTATTTAGGTTTTCTAATCCTAGCGACACTATTCCTAGCTGAACGATCAATCCCCCGGTACTTGTCACTATACTATACTACAACGATCAGGTACACTGCCTGGTGGGGGTTGTAAGCTTCTCAAGATCCCTTGAGAGGTAAAGCCTGGTGCAATTCCCACACATCAATGTCTAGGTGGTTTATTACTCTTTATCACTATTATATTTAATACAACAGATAAACACCCAAAGCCTGTTGGAATTATAATATCATGACAATCATATAAAATAAACCAAGCACATCAAAAGAGTATAGCGGAAGCAATTATAACAAGACCATATAATATGTAATTAATTAATCAAATATAAATAGTAAATGTACCATAGTGATTCTAGCCCGAACAAGAATCAAATGCAATCTTCAACTCAAGAACCCTAATTAGGGTTTATGTGAACAAATCCAAGAAACAAACAATAATGTGTTTGATTCACGATCTTGTACACACGTACTACTTCAAGTAAACGTTTATGCAAGTAAAACGAGCACAAACACTAGAAGAATACAAAGTTTCGACTCCCTTAAACTTTAATGGGGTGTCGAAAAATTGCAAGTAGAAGAGAAGAGAAAACACACAAGATTATGTGTTCAAATTATGAGAAAACAATGAAACCTTGTGTGTTTATATAGGATAGAAAACTTGGAACAAAAGCTTCACCAAGCGATGTGGGATACCCTTAGCCAATCGACCCTAACCAACCCACAAGGGTTCTAGAGCCTTCTTAACATTCCAATTTTCATCTATAGTCCTTTTCCTTTTATTCGTCTAATGGTCGTTAGCCTTTTTCATTAAATGTTAACGATCATTACGTGTTTACGTTCTAATAATTAATATAACATTTATATAATTATTATTCATTTACTTTTCATACATAAAATGTGCAATCCAGTGATCTCGAGTTCGATCCTAACATACAACTACTAAAATAATGTCCATAATCTAACAGCTCCCACTTGGACATATTTTAATAGTGTAATCACATCGGTTAGCGTCTTGCAACACGCCGATGCCTCTAGTACGATCTCGAGTAAGGCTCCTGGACAAACCTTTTAATGATTTCTCATTATTATTATCCTTTTGTTTCTAATACCATGTTAATAAGGATATAGATCAAAGTCATTCCTTAATTAACCATTCTGTTTCTCGTTGTTTATGATTGATCAAGATTACCAAATCTTCTGAACATATTCATGGGAGATCTTGGGTGCGGCCGCACATATATCTTACCAAACCTGCGAGGGGACCAACAGTATTAAACTCCAAAAATAAATTTGAAGGAACAAATTATATCTTGACTACAAGCAAAACTCACAAACTTTGTAACACTTCTGAAAGGGAGGTGATTTGCACACTCCTTTAATTGATTGGGACACTCAAAAATATTATGTATTGACATATATACCCATAGAACACTTTTACTCATGTTCACCCTGCAAGGGTATTAATGTCAAGATACAACACTTTTGAGTGTCCCAATCAATTAAGGGAGTGTGCAAATCACTTCCCCTTCTGAAAACAACCCTTATGGCTACCAGTTACATATAACGTTAAGTTGTTCCACAAAAATGTACTACATTCATGACACTTATCTTGCATCTCAAGTCTGAGGATAACTTCTTATGATTTACTTAATAACAAAATCCATAAAGTAACATCATGTAGTTGGGATAAGTCCTATATTCGGTATCATTGAATATCATCTGAAATGGCATGACTGCGCATCAATATACTTTAAGTATATTATACCAACATTCAGATTTGTCTTGATTTAATAATATTCCCATATTATTAACTGACAACGGACAATTTAGAATAACATTTATTCATGGATTAAACATGTAAAACAGGATACAATATATTATAAATTAAACATACCATGTATTTAAATTTATAATAATTGTTTAACATCCCTTATCTAAATACTAAATAGATCAATGCATGATAACTCTTGTTGATGAATTATGTCTCAAGTAATGACATTCATACTTGTTGACAAGACATAAATCATCCAACTTTGATCTATCAGAATTTTGAGAATACTTGTTTCAAGAATTCAACTATTGAAGTTCTTGTATATGCATACTCAACTATTTTGATAATGCCTTATAATGTTTCATAAAATGTGTGACATCCTTAACCACCAATTTATGATAATCAAACTTCCAAACATTTTAAAGTTTAAAATATTCTTATTCTCTAAATGTATAATGCAACTATGCTTTTAGTAAGCATAACTAGTAATAGCCAAGAACGAAATCCTTACCATGACTAGTATTGAGTGTCATCTCAATTTCATTAGCTTCATTGTATGCAAACAATAATATGCTATTAAAAAAAAACTTCCCGTAAACCTTAATATCTATTGTGTAATGTTTGATGTCCTTCAAACTTTCAAGTTTGTTGGCTATGACAATTTTCACAACAATTGAAACATTGTTCATCTATAGAATTTGGAAGCTGTTCCAGATTTAGGATGTGATTCTATAATCAAACATATTCTTTTAGAATATTACACTAGTTATCTAATAACCTTTTAATTAGTATTAATATTGCTAAATCATCTTGTAATCAAGCATGATACAACAAAACATGATGTGCATGAAAAATCTTTGAGTCATACTTAGCTTTTATTCATGTCATATATATCCATTTAGAGTTTCTAAATAATATATCATGTAATATTAGATTCATTTACCGCACATGTTTCAACAATAAACATTTATTCCAAGGTTGTATGTCTTATTTCCTAAATCTTACAAGTAAAGTTTCATTCCAAACTAAGAGTTAACTTTTAACTTATATGAAATGTTACTTTTATATGTTCCACAACATATATGATTTAAGAAATTAAACATAATACTCCCACTAGCTTTTAGGAATACTTTGAAATTATCTTATTTCAATTATAAATCAAAACATGAATTTAATAATTAAACAAAAGAGTAATCTTCTAGATGCATGCATATATCCATCCATGGATTATTGCACCTTGTACACTTCCAAAGATTTATTTGAATTCATAAACTCCTTTTGATTACTTATCGTCCTTGCTCAAGTAACCACTCAGGAAAGAGTTTTGATATTCCATTGTCAATTTCATAAATATGACAATCATAATCTTTATATATTTAATGTATTTAGAAAAGAATATTCAATCACAGTTAATCGCTTAAGTGTGATTAATAATATTTTCATAAAACATGCATTAAATACGTGCACAATATTATCCATATGATTTCTATACAAAGATTTAAACCACAAAGGTTACCTTATCTTTGAAGAAACTCATCTTCATTTTCTAGTCTAACTATTAAGATAAACCAAGTTTCTAAAATTGATTGTCTTTATGGACAACATCTTAATCATTCATATCATGTATACTTTACCCAATTTCAAATTTGGTAATGTATCATAATGATTATCAGGTTTATAATAATCCTGTAAATCATAGCCCTCAGCATATTAATCAAATATCTGAGATATATTGCTATTCTATGAATGATAATTCCATCATCTTGAGATTTAACATTTAAATGTCAAACTTTATTATCATGTTGAGATTTAACATTCAAATGTCAAACTTCATCATGATATTTACTAGTGTATTTTAGAAGATTATGTATCTTGTAATTTTATCTTTTAAAGATCAAAACTCCCACTTGCTTTTAGCAATTTAAAGATTATCTTTAAATACTTAGCAAATAAAGCAACAATACAATATTCTCTTTTGGGATATTACAAATACATATTGACAATTCCTGACTTTACTTTGTTAATAACCTCTTCATAAGCAGTTAAACAAATTTAGAACTTCAATTTAAGACTTAATGTAATTCATCACATTCATCACATTCCATCATATGATGATGTCTTATTAATCTTCTAGGTTGGAGTTTTATTAAGTATGTCCAAGTCATACTCAATATTCTAACCTTGATAAGTTTTGGAAGAAAAGAAGTCATAGTTATCTTTAATCAAACAATATAACAAGAGTTTGATTTTCCTAATTGAACATACCATAAACATTTGGTATTTCATTAGTATTAATATTGTAAGACAATCTAACAATATTTAAGATAACCATATTTCCTTTTGACTTGTCTATTTACCAACTAATTCATTATAATTGTATAATGGTATTTTCAAGCCGATTACATGCTTTATAACACAAGTACTTTTTTACAAAGTCACTTCATGTCCATGTCTCTACAAGAAAACATAAAATGTTATAATCCCACTATACGTTATAAGTTATTTAACAATTTAATAACTTCATTTATATGTCTTAATTAAAAAACATAACATGATAACGTCTTACTTTATTATAAGTCTTGTAACAATTAAAAGACTTTATATTTATATCTTTACAATGAAACATAAACATATTTAACTAAAGTAATTATGAACACCATCTTTTTGGTTTCAATAGTAATTTCAAGTTAATTTATTACTTCACAATAATGTAAATAACATTATTTCTTCATTTATTTATGTCATTCCAAAAACACATAAATAGTCAGATTGAAGCAGAATTAGATTACATAATTAATTTATGTCATTCCATGAATTCATAAATATACTAATTAAAGTAGTATTGATATCATATTGACACATGTTCTAATAAGTATCTAATTTAGAAACTGCAAATTCTCATATTTCAATTACATCAGTTGATCTGCTAGTAATGAAATATGAAATTCACCTTGTTGTTGCAATCTAGCTAAGTTCTCACATAACATAAATTGTAACACCAAGTGTTTCTTGAATTAGATTAGTATAATTCATATTAGAACGTTATTCTCTTACCTTGCAGTCAAGAGAATTCATTAAATCATATCTTTATTAGTTGTTTCTTGCACACATTAACGATAACATTTCTCCCACTTGTGCATGTAACAACCTCATATAGTTGATAAACAACACGCCTTGCATTTGTTTATGTGATCAATATGATTGTGTCATAGATTTTAACATAACAAGTAGATGTAGAACAACAATGTCTAGTAAGAAAACGTACAATACTATCCTTAAAAGTATGAGTGTCTACATTTGGAATGTAATTATCTTTAGCTACCAAGGTGTCAAAGCTTGTAACTCCCACTGAATTAAAGATCATTACAATAATTCCTTATTCAGTAATAAGTACACAATACTCCCACTAAATATGACAACATTGTAAATGTTTCATATCCAGTGAAAGAAAATAGTGTGCTTTTAACTTTCATACACCTTTAAATGTCCCTACGTAACAATTACTTATGCATTAAAGAGTGTATTCTACTACATAAATGATAGACTATCCACCAAATGCTATTAACTTGAAAAATTGGGCATGCAATTTCTTCCTTAATAGGTCCACCATCCTACAATGTATGTAGCACCTTTAAAATAGTCAAAACAACTAGTTTGTCTTTAACCATTTTACGGTAATTAGTCTAACTTCTAATTATAATAACTCATAAAATGTCATACATAATTTTCTGTTAACCAAATATCATATTTGTTACTAAGAATTTAATCACCGAATAAGGATGATAAAATCCCTATGAAAATTATTCGCAATTTTCTTAACTATTAAAAATTTGCTATGAGTTAAATTAGAATTTAGACATATCTAATATTCCTATTATCCTTTCTCATTCATGAAAAGGAATAGGATTGTGTCTCACTCTTCTTTCATAGAAAAGGAGACTTCTTTTGTCTTTTAAGTAAATTATTCTTAATCAAACATTTGTTTGAAAACAAAACGAAATCAATTTACCAAAGCCCAAAGTGCGTTTACGGTTGGAACGTTGCATTAATACATTAAAACGAATTACAAAATTCAATTTCAGTATTTTCGATAATTAGATCTTTAAGAAAATAAAATACCCATTGGTAAATATATTCATATAAACCATAGTATTTTCTTAAATCTAGGATCCAAATTGACATAGTACCATTACATCAGTTGATCTGTTAGTAATGATAGTATTCAACAAGGTAATTGTCGAACAATAATTGCCAATATCATATTGCAATTCCTAGATTATTATGGGATTTACTTTCACAAAACATTTGCAAAGCAAGCATGTTTCATCCCCATCTAATTCCTTGAGTCCAAGATCTCACTTCATACTCAATTTAAGTCCTCTAACTTAAAAACTGCAAACTCATAAATCCATTACATCAGTTGATCTGCTAGCAATGAAATTATGAAATTTACCTCTCAATTGCAATCTAGCCAAGCTCTCACATGACGTAAACTACAACTTCAAGTGTTCTTAATTAGATGGCATTCGACTTAATTTTATAAGGGTATTAATTTTGATGTGCGTAATCAAAATAATGTATGAAGAAGCATGCATACAACTTTATAACATTGGTTTTATAAAACATTTTTATTACCAATTTACTAAGAGTAAAATAGCAAGGTTTTGATTGAGGTATCGGGTTCACCAATTAAAGAATTACCAACAATTATCGTCCACTATATCGTACTTTTGCATAAGCCCTAAGGCTTAGTGTTTCGGATAATCATTATGGGATTGTGGTGAATTCACCCTTAAGATGACAGTGTACATGTAATGGTTGTTCGGTAAGTCTAATTTACACACAAACGAGCGTTAAGACAGAATGTTGTCTATCTAAGGCAACAATTTAATGCGAAGCTAACCTTATACCCATCTTGTAGTGTGTAAACTTCAGTCGGGCCTAGTTAACCATTACGTACAAAAACATCAATCAACCAATCCTTTGAAATTTAAACTCTTAAAACCAAAACAATTTCGCCATTTATTTAGTCCATATTATTTTTCTATTCAAAATTACCCTTTTCGTTTATAAACATGTCTCACATAATAATAAACAAAAAACAAGTAATACATAATAAAAAATAAAACAACCAAATAAACATATACATAACATACCAATTAAATATGCATAACATGTAGCCACATGCAAATTTTATTCAATAGTCCTATTAATAATCAAGTCTAGGTGTATAATGCATTTATTCAATTAAGGCTTTCTTCTTCAATGGAAAAAGAGCCACATACATCGATAAATCGATTGCGTAAGCCAAAACTAAACAAACACCACATAGCATGTAATTGATTACTTAATATTGGAGTCTTCCCCAATTCGACATCTATTAATAAATTTACATGTTTCAATATAACTTAACAATTAATTCATATATCCAATTTAAACCATTTAAATTATCACACAATTAAATCCATACAAATATGCACTTTTCATGGATTATGCTTAACAATTAATATATTGCACCAAGATCGTTTACTAAAACGCATAACCAATTACATGACATCCTAGGGTTTCTAATCATATTAAAAAATTCAAAAAACAAAACCCTAAAAACCCTAATAGGTCAATCGACCTAATAAAAAAATTAGGGTTTGGAATCGAAAAATCCTAAAAACATGTAATTAAACGAATCAAGATTCAATTTTTATGCGTTTCGATAATTAATTACACATTATAACGGCTCTAGATGCCACAGTTGGAATTATAATATCATGACAATCATATAAAATAAACCAAACACATCAAGAGAGCATAGCGGAAGCAATTATAACAAGACCATATAATATGTAATTAATTAATCAAATATAAATAGTAAACGTACCATAGTGATTCTAGCCCGAACAAGAATCAAATGCAATCTTCAAATCAAGAACCCTAATTAGGGTTTATGTGAGCAAATCCAAGAAACAAACAATAATGTGTTTGAATCACGATCTTGTACACACGTACTACTTCAAGTAAACATTTATGCAAGTAAAACGAGCACAAACACTAGAAGAATACAAAGTTTCGACTCCCTTAAACTTTAATGGGGTGTCGAAAAATTGCAAGTAGAAGAGAAGAGAAAACACACAAGATTATGTGTTCAAATTATGAGAAAACAATGAAACCTTGTGTGTTTATATAGGATAGAAAACTTGGAACAAAAGCTTCACCAAGCGATGTGGGATACTCTTAGCCAATCGACCCTAACCAACCCACAAGGGTTCTAGAGCCTTCTTGACATTCTAATTTTCATCTATAGTCCCTTTCCTTTTATTCGTCTAATGGTCGTTAGTCTTTTCCATTAAATGTTAACGATCACTACGTGTTTACGTTCTAAATCGTTATAACAAAAAAAGATTTTTATCTGTAAAAACTTTCGTATGATAAGTAAAAAAAACGTATTTATAAATGGCCTAAAAAATGAGCATAGTCATGGGAACCAACCCTGCCGCGTTCAACCACTTTTTGCCAGTAAATTATTGGCTCTTTTTAGCCCGAAGATATATCATATATGTGTGGAGTTTGTGGATAAATATTAATAAACGTATGTCTAGAATCGAACTCGAGACCTCGGGATTGCACACATTATGTATGAAGCAATTAATGAATAATAATTAATATATAAAATGTTATGTATATTTAATTATTAGAAACACAAAAATAATGACTAACGATCGTTAGAGGTTAACGGAATTGGCTAACTATCGTTAGGTATTAAAGACAAGGACTAGAGAGTAAATTGAACAACAAGAAAGATCCGGAAGGACCTTGGGCTCTTAGGCCGGTAATGGTATGGGAGGGGAAACCCAATCCCATTCCAACTTGTCCTCAAAGTTTGTTTAGTATAAATACAAGGCCAAGGGTCATTAGTTTCTCACCTTTTGTGCACAAGCTATAACCCTAAATTGGTTTTCTCTTTTCCTTGTTCTTGGCCGATCGTACATCTCTCCCAAGAAGTTCGATTGGTTTGTTTTTTTATAAACAAACTATTGTGTTTTCATTAACTAGCATTAACATTAATTCGGTTATAGTACGTGTGTACAAGAACGAGGTAATTACTTACTATAGTAATTATCAAGGGATCAATTAACAAAACGGTAAGGGGTTAATCATTGATCCATATAAACCCTAATTAGGGTTCATCACATGTTCAAGATTAATTATTGATTCTTGTTTTGCTAGAATCACTAAATGTACGTTCCTATTTAATTTATGTCAATCTTTTATATGTTATAGATGTTCCTTCGCTTCCGCATATGTGTTTACCTAATTTATACGATTGTCATGATACTAATATACTAACAGTTGTATCACGAGCTTGCTATAACATGTAATTGATTATATAAAACATATAAAAAATGAATTTTGATTGTTTTAGATACATGTTAGATTGCTTTTATAGATCTAGGGTTCTTTAAATTTCCTAAACCCTAAAAAATGTTTTTTTGGGGGGGGGGGTCGATTACCTCTTTATCCAAATTAGGGTTTGTGATTTTTAATATTAATTGGATTAGAAACCCTAGGTTGCCTACATGTTTATGTGTTATTTGGGTGTATCCTATGACCTAATTGGTAATTGTTATGCTTTGATCCGTGACGAAACATGCATGTTAGTCATGGGTTATTAATTGTTAGCTTTGTCACATGTTTAGATAGATCTTATTGGGGAAGGTCCCATTATAATTATTAAAATCAATTATGTGCTATGTGGTATGTGATTGACTTTGGCCTACACAATTGACTTGTCAATGTATGTGGCTCACTTCCATTAAGAAGGGAAGGCCTTAGTTGATTATATGCATATTGAAACCTAGAATTGATTTTATTATGATCTTTTCTAATCAAGAATGCATGTGGCTAATTGTTTCACCTTATAATTGTTATGCTTATTAGTTGCTTGATTTGTCTTTTGTTACTTGTTTTATTGTTTTATTTTGTTGGACACGTTGTAAGAAATAAAAGGGTAATTTTTATAAAGAAAATAATATGGACTAATAATGGTGAAACTTTAAGTGATAAAGATTGAATCTTCCGGTGTCTTATGTGCCAACAATGGTTCGCTTCGCACGGTAATTCGATCCGAGGAGAGACTAGCAAGATTCATACTTTGTTACATGTTTTAAAATTTAATCCATAAACTTTGGCTTGATTGATATTTTGTACACATGGTTTTAAAAGTAACTCCTTTAAAACAAATTTATAGTCGTGGTAAGAAGGCTTGGAAAGAGCCTTAGAGTCTGCATTGGTTATCACACTTATGAATACGTCTTAAACGATTTTCTTTTAAATTCATTCTTGTACAAAGTCATCTTAAGGTATTTTACCTCAAGTAAAACTTTTTGTATTAATTTTAAGAATTGGTTATAAAAAGGTTTTGAAAACTTATGCAATAAAGATGAGTGCATGCATCTTTATACATGTTTTGATTTTCACATAAAAAATTTATACCCTTAAAATTTAAGTTACATGCCATCTAACTATAAGGAACACTTGGAATTAATTATTTGGTATGCGTAAGACCTAGGCCAAATATTAATGACAAGGTAAATTTCCAAGTGTGCGTGAGACCACACATGGAGAATTTGCAGTTTCTAAGTTAGACGACTTAATTATGTTGATGCGTGAGACCTAGAACTTAAGGCATGAGATGGGATGAAACATGCTTACATGACAAATTGATGAATCAATTTGATGTAAATCCCATAATGATCTAGGAATTGGAAAATAGTTTGCCAATTATTGTTCGACAGATTACCATCTTTTATACTTTCACCACTAGCAGATCAACTAATGTGGTAGAATCTATGTAAATTTGGATCCTAGATTTTCAAGAAAATATGTTGGTTATTGATGATTGTGTAAATACTCATCGTTTTTATCGTATCTGAACTGCCAAAACATCCAAAAACACTTAGAAACGCATCAAAATACAGAAATTATCCCAAAAGTGTGTTTTATATGTTTTAGATGCAAAATGTTTAAAAACAAATGAAAAACGAACAAAGTTTGCATAATTGGCAGTTTCAGTCCCTTAAGTTTCAAAAATTGACAAAACTAGTCCCTAAAGGTTTAAAAAGAAAGAAAAGTCAACCCAAGTCCTTTGGAATTTAAAAGTTGTCAAAACAAGTCCTTGGGTAAAAAGTTTAAGAAAATTACACTTTTGGTCCCTCTGGTTTCAACATTGGCGGAAAAGGACCCTAAACTTTTGAAATTTACATAAATGGTCCTTGGGATTCTCAAAACATTGCAGAATATCATAATAGGTCCTTGGGATTCACAAGTTGTCAAAAATCAGTCATTTAAAAGTCAAGTTTCAAAAATGGCAACTTTAGTCCCTACAGTTTGGAAAATTACAAAAGTGGTCCCTGGACATTCAAAATTTAAACTATGGTCCTTGTATCATTGGAAATGGCAACATTGGTCCTTGTGATAAACATTGGAGAATTTAAAGGATCAGCCCTCAAACTTTGGGAAAATTACAAAATTGGTCCTTGTTGTTTACCTAAACCAAACGGATCCTAACCTATTAGTATTACTCCCTAAATCCAATCCAATAATAAACTCCCAAGGCCCACCAATTCCTTGGCCCAATCCAACACCCAACACCCTGTTTTTAATAATATTACCCCAAACTTTGACCCCCTTTGACCATCCCTTCCACATCACCTCCCCACTCAGTGCTAAACACCAAAACCTTCCTGCAATACTCAACCCCCCTCCTCCCCTTGCCTAATCAAACAACCATAACACTCCAAAGAACACCTCTGGCATCAATATATCAAAGAAAAAGCCAAATGCAATTTTGGGCACCAAAATAATCAAACAGCCAGGATTGATTCCTATCATCCAAGGGTGCATATTGGAGCTGGGAAAGCACAAATTGGTGCTCAGAAACCCTAATGTGGAGCTATTTAAATGCAGAGAAGAAATGGAGCTCAAAGTAGTTTTTAGCTTATTTTAGTTATGTTAAATTCATTTTAACTCTGTTTTCTAGTGTAATAGTTGATTTTAGTGTAATTCTCGGCTTAAATCCAGTGTATGTTTGAAGTTATTTAATAATGAGTCCAAAGTTCAGTTTCAATTTTAGTTTTCTATAATTTTAAGCAAATCTCTCATCTTGGTAAAGAGTTATTTAAAATGTTGTTTCTTTGTTCCATTAGGTTAGACTAAGTCATTTTAAGCTTTTATAAGCTTTCGTTGCACAAGAAATGGTTCCAGCTTAAAATTTCAGAAAATACTCAAAAATAATAGAAAAGATAGTCAAAAAAAAAAAAAAAAAAAATCAAAAAACATGAGTTCAACAATGTAAGGAGCAGGGTAAATTTGTGGATGGCCCTTGGTTTAGAGCTTCTGGGGAAGCAGTAGGATTGGTCTTTTGGTTCCTTGTTCACTTAATTTGGCAGGACGGCACATTGAGAGCAATTCCTTTAATTTCATATTTTACTAATTCATTAGCTTAATTAACTGCTTAATGTTGCTTATTTGTTGTTATTAGTTGTTGTTGTAAGCTTAAATTAGGTCTTAGTTTCATAAAATCTCTTTGTGCAAAATTTGGTATTCTAACTGTCTCATTAAGGGGTGTTTGGAATTGCATGGTTAACTGAGATTTAGTGTTCTTCAGTGGTGAAAATTTGTTTAGATATCTTCACTAGGTTCATGTTAGTATAATAAAAACTTAAAAACAGTAGAATATCTGTAGAAAAGTCAAAATAGCCATTGGATTTCTATTCTGTTTAACTGTTTATGTTTTAAGGTAGCATAATCTATAATCTAGTCTAAAACTTGTTTAGTCTGCTTGTAATAATCTCATTTTAGGTTGAAACAAACAATCTCAGTAGGATAAATCCATTAGAAAGTCATTTTAGTCAACTTTTACAAAAATTAAAAAAGTCAAAAGTCCATGTGAACTCATTTTTTCCAAAACTTGGGATAATTTTCCTGATTTTTCAAGAGCAAGTGAGAACCTGAAACTTTGTGAGCTTGTAGTCTACCACCTAGTCTATCAAATCCTGTAGTTGTTACATTTTTAGGAATTTTTGTGAAGTGTGTGCAAGGTGATGTTTGGACCTGCAGGGCATGTATCTCCCTTGTGTCACTAGTTGACCTAATTTTCAATTGACTGTCACATGTTCATATTTTGGCAATCTTTCCTGATTTTGGGTGATTAAGGAAACATGTTAGGGTGACTTGGATGTTTGAAGTTTGTTTTGCGCTCAGGTTCTTATATGCTAGCTTAATTTTGCATACCAAATTACCTTGCTTCTGCCTATTTGAGCTAATGCATCAGCAAACAACTAAGTATGCTTAACTCCTTGTTCCTTTGAATTGAATTGAAGTTGTTTTTTTCAATTTCTTAGTGTTGCATCATCAAAACTTTGTTTGTATTTGCTTGTAATTTGAGCTTTCATCTTATTTAGTGAACTGCTTATTTCATCTTGTTTGGTATAACTCACCCCTGCTTACACTCATAAGCTTGTATAAGCTTGAAACAAATTGGTCATTTGTGTTTTACATATCTTAGTGTAGTTTTAATTGAACTCTTACATAAGATTGTAGCTTCTTGTTGTCCCTGTGGGGTTTATGAGATTTTGAGTTTGACTGTGTGGATATCCACATCAGTCTCTCACAGGCCAATTTCACAAGCTCACACAGAGCTCAATCTTGGGACCTAGGACTTGGTTCTTGGCCCTTTGGATAGCTCACCAGGCTACTTCCTTAGACTAACCATCATTGTGAACTCCTGAACCTCCCTGTGGACCCCACAGGGGGCTGCAAGTGAACCCTTGAGGCCTGTTTGGTACTAGGCAATGTGGAATTGCTTATTTGCTTATTGTGATGATTTTAGTACATGATTTAGATTATTGCTTGTGCACTTAAGTTCCTTGTAGCTAATTCTACCTTCTGTGGTCATCCACTTAACTTATTGACAGCTTGTTCACAGCTAAATCCATTTAAGCTCATTAAGCTTAGCTGTTGAGCTTATTTAGTTGCACAGAGCTTATTTTCCATTTCCATAAAAAGTCCCTTTGTAAAAAGTGCTTATTTTTAGTTGTAAGTTAGTTGTGTAAAAGAAAAATTAGAAAAAGACAAAAAAATAAAAAGTGATAGCTTCTATTTAAGCCCTTTTGGCTTATTTTCTGCTTATTTATAAGCAAAATCTGTTTTTAAATTTTTCTTAGGCTTCTGTAATCATAATAGATTTTTAGTAATTTTTTCAGATTTTTCCTTTATCATTTAGTATTTTTTACAATTTAGTTTAATTTAAATTAATTAAATAATTAGTTTTTAACTAGTAATAATTAATTAAAAAGTAGGAAAAATAGTTTTTCTATTTTAAAATTAGTTTTATAATATTTTAGATTTTTCTAAAATTAATTTTCATTTTTCTAGTTAAATTTTATAATTATTTGTAATTTAGGATAATTTAGTTAATTAAAAAGTAATTAGTAATTAGTAATTAATTAATAGTAATTAATTAAATAGTTGTAAAAATAATTTAAATTTTCTTATAACATTAGGATTGTAAAAATATAATTTTCACATTCGTAGGACCTTATTTTCTCCCGTTTCACTTTTTAATTTGCACGTTCGCGTTTATTTTGAATTCAAACGCGCATTTTTAGGTTTACTCACGTTTCTAGGTTATCTGAGCATCAGTAATTGTTAGAATAGTGTTTCTAAGTCATTTTAAATCATAATCTCGTAGTATAATCATTCAAATCAAATTCCTGATCCTCCTGTTAAATCACCCGATCACTTTAAATGTTTTTAATTACAATTGCTTACCTCGCTGGGACATAACGACCAAGCTTAATGACTGTTTAGACTCAATCAAAATTTGGCGCCTCTGCCGGGGAGGTAGCGGCGTAATCAAAACATTTTTTAGAGATTAGTGGTTTTTCATTCATCACTGTATAAACCCACCAAATTTTTGTAAATCTTAATCATAAAACAAAAACATCATTAACACTTTTCCTAAAGTGTTAACAACACAAAAAAAATCAAAAACAAACAAAATAGATCGTTACGTTTTCTATATCGTGTTTCTTTTAAGGTGATTCTTAAAGAGACACGATTTTGGTAAAAGAATCAACACCAAAAATATTGTCCAAAAGTTTTTAACCCATACACAAAACCCAAAAACATTCATCTCTTTCTTGTAAATAATAATTCTACATAAAAATAAACCGTCGCAAACCAAGGCAGAACACCTACCAACTGGGGGTGTGGACATAATAAGTTCCCAAACCAAAGATTTAAAACTTGCCTTTGTATCCCTGTGAGTGGTGTACCTTTCTTAAAGAAGCCACTTGCTTGTGATTATTCGTTTAAGTTCACTGTTGATTTGCCTCGATTTTGTTTTGATTGGTTTTTATCCCTAGTGCATGCGCACTCGTTCTTCTAGGTCCACGAGCCCATTACGTAAGCTTGTAAGAAAGCCTAGAAGACCTCGTAGACGTTCAGCACCAACAGTCGGATCTGAGATCTGTACTGTTCCCACATCTTCCGTTATCATGGCTGCTGAGCCAACTATGAACGAGCTTCTCCAAGCACCCGTCGAGGGTTACGGAGATGCTATCGTTGTTCCGGCCATCGTGGCCGAGAATTTTGAGCTTAAGACCGGATTGATAAATCTGGTCACCTCACGTCAATTCTACGGTTTTGAGAGGGACGATCCTCAAGATCACATTCGATGGTTTAACAAAATTACATCAACCATCAAATGTAAAAATGTCCCTGAAGAGGCGATTAAACTTTTTCTCTTTCCATTTTCCATCGATGGGGCTGCCCGAATTTGGCTTGATAAACAACCCCCTCGATCGATTGTAACATGGGAAGATTTGGTTAAAAAGTTCGTGAATGAATTCTTTCCTCCTTCCAAAACCACGAGTCTTAAGAATGAGATCATGAAATTCACACAGAAATTTGATGAATCATTCAGTGAGGCATGGGATCATTATAGGGAATTGCTTCGCAAATGCCCTCATCACGGTTTTTCTGATCTCATGCAGCTTGACACTTTCTACAATGGTGTGAGCCAACTCGATCAAGACTCTCTCAATTCCTCCACGGGAGGTAATTTCTTGAACCGAACCACAAAGGGTGCTTTAGTGATCATTGATAATAAGTCTAAGGTCCGCATTCCACGAAGCAAGCCGGTTGTTTCTCAAGTGAATGTTAGTCCTTCTACCTCATCACCCGTGGCTCAATCTAGCACCGATGCTAGACTTGACAAACTCACGGAAGTTATTCATGCTTTGGCTCTCGCCAAAAGTAAGAAAGTTTCTTCTTCTCAACCTTCTCCACAAGCTGAAATAAAAAAGGTAGAAGTTTGTGTCACTTGTGGTGGTCCACACTCTTATTACAATTGCACTGCCACCGAAGGCAATCCATTTGAAGTTAATGAAATAGCCGGAAGTTCCAACCAAGGAGGTAACCAATACCGTCCTCAAGTGGAACCGGACCACCCGGA
This sequence comes from Artemisia argyi, assembly GCA_030686995.1. Lineage (NCBI taxonomy): Eukaryota > Viridiplantae > Streptophyta > Magnoliopsida > Asterales > Asteraceae > Artemisia > Artemisia argyi. The sequence goes on along the minus strand of CM060696.1, from coordinate 75,907,630 downwards.
TTTCCTCAAAATCCAAATAGGTTTAATCCTAATCCACCAAGGGGTAATAATATGCAAAATCAAACTCATGCCCCGGTGAATCAATACCCACCCCAAAGGGGTAATCAAGGGTATTCAGCTCCTAATTACCAAGAACCTCTCCCTAACGAGCTCAATAACTACATTAAAGTTAATGAGACCAAAATTAGGGTGATGCAGAATCAAATCTCAACTTTGAAGAATGAATTTCAATCTTCAATAACCAAGCAAGGTAACGAGCTGAAGAATGAGCTTATGGCAACAAACAACAAAATTGATCAATCTCAAAACAAGATTGAGAATATGTTTGCTAGTCTCATGAGTCATCTCGCTCCACCCTCTACTTCGGGAGGTCTTCCAGGTAATACAGTTGTCAACCCTAAGGGTGAACTCAAAGCCATTACCACACGTAGTGGTAAAGCTTATGATTAACCGCCACTTCCTACTACTTCTTCTCCTCCTAAAGTAGTGGAAAGTGAACCTGAGGCAACCAAGGGCAAGGTGCAATTTACTAGCCCACGAAGTACCTCACACGTCCACCCTCAGGTTGTTCCAAAGACCAAACCAGGAGTTGTATTTGAACCACCAATAACTCCTGTTGAGAACCCTAAATCCAAACCTTCAATAGCGTACCCATCACGACTTAATGAGCAAAAGCTCCGCGAAAAGGCTAGTCACCAAATGGATAAGTTCTATCAAATCTTTCAAGATTTGCATTTTGACGTAAGCCTTGCGGATGCTATCATCCTGATGCCCAAATTTACATCGATGATCAAGAACTTGTTAAGCAACAAGGAAAAATTGCACGAAATGGCAAAGACTCCATTGAACGAAAACTGCTCAGCAGTTATCTTAAAGAAGCTTCCTAAGAAGCTTGGAGACCCTGGGAGATTTCTCATTCCATGTGTTTTTCCTGGGATGGTTGAATGCTTCGCCTTGGCCGATCTTGGCGCTAGCATCAACCTGATGCCTAATTCAGTGTGGAAGAAACTTTCTCTTCCATAACTTACTCCTACCTGCATGACTCTTGAGCTTGCAGATCGGTCCATTACTCATCCCCTTGGCATTGCCGAGGACGTATTTGTGAAAGTAGGAGAGTTTCACTTCCCCGTTGATTTCGTTTGTTGAGTTCGATGCTGATCCTAGGGTTCCTCTCATTCTTGGAAGAGGATTCCTGAGAACGGGCCATGCTCTAATCGATGTGCACGAAGAGGAAATAACTCTTCGTGTTGGTAATGAAGCAGTAACATTTAACCTCGATCAAACTTCGAGGTACTCTTCAAATTATGACACTGAATCAGTTAACCGAATCGATGTCATTGATGTTGCTTCTGAGGAGTACGCTGAAGAGGTTCTAGGTTTCAATGATAATTCTTCGAGTGAAAACTTCACTCCATCTTCTTACCCCATCATTGCCAATTCTTCTCCTTCCCTCACTCCGTTTGAGGGAAGTGACTTCATCTTAGAAGAAATTGAGGCCTTTCTCAAAATTGATTCGATTCCCGATGGAATCGATAACCAAGAGATTGACCTCGAGAGGGATATTCTCCTGCTTAAGAAATTACTAAACAAAGATCCCTCTCCTCTTCCTGTTCTACCACAAACACTTCATAAAGAGGAGATCAAATATGTTGAAAAAACTGATGATTCTCCTCAGGTCGAGCTCAAAGAGTTGCCTCCTCATCTTGAGTATGCATTTTTGGAGGGTGATGATAAATTACCCGTCATTATTGCTAAAGACTTGAAAGATGAGGAGAAAACCGCGCTCATAAAGGTTTTGAAGTCACACAAGCGAGCAATTGCTTGGAGACTCTCCGATATCAAGGGTATTAACCCTGAATTTTGTTCACACAAAATCTTGATGGAGGATGACTTCAAACCCGCGGTGCAACATCAAAGGAGGGTAAATCCAAAAATTCACGAAGTTATCAAACAAGAAGTTCTAAAACTTCTCGATGCTGGATTGATTTACCCTATTTCTGATAGTCCTTGGGTGAGTCCCATTCATTGTGTTCCTAAGAAGGGTGGCATAACTGTTGTCACCAATGAGGATAACGAGTTGATTCCAACTCGTTTGGTTACGGGGTGGCGTGTATGTATAGATTATAGAAAACTAAATGAAGCCACTCATAAAGACCATTTTCCTCTACCCTTCATGGATCAAATGCTCGAGAGATTAGCGGGGAATGAATACTACTGTTTCCTCGATGGTTTCTCGGGATACTTTCAAATCCCCATTGATCCACAGGATCAAGAGAAAACTATCTTCACATGCCCTTACGAAACCTTTGCCTACCGTCGCATGCCTTTTGGTTTATGCAACGCTCCTGGCACGTTCCAAAAGGTGCATGATGTCTATCTTTTCCGACATGATTGGAAAAACAATGAAGTTATTCATGGATGACTTTTCGGTCATTGGGGATTCGTTCCAATCTTGTCTCTCCCACTTTGAAAATATGTTGAAACGATGTGAGGACACAAACTTGTGTCTCAATTGGGAGAAGAGTCACTTTATGGTCAAAGAGGGCATTGTCCTCGGCCATAAAATTTCAAAGAATGGGATTGAGGTTGACAAAGCCAAAATCGATGTAATTGCAAAATTACCTCATCCCACTACCGTCAAAGGTATTAGGAGCCTTTCGGGTCATGCCGGTTTCTATCGTAGGTTTATTCCAGATTTTTCTAAAATCGCCCGGCCTATGACCCATCTCCTAAAAAAGGATGCTCCTTTTGTCTTTTCACCTGAGTGCGTAGAAGCTTTTGAAACTCTTAAGAAAAAGCTTACTGAGGCACCAATTCTTGTTGCCTCCGATTAGGACTTGCCCTTTGAACTTATGTGTAATGCTAGTGATTATGCTATAGGGGCAGTCTTGGGGCAACGCAGGTCTAAACACTTTCAGCCTATACATTATGCAAGCAAAACAATGACCGACGCTCAAAGTCATTACACCACCACTGAAAATGAATTATTAGCTGTGGTGTATGCCTTTGAAAAATTCCGGTCATATTTGATCTTGACCAAAAGCATAGTGTATACGGATCACTCGGCTTTGAAGTACCTTTTTGCAAAACAAGATGCAAAGCTGAGACTTCTTCGTTGGGTTCTCCTCCTGCAAGAATTTGATATCATAATTCGTGATAAAAAAGGAGCTGAGAACCTAGCTGCTGATCATCTCTCCCGTTTGGAAAACCCCCACCAAGATGTCTTCGAAAAGAAGGAAATTAATGAAACCTTCCCTCTCGAGACACTCAATGCGGTTGCCTTTCGTGGAGATTCTGTTACCCCATGGTTTGCCGATTTTGCAAACTACCTTGCGGGTAACTTTATTGTGAAAGGGATGTCGTCCCAACAAAAGAATATGTTCTTTAAAGATGTGAAACATTATTTCTGGGACGACCCTACCTTTTCAAAATCTTTGTGGATCAAGTCATCCGGTGGTGTGTTATGGTCAAGAAGCCACTGAAATTCTCAAGGCTTGCCATGCTGGTCCCACGGGGGGCCACCACAATCCAAATTACACCGCCAAAAAGGCGTTTGACTCCGGGTTCTATTGGCCCACAATCTATAAGGATGCCCAAGAATTGGTCAAATCCTGTGACGCTTGTCAACGTCATGGGAATATTTCACAAAAGAATGAAATGCCACAAAATGCAATCCAAGTTTGTGAAATATTTGACGTATGGGGCATCGACTTTATGGGGCCATTTCCATCATCTCATGGAAATAAGTACATACTCGTGGCTGTTGACTATTTGTCAAAATGGGTTGAAGCGAAAGCTTTACCCACAAATGATGACCGAGTTATTGTGAAGTTTTTGAAAGCTCTCTTTGCTCGATTTGGAACTCCACGTGCTATAATTAGTGATCGTGGTACGCATTTTTGCAATGACAAATTCGATAAAGTCATGCAAAAGTATGGTGTAACTCACCGTCTTTCTACCGCGTACCACCCGCAAACAAGTGGACAAGTAGAAGTTTCCAATTGAGGCATCAAGAGAATTTTGGAAAGAACCGTTGGTGAAAATCGTGCATCATGGTCGGATAAATTAGATGATGCACTTTGGGCTTTCCGTACAGCTTACAAAACACCCATTGGGTGTACGCCTTACAAGCTTGTGTACGGGAAAACATGCCATCTTCCGATCGAGCTTGAGTATAAAGCCTATTGGGCTCTCAAGCATGCAAATTTTGACCTAAAAACTGCGGGTGATCATCGGAAAGTTCAATTGAATGAATTAAATGAACTTCGTGATCAAGCTTACGAGAACTCTATGATCTATAAGGAAAAGACAAAGAAGATACACGACTCAAAAATCAAGAACCGCGTTTTTAACGTTGGTGATCGAGTCCTTCTTTTCAACTCTAGACTCAAGATCTTCTCGGAAAAGCTCAAAACCCGATGGACTGGTCCATTCACTATCGTTAAGGTTTATCCTTATGGCACCGTCGAGTTATCTCAAAATGACGGTCCTAATTTCAAAGTGAATGGACATCGTTTGAAACATTACTTTGGAGAGGACATACCATCCATGGTTGTCCCGGATCTCCAAACATTCCCCAAGGACAATTGAATTCGGGGATCGAGTCAAGCTAGCGACTCGACAAACAAAAACAGTAGCAACAACATGGGTTTTCACCCGTGTCTCTGACTTCTTTCTACTTTCTAACACCCTAGTGTGGGGGAGTGGCCGTCCCCTGCAGCTATTTGAAATGTATATATCTTAAAAAAAATGTGTGATTGTATGTACATATAAATAAAGTGAAAAATGCAAAACGATAATTTCCGCAGTTAGTTTAGAATATTATCTTTTTACGTTCATAGATTCGGCATAATAGCCGGGACTTTGAATATTGAGGAAAATATTCAATTCTAAGTATGGGGGGGGGGGGGGGAAATTCTAGCGAATTTTATCACAAAATACTTTCAAGTACCCCCCATTTTGGCCCAAAATTTTCAAAAATTTTTCACTTTATTTCAAAATTTTTGTGGTTATCAGTCCGCCATGTCTAAACGACAAAAGGATTGGCTAATCCAGGAGAAAACGGCTCTTGGTAAAGATATCTCAAATCCGTTGATGGCTTGCAATTTCCCAAAATTGTATGGTAAATCAACTCGCCATATCCCAAAAAGTGAATGAGTTGGCTAGCCCGCAAGATTATGGCTTGTGGTAAAGGCAGTGGAAAAACCATAATTGGTAATCAGCTCACCAAGATGTTGACTATTCCATCAAGAGTTGGCTAGTCCAGAAGCAAACGGCTTTTGGTAAAGACAAATCAAGTCCGTTGACAGCTGGTGATTTGCTCAAAATCTCATGGTTATCAGGTGGACCATAGTTCTTACTTGAATCGATACATCTGGCTACTCCAGAAGTGATGGCTTTTGGTAAAGAGTTTCAAATCCATTAATTTTTCTCAAAAGATTGCTAGGGACTAGCAATAGTTTAGTGTGGGGGATTGATGAGTGTGTAAATACTCATCATTTTTATCGTATCTGAACTGCCAAAACATCCAAAAATACTCAGAAACGCATCAAAATACATAAATTATCCCAAAAGTGTGTTTTATATGTTTTAGATGCAAAATGTTTAAAAACAAATGAAAAACGAACAAAGTTTGAATAATTGGCAGTTTCAGTCCCTCAAGTTTCAAAAATTGACAAAACTAGTCCCTAAAGGTTTAAAATGAAAGAAAAGTCAACCCAAGTCCTTTTGAATTTAAAAGTTGTCAAAACATGTCCTTGGGTAAAAAGTTTGAGAAAATTACACTTTTGGTCCCTCAGGTTTCAACATAGGCAGAAAAGGACCCTAAACTTTTGAAATTTACATAAATGGTCCTTGGGATTCTGAAAACATTGCAAAATATCATAATAGGTCCTTGGGATTCACAAGTTGTCAAAAATTAGTCATTTAAAAGTCAAGTTTCAAAAATGGCAACTTTAGTCCCTACAGTTTGGAAAATTACAAAAGTGGTCCTTGGACATTCAAAATTTCAACTATGGTCCTTATATCATTGGAAATGGCAACATTGGTCCTTGTGATAAACATTGGAGAATTTAAAGGATCAGCCCTCAAACTTTGGGAAAATTACAAAATTGGTCCTTGTTGTTTACCTAAACCAAACGGATCCTAACCTATTAATATTACTCCCTAAATCCAATCCAAAAATAAACTCCCAAAGCCCACCAATTCCTTGGCCCAATCCAACACCCAACACCCCATTTTTAATAATATTACCCCAACCTTTGACCCCCTTTGACCGTCCTTTCCACATCACCTCCCCACTCACTGCTAAACACCAAAACCCCCATCATCACCCCTAAACCTCTGCAACCCTCCTGAAATACTCAACCCCCTCCTCCCCTTGCCTAATCAAACAACCACAACACTCCAAAGAACACCTCTGGCATCAATATATCAAAGAAAAAGCCAAATGCAATTTTGGGCACCAAAATAATCAAACGGCCAGGATTGATTCCTATCATCCAAGGGTGCATATTGGAGCTGGGAAAGGACAAATTGGTGCTCAGAAACCCTAATGTGGAGCTATTTAAATGAAGAGAAGCAGTGGAGCTCAGAGTAGTTTTTAGCTTATTTTAGTTATGTTAAATTAATTTTAACTCTGTTTTCTAGTGTAATAGTTTATTTCAGTGTAATTCTCAGATTAAATCCGGTGTATGTTTGAAGTTATTTAATAAAAAGTCCAATGTTCAGTTTCAATTTTAGTTTTCTATAATTTTAAGCAAATCTCTCATCTTGGTTAAGAGTTATTTAAAATGTTGTTTCTTTGTTCCATTAGGTTAAACTAAGTCATTTTAAGCTTTTATAAGCTTTTGTTGCACAAGAAATGGTTCGAGCTTAAAATTTCAGAAAATACTCAAAAATAATAGGAAAGATAGTAAAAAATAATAAAAAAAAAATCAGAAAAACATGAGATCAACAATGCAAGGAGCAGGGTAAATTTGTGGATGGCCCTTGGTTTAGAGCTCCTGGGGAAGCAGTAGGATTGGTCTTTTGGTTCCTTGTTCACTTAATTTGGCAGGACGACACATTGTGAGCAATTCCTTTAATTTCATATTTTACTAATTGATTAGCTTAATTAACTGCTTAATGTTGCTTTTATGTTGTTATTAGTTGTTATTGTAAGCTTAAATTAGGTCTTAGTTTCATAAAATCTCTTTGTGCAAAATTTGGTATTCTAACTGTCTCATTAAGGGGTGTTTGGAATTGCATGGTTAACTAAGATTTAGTGTTCTTCAGTGGTGAAAATTTGTTTAGATATCTTCACTAGGTTCATGTTAGTATAATAAAAACTTAAAAACAGTAGAATATCAGTAGAAAATTCAAAATAGCCTTTGGATTTCTAATCTGTTTAACTGTTTTTGTTTTAAGGTAGCATAATCTATAATCTAGTCTAAAACTTGTTTAGTCTGCTTGTAATAATCTCATTTTAGGTTGAAACAAACAATCTCAGTAGGATAAATCCATTAGAAAGTCATTTTAGTCAACTTTTACAAAAATTGAAAAAGTCAAAAGTCCATGTGAACTCAGTTTTTTCCAAAACTTGGGATAATTTTCCTGATTTTTCAAGGGCAAGTGAGAACCTGAAACTTTGTGAGCTTGTAGTCTACCACCTAGTCTATCAAATTCTATAGTTGTTACATTTTTAGGAATATTTTTGAAGTGTGTGCAAGGTGATGTTTGGACCTGCAGGGCATGTATCTCCCCTATGTCACCAGTTGACCTAATTTTCAATTGACTCTCACATGTTCATATTTTTGCAATCTTTCCTGATTTTGGCTGATTAAGGAAACATGTTAGGGTGACTTGGATGTTTGAAGTTTGTTTTGCACTCAGGTTCTTATATGCTAGCTTAATTTTGCATACCAAATTACCTTGCTTCTGCCTATTTGAGCTGGTGCATCAGCAAACAACTAAGTATGCTTAACTCCTTGTTCCTTTGAATTGAATTGAACTTATTTTTTTCAATTGCTTAGTGTTGCATCATCAAAACTTTGTTTGTATTTGCTTGTAATTTGAGCTTTCAGCTTATTTAGTGAACTGCTTATTTCATCTTGTTTGGTATAACTCACCCCTGCTTACACTCATAAGCTTGAAACAAATTGGTCATTTATATTTTACCTATCTTAGTGCGGTTTAAATTGAACTCTTGCATACGATTGTAGCTTCTTGTTGTCCCTGTGGGGTTTATGAGATTTTGAGTTTGACTGTGTGGATATCCACATCAGTCTCTCACAGGCCAATTTCACAAGCTCACACAGAGCTCAATCTTGGGACCTAGGACTTGGTTCTTGGCCCTTTGGATAGCTCACCAGGCCACTTCCTTAGACTAACCATCATTGTGAACCCCTGAACCTCCCTGTGGACCCCACAGGGGGCTGCAAGTGAACCCTTAAGGCCTGTTTGGTACTAGGCAATGTGGAATTGCTTATTTGCTTATTGTGATGATTTCAGTACATGATTTAGCTTATTCCTTGTGCACTTAAGTTCCTTGTAGCTAATTCTACCTTCTGTGGTCATCCACTTAACTTATTGACAGCTTGTTCACAGCTAAATCCATTTAAGCTCATTAAGCTTGGCTGTTGAGCTTATTTAGTTGCACAGAGCTTATTTTCCATTTCCATAAAAAGTCCCTTTGTAAAAAGTGCTTATTTTTAGTTGTAAGTTAGTTGTGTAAAAGAAAAATTAGAAAAAGACAAAAAAAAAAAAAGAAAAAAAAAAGTGATAGCTTCTATTTAAGCCCTGTTGGCTTATTTTCTGCTTATTTATAAGCAAAATCTGTTTTTAAATTTTTCTTAGGCTTCTGTAATCATAATAGATTTTTAGTAATTTTTTCACATTTTTCCTTTATCAGTTAGTATTTTTTACAATTTAGTTTAATTTAAATTAATTGAATAATTAGTTTTTAATTAGTAATAATTAATTAAAAAGTAGGAAAAATAGTTTTTCTGTTTTAAAATTAGTTTTATAATATTTTAGATTTTTATAAAATTAATTTTCATTTTTCTAGTTAAATTTTATAATTATTTGTAATTTAGGATAATTTAGTTAATTAAAAAGTAATTAGTAATTAGTAATTAATTAATAGTAATTAATTAAATAGTTGTAAAAATAATTTAAATTTTCTTAAAATTTTCTTATAACATTAGGATTGTAAAAATATAATTTTCACATTCGTAGGATCTTATTTGCTCCCATTTCACTTTTTAATTTGCGCGTTCGCGTTTATTTTGAATTCAAACGCGCGTTTTTAGGTTTACTCACGTTTCTAGGTTATCTGATCATCAGTAATTGTTAGAATAGTGTTTCTAAGTCATTTTCAATCATAATCTCATAGTATAATCATTCAAATCAAATTCCTGATCATCCTGTTAAATCACCCGATCACTTTAAATGTTTTTAATTACAATTGCTTACCTCGCTGGGACATAACGACCCGGGAATACACTGTACTCCTTGGTTAGTTGGTTTTAGACATTTGACTTGGTTGACCATCACCTGGTAAACTTAGTTGACCATTTAGACTCAATCAGTTATATGAATATATCCTTGGGTATTATGTTTTCTTGAAAATTGATTATCGAAAATACTAAAATTGAATTTTGTAAATTCTTTTAAATGTATTAATGCAACATTAAAACCGTAAACATAAGTTATTCTTTTATCAAGTAAATTGATCTACACCCGTATGGGGTTTTGGTTAGAGTCAATTTTTCTAGAAGAATATACCTAGTCTTCTTTCCATAAGAGAAGTGTGAGACTTAATCCTAATCCTTTTCATGAATGAGAAAGGTATAATAGGATGATAAGAATTGTCTAAATTATAAATACATAACTCATAGCAAACTTTAATAGTTATCATTATTTGCACTTTATGAGTTATTTAATTAGAATCTGGACTTGTTACTGCAATATGGTAAAGGACAAATTAGATTATTTTATCTAGTTGTTTTGCTTTGACCATTTAAAGATACTACATACAATTGTTGAAATGGTAGATCTCTTCAGGAAGAAATTGCAAGCCCAATTTTTCAAGTTAATAGTTTGGAATGTGATGAATCACATTTATGTAGAAGAATACATTCTTTTAGTACCTAATTAATTGTTACGAATGGGTTTTCTCAAAGATGTAGGAAAGTGAATAGCACACTATTTTCTTTTACTGGATTAATGAAACATTTACAATGTTGTCGAATTCAGTGGGAGTATTGTGTGTGTATTACTGAATAAGGAATTATAGTAATGATCTCTAATTTAATGGAAGTCACAAGGATTGTTATCTTGGTAGTACTCTACTTTATCTTTGAATATCTCAAGATAATTACTTTCAAAATATAGACACTAATATTTTCAAGGAGAGTCATGAAGGCTTCCATCATTGATTGAGTAACTCTATCTCTACTAGTTATGCTAATGACACAAATCATATTGTTCACATTAACAAACGCATGCGTGTTGTTTATATGGTACATGGTGTTGTTCCATGCACAAGTGGGAGAAATCTTGATTGTGTGCAAGGTACAACACATAAGAATATGATGTAAAAGATTCTCTTAACTGTAAAATAAGAGACTCACATTCTAATACACACCTAATCTAAGAAACACTTGGTGTTGAAATTTAGTAAACGTGAGACGCAGGCTAAATTTTAATGGCAAGGTGAATTTCCATATATCTGTGAGTCCGTACATGGATGATCTACTGTTTCTAAATTAGACACCTATTAGAATATGTGTCAATATGATAACTAGACAACTTCAACTATAATATTTATGTTATACATGTATATATCTTCTTATAAACATGAAGTCTTTTAAGTATTACAAGACTTATAATAAATGAAGTAAATATATTAACTTGAATTACTAATTAATTAGTTAAAACTATTTAAAACCTAATTTAAATTAAACTAAAAATGATAAAGATTACAAATTAAACTAAAAACTTGCAAAACTATTTTTTAAACCTTAAAAAGAACTTGAAGAAAGTATAAAAAAAAAAGAAAAGAAATATTTTTGTCTTTTTATGGGTTTTCTATTAATTAAATACTAATTATAATAATTAAACTATTTAAACTATTTTAAATTACTAATAATACTTAAATGACTTAGAAAATTATAGAAAAATTTATTAAATTAATTAACCATCACAGGAATCCTAAAAAATTATAAAAAGTTTCTAAAAGTTATTTTTAGGCTAATTTGCTAATTATTTACTTATTAATTAATTTAAATCTAATTTGACTAATTTAAATAAGAAAATTAGAAAATGAATAGTAGAAATTATAAGAAAATTCCTAAAATTATTTTATAACTTATAAAAGCTAGGAAAAATATAAAAACTAGGGTTTACTCAATAAAAACTAATTTTGCTATTTAATTCCTAATTATTAATTATTTATTAATAAAACTAATATTAAATCTAATTAATACTAAATGACAAAATTAAATCTAGAAAAATTACTGAAAGTACTTTAATATAAAAGGAAATTAAGAAAAATATAAAAATGCCAAGTACTTAATAAAAATCTAAAAAGGAAAATTAAAAAGATAAATTACATTAAATAGAAACTATCACTTATAATTAAATTGGTTTTTGTGGATTTTTCTTTTAAAAAACTATTTTAATACTAAAAAAAAACTAACTTTTACAAAAACACTTTTTTGGAAATAAAAAATAAGCACTGTGGATGCTTAATTGCACCACAGTTTGACTTTCTTTCACTAACAAGTGATTATGCTCAAATGAGCTTATGTGGGGTCACAAAGGGTGATTCTGGTTCAATTAAGTTATTTGGACATGGTTAAGTAAGATTCAAGCAAAGAAACTCACAGAATAAGAAAATAAGCTACAATAAGCACTTAGCTAAACCAAATTTAACTCAGAAAAGGGACAAACTATTAGGGAGATTCTAGGTGGGTCCTAGTGAGCTTGAAGCTCAAAAATTGCTCCAACCTTGAAGGTGGCCAGGAGGTGAGTCCAATGAACCAAGGAGGGGGGTGTAGGTCCCACTGTGGAGGGCTGTAGCAACCACCAAAGTGGTGGTGGTGGATGGGGGTCTGCTGCACAGGGCAAACAGAAAGCCCTGCAGCCCACTTTGAGGGGTTGTGGGGCCCACACAAAAATTGGTTAAATTAAGGTGAATGTAGGACTTCAAATATTAGCTAGTAAACTACCTATTTTGAAAAGATCAAGTCCTAAAAGTCATCACAAAAACCAAACAATTCTTTGAAAAAATGGATTTTCAGCACAATATGTAATTTGACTTTTTGAGGATTTTGATAAAAGTTGACTTTATTGAACTTGGATCCTAATTTACTGATTAGTTATGTTATATTAAGCTATATTGAGATGTAATTCAACTAGATTATCAACTAACAAGCTAAAATGATGAGATGGCAGTCCTAAAGTTCAAATAGATAACCTGTTATGCAGCTAATGAGTGATTATGACTTTCTTGGAAATGAGGACTCAGTTTTATGACCAAGAGGTGTTACTTGAGCCTAGTGTGACAAGTCTAACCCATAGGTAACCTCTAAAACAAAGTAAAACCCAGTGTAATCCCAAGTGCCAAACACCCCTTTTGAGACTGAAATTGATATTTTGTGAAGCAACTAACTATTCTAGCCTATGAAACTGGAAATGGAGAGCATGCTATCATGAAATAGATCTAAATAAGCAAAATCAAACAGCAAATAACAACCATAACCATTAATAGTAAATTATGCTAAAAAAATGAAGTCTTTCAAGTTGATCCAAAGTGGAAACAAGTGAGAACCAGACCAAAGACCATTACCTATGCTCCCCTGAGATCTAGACCAGTCCAAATTCCATGATACAGAAGCTCTAATGCTTGTCTTCTTTCCTTCACTGAATTTCTTATTTTTTTCTATTTTCTTTGTATTTTCTTAAATTTTGAGTAAAGCTGAATTAAATGACTTTTAAACTTTTAAATGATGATAAGCAAACTTAATTAAGCTTAAATTACCATGAACTAACAATTTTTAACAACTTTAACTCTGAAATGAGATTTTCATGAAAAATAACATAAACTAAATTTGCACTAATAACTTGAAATTAAGTTGATATTACATTTAAAAGATTGATTATAGAGCTTTTTAACTAAAGATTACATATGGAAAATGAGATTACATTCATACGACCTAAAACTAAACTAAGCTACACTAACACCTCTTCCACTCTGCTTCTCTCTTTCTTTTTATTGACCCTCTGAGCCATGTGGGACCCACTTGAGCTTTCCCACCAATAAAAACAGCCATAGGATCACTATCTTTCAATCTTGGCCATTTTGTGGATTTGGCGGGAAAATTATATTCTGCCAATTGGGGTCTGATGAGGGTAGCCATAGGGGGGGGGGGTTGATATGATTGCTTCTTGGGGTGTGGTACTTTGGCAGGGATAAGGGTGGTGGAGCAAGTGGTGCAAGAGGGGGTGAAACCAGGGTGGTATTAGGCAGGGGAGGTGGTGAATGGTATTGGATGGAAGGGTGGTATTGGTCAAATGGTTTGACCCTGGTATTATTTAAAAACGGGGTGGGCTTGGTAGGGAGTTGGGCTTGGTGGGCTGTTTGTGTTTGTGGTTTGGATTTGGTTTTGGTTTTATTTTTAAGTAAGGATCCATTTGGTTTGTAATAGATTTAAGCCCAAGGACCAAACTTGTAATTTCTGAATTCTTCAAGGACCTGATTTGTCAATCACCCAAAGTAGTCAAAAGGGTTAATCATGCCAAGTTACAATACCCCAAGGATTATTAGTGATAATTTTCCATTTTTTTATATCCGGGGACCTTTTTGCCAAACTTTCAAACTTCAGGGACCAAACATGTAATTTTACCAAACTTGCCACCCAAGGACCATTCCTGCCATAGAAGATTAGTATAAGGACCTGTTAGGAATACAAATATTCCTGTAAAAGTCTCGGTTACCTAATGATTGTAATAGCATTAAGTTAGCTCGTAGTTAGTTTGTTTATTAGTTAATTAGTATTAGTTTAAGTAACACCGTGGAAGAAGGACGGGTCTTCACCCACTGTATGCCTGATCCACAGCCCGGGAGTGGGCATTTTATTGTAAGTATAAATACCCCTCTCCACATGTGGAGAGGGTTGGACCTTCACATAATCTCAATCTAATATTTCCTTTTTTCTCTCAAGGCTCCTTTCTTCCTCTCCTCCTCACTTCACCAACGCCACACAAATCACAAGGTTTATCATGTTTCTAACATAGTTAGTATTCTACAATTGGTATCAAGAGCCAAGGTTTTATTTTAGGACCTTGTAGAATCGAATTTGAGGGTATTTTGTGTGGTTTTGTGAGTCTGGTGTAACTTTCTTGTAAAAACTCTTTGTTTGATCTTCTCTAGTGTTGTTATACATGTTAGTGATGTACTTTTATGTTCATTAGTGTTAGTAGAACATTGTGGTTTAGTTTGTGTTACCATTTCCTTAATCTATTTGAAGTTTGGAGATGATTTTCGGCGAATTTCTATCTTGCGGTTAAGTCTACTGTTCCATTGATTCGTTGCGTTTAGTTTCTAAAATCTGTGGTTAGTTTGACTGCGATTACTATTTTAGGAATACAAACAAAATGCAAGGATAGTGACAGTTTTGGACCATTTTCACTGTGATTAGTTGTTTGCGGTTAGTCATTTGCGTTTAACTATTCCGCGGTTGGGAGATTTCTGCGGTTTGGTACTTTCTGCGGTTTGTGTCCTGCGGTTAGTATCCTTGGTTTGCGGTTTACTTAGGTTGCGACTGGATCATTCTGCGGTTGGGATTTTCTGCGGTTTGGTATTTTTTGCGGTTAGTGTCCTGCGATTAGTGTTTACTATGGTTTACTTGTCTGCGGTTTACTATCTCTGCGGTTAGGTCAAGTTGCGGTTAAACTTTCCTGCAACTAGTACCCTACATTGCGAGTATCTCCCACTTTGTGATTTGGTAATTTCTATTTTGTGATGTCGACATCTTCTGATGACATTCAAGCTGCTGGGTCCGACACCTGACCTCCGATGTTGGACAGAACTGACTATGAATCATGGGCACAAAGGATTCATCTTTATTGTTTGGGTAAGGAAAATGGGGTTAACATCTTGAAATCCATCGATGAGGGACCCTTTCAAATGGGTACTACTAGAGACACGGTTGCAGCAACTGATCAACAACCGGCCGTATTTGGTCCTGATAGACCTCGCACTTACAATGAGCTGTCTGATGAAGAAAAGAAACGCTATGATGCCGACATCAGAGCATCGAATATCGTCATTCCAGGGCTTCCCAAAGATGTCTACAAACTTATCAACTACAACACTGAAGCAAAGGCGGTCTGGGATAATGTCAAAATGCTTCTTGCAGGGTCTGAGTTAACTAAAGAAGATCGTGAGACTCAGCTATACGATGAATTTGAGCATTTCAAAATGAACCCATGTGAAAGCATCACTGACTATTACACAAGTTGGTCAATGATATGAGAGCCATCAAGATAACAATGCCCAATATACAGCTTAATTCCAAATTCGTGAATAACATGGCACCAGAATGGGATAGGTTTGTCACAGCTGTTAAGCTCAACAAAGGTCTCAGGCATACCAATCATGAACAACTCTACGCATATCTCTAACAACATGAGAAACATGCTGCTTATGATCGACTAATGCGAGAAAAGCTCAATCCGTCAGCAACAAATGAATCTCTTGCTTTTGTTTCTAATGTTCAACAACCTAACCAAACCTCAAATGATCAATCTCAACCATCACAACCATCCTCCAGGTCTCCCCCAACCAATAGTCAATCATCAACTCCCTTACCATCTGCTTTGAATACACAACTTGATTCTGGGTATTCTCACACTGACATGATGATTGATAATCCCTCCAACCAAGTTTCTCTACTGGTCCAACAGTTCAGGGCTGCACTTCCATCTACTAACAACCAACTTAGGATCTCATCTAATCCACGTAATCAGGCAGTCATTGAGGATGGTCGTGTGGTGGTGCAGAATGTGCAGGGAAGACAGAACTTCAACCAAAGAAATGCTAGTAGAGATAATGGGTAGTACAGAGTTGGGAATGCTCTTCAAGCACAAGCTAAGCAGCCTAAATGCTATAATTGCGGAGGGTTGGGCCATATAGCTAGGAATTGCACTCTTCCAAAACGTCCTCAAAACTCTGAGTACTTCAAGGACAAGATGTTGCTGATGCAGGCAGAAGAAAATATGACGGTGTTGGATGAAGAAGCTCTGCTCTTTCTGGCTGGTAATGATGGGAACACCTTTGATGCTGATGTGGATGATCAGCCTGTTCAGGATATGGCTCTTAATGACCCGAATATCTTTCAAGTTGAAGAGTGTGATGCATTTGACTCAGACGTAGATGACGAACCTACTACTCAAACCATTTTCATGGCTAATTTGTCTGCAGCTACATCCTCTTCACAGCATCCTGATTCATCCATCACATCTGCTATCTCTGACGTACCAACATCTCCTAATCATGATCTGAATAATCCTACAACTGTACAGGGGGCATGTGACTCGGTACAACTCAAGACTATTGTCAACACAAACGTCACTGATATGGGTAATAACAATAATATCCCATATGAAATGTATGTGAATGACAATGGACCGCCAGTTGTACCAAGTGACATGCCGTCTATTGACTCTAGTGAACATGAGGTACATGAGCACACAATATACAACCCTGATGATTCCTTGATTACTAGAATTAACACCCTAAAGGATCAAGTGAATATTTATGAGCAGCGTGCAAAGTTTGAGCTGAATGAACGTGAGGAGAAAATGGAATGGCAACTGCGTACTTATATATCTGAAAACAATTCCAAACAAGAAGCATTGAAAAGGGAACTAGTTTCTTTAAAAAACCAATTGGATCAAACCGTCAAACAAAAACAAGAGTTTCAAAAAGGTTTGACTTCAATCAAACTCGAATTCAAAGATAAAGAAACTAAACTTCTAAATGATTTCTCAAAACTCAAAATGTTGAAAAATAAATTGGAAGATAAGTTGTACACACAGGGCCAAACCATTCAATCTGTTCAAATGATGCAAAACCATAGGAAACTAAGTGATGAATTTAGTGAACAGGATGCTTCCAAGCCCAAAGCAAGATACCTTAGAATTGCTTTAGGTGCACAACCTGCATTATATGATGCAAACACTATGCTTGAACCTAACCATGCCCCTCCTGATACGCGATCCTATGACCACATTAATGAGGCGGAGGATAGAACTAGGGTAAAACTTGCTGAACGATTAAAGGATCCTAAATGCATTGCTAAGAATATTGTGTTTCACTATGACTATGCGAATGACAATCACTCTGCCATTTTTTTCCTCAAAAGAGAATTCTTCCTGACAAAGTGTTTTGGAATATAGACATTGAGAAAATGCAAGCTGAAAGAGTTGTAGGTAACACACGCACTATGTTTAGAATTGCTGACCCAACCATTTACCCCCTGAACACACCCAGGCACCTAGTACCATTTACTCTTCCCACACAGTGTAACACTCTAATTGGGTTGTATGTTCTAGGTCAATTGTTTAACGACTTTGAGAAAACCTGTAAAATAAGAATTACACCTACAGGGATTACAGAAGGGGAAAGGGGTTTTGAGCAAACAAAGCAGCGTTACCTAATTGAAGTTATGCCATTTTTTAAACTTCTCAAAGAACATTTTGAGGGCCTTAAAAACACCATTAATGATGATGTGACTCAAATGAAAAAGGTTTTTGATGAACTGGAAAGTGAGGGTAACCAATTAGCTATTGATCTCAAATACAGTGAAATTGACAGGAAAAACATTCTCATCAT
The DNA here is from genome assembly GCA_030686995.1 of Artemisia argyi. Classification (NCBI taxonomy): domain Eukaryota; kingdom Viridiplantae; phylum Streptophyta; class Magnoliopsida; order Asterales; family Asteraceae; genus Artemisia; species Artemisia argyi. Next base: position 75,889,749 of record CM060696.1, on the reverse strand, counting down.
GAATGAAAATTTGATTGCAAATTGTATTGCAAAAGATGTGTTTTATACTGTTACCGACTCAGCATTATCTGCTCGACAATTTCATGAAATGTCGGTTACTTTGAATGTCTTCCAGAATCGTGTAATTGAGCTTGAGGGGGAGAATTACAAACTTACTGAAAAAATTCAAAACGACGACCATGATAACATGGTCTGGAATTTCTCAAAACTAGAAGTTGATAATCTGAACCTACAATTAAAATATCAACATCTAGAAGAAAGCATAAATATATCAAATGCCAAAACATCTTTGGATGCTCCTGAGTTTGACACATTTTTTAAATTAGCCAAAAAGGATGAAGTAATTCAAGCTCACTCAAACATGATTCAGAAATTGAAGGTCCAAATTGCACAATTAAAATCGAACAAAGGCGATGTGACCAATACCAATTACCAGAAGTCGATAGATTTACAAAACTTTCAGAAACAGGGCATGATCAATGAATTACAACATGAAAATGAGTGGCTTCGTGCTGAAATGTCTAACGCTAAACAACGTTACAAAGAATTGTTTGAGTCTATTAAAATAACACGTGACCAAAACAATGAAAGAGTCACTTCTTTGTTAAATGAAATTGAGAATCTAAAGACTATGGTGAAGGGTAAAATGCCCGTCGTTTCATGTGATCATGCAATTTCCAATGTACATGCTTGTAAGAAATATGCGTGCGTTGCTGTGAATGTCTCTCTTCCCCTTAGGAACAATAAGTTAGTTCATAACAACTATCTTAGAAATCTAAAGGATTGTCTGGCCATACATAGAGAAACCATTGAAGATGAGAGGACATCTAAACCACTTGATGATGTTATTATTGGTGCTTGCTTCCTCACTAATAGAGCCTAGGAATTATTGGAATATGCTACAGGATCATGCCCCAAGAATGATAACAAGTCGGATAGGACATTTGCATTGCACCCTAACAGTGGCAACAAACATGTTACATTTGATTTTCCCCAAACCATGTCATAATCCACCATCATGATCACCGATAAACAAGTAGCAACTAATCAGACTAATGTTCCCGTCATTACTTCTACAGGAGTAAAAGGTGTATCTAATGCTAGCAAGTCACAGCCTAAGTGCAATACAAAGAATGATAGGACTTTTTCGGCTAAGAGTACACTTATGAAGGAAGTAGAAGAATCATCTAGGAACAATAAAGTTAAGCTTAGTGAAAGGAATCGAGTTGATTCAAACATTTGTGTTAACAATGATGTAATTAATTCGAATTCTGGTGCTATTTGTAAGACTTGTAACAAATGCTTATTTTATGGTAATCATGATGCTTGTGTTGTGTCCTTTCTTAAATCCACTATGAAATCTCCAGTTATGAATGTCTCAAGTGTCAAACGGGTAAAACAAGTATGGAATAAAACAGGAAAAGTGTTCACTAATGTTGGTTATCAATTGAAACCTACTAGAAGGAAATTCACTCTAAAGGAAAAGTGCCCAATGACTAGGATTACTAACTCCAAAGTTGTGCCTATTAGGAAGTGGAGACCTACTGGTAGACTGTTCCCAACAGAAGCACTTAGTACCACTCCTAGTTCTAGTGCATCAAAATGTGAACATTCCAGTGAGATATCTGTAACATATGATAATCCAATATTTGTATGTGCTAACCAAACGGACCCCAAATGTTTGTGGGGCTCCAGCTTTTTCAGTTATCCACGATTGTCTGGTTTCAAATGCAGGTCGTACAAATCATCCTTTGGTATTTGGACCCAGGCTGCTCAAAACATATGACTGGAGATCGCTCGCGGCTCAAGAATTTCGTGGAAAAGTTTATTGGTACGGTTAGATTTAGGAATGACCATTTTGGATCTATAATGGGTTTCTTTGGAGACAGTGTGATATCCAAAGTTTACTACGTGGAAGGACTTGGGCACAATCTATTTTCTGTTGGTCAATTCTATGATTCAGATCTCGAAGTTGCTTTCAGAAAGCGCACCTGTTTTGTTAGAGAATTAGATGGTGTTGATCTTCTCAAGGGGAGTCGGGGCACTAATCTTTATACCATCTCCATCGAAGACATGCTACGGTCCTCTCCAATTTGCCTGCCCTCTAAAGCCTCCAAGAACAAATCATGGTTGTGGCATCGTCGTTTAAGCCATTTGAACTTCGGTACCATCAATGAACTTACACGTAAGGATCTTGTTCGAGGCTTTCCCAGACTTAAGTATGAAAAAGACCATTTGTGTTCCGCTTGTCAAATGGGCAAGAGCAAAAAGCACACCCATAAACCTAAGACTGTCAATTCAATCATGGAAGTTCTTCATACTCTTCACATGGATCTCTGTGGACCAATGAGGATTCAAAGTATCAATGGAAAGAAATATGTGCTGGTTATTGTTGATGATTACGCTCGATTCACGTGGGTAAAGTTTCTACGATCAAAAGATGAAGCTCCGGAAACCATCATCAAACTCATCAAGATGTTGCAAGTTCGCCTCAACAAAACAGTTAGATTCATTCGTACTGATAATGGAACAGAGTTTGTGAACAAACAACTTACTCAATTTTATGAAGGTGTCGGCATCAGTCATCAAAAGAGCATTCCACGTACTCCTCAACAAAATGGAGTTATTGAAAGACGCAATCGCACCTTAGTTGAAGGTGCAAGGACTATGCTCATCTTCTCTAAAGCTCCTATGTTTCTTTGGGCTGAGGCAATTGCCACCGCATGTTACACACAGAACCGATCCTTGATACATCCTCTCCACTGCAAGACTCCCTATGAACTAGTTCATGGCAGAAAACCCGATCGTTCGTTTCTTCGAGTTTTTGGTGCACTTTGCAATCCAACTAATGACAGTGAAGACCTTGGGAAACTCAAGGCCAAGGTCGACATTGGTTTCTTCGTTGGCTATGCTCTAGAGTGAAAGGGGTACCAAATCTACAACAAACATACCAGAGGCATAATGGAAACAATCCACGTTACTTTTGATGAGCTGACTGAGCAACCGGTTCCTGGACAATCAAGTTCTGGACCCGTACCTAACCTTTTGTCTCTTGGACCAATTAGTTCCAGGCTTGTACAGAATCCCATTCCTGGTGCTCCTTTTGTACCTCCTACAAGTGAAGATTGGAAGAAACTGTTTGACCCAATGTTTGATGAATACTTTGAACCTCAACAGATGAATGCTCCTGAAGCTACAGTGGTTCAACCACCAGCTGGGGTGGTGAATATTCAAGTTGATAATAACGGTCCATCCACATCATTGTCATGGGATCCTGAAGCCCCCACCATCAGTAAATCGGTTACCACTTCTAATGTCCAACCTTCACCTGTACAGCGAGCGACAACTGTAGATAATACATCTGAAGTAAATCCTTTTGCTCCACCTGATAATGAGCCATTTGTTAACATCTTTGCCCCTGAATCGTCAAATGATGTAACATCCTCCGACGAATGTAACACGGCTACCTCAGTTCCCTATTCTCAACCCCATGAATACCTTAGTAAATGGACCAATGATGATCCTATAGACAACATTATTGGAAACCCTTCGCGTCCAGTATCTACCCGCAAGTAACTTGCAACCGACGCATTGTGGTGCTTCTTCAATTCTGTCCTCTCTAAAGCTGAACCAAAAAACGTCAAGGATGCAATGTCTAAACACTCATGGTTCACTGCAATGGTGGACGAGATTCATGAGTTTGACCGACTGGATGTGTGGGAATTAGTACCACCTCCCAATTGTGCTATGATCATTGCTCTCAAATGGATATTCAAGGTTAAACTTGATGAGCATGGAGATGTATAGAAAAACAAAGCTAGGCTTGTGGCAAAAGGATATCGACAAGAAGAAGGTATAGACTTTGAAGAATCCTTCGCACCTGTTGCTAGAATTGAAGCCATAAGAATATTTCTCGCAAATGCTGCAAGTCAAAACATGGTGGTTTATCAAATGGATGTCAAGACTGCATTCTTAAATGGCGATCTAAAAGAGGTGGTGTATGTATCTCAACCCGAAGGTTTTGTGGATCCAGAACGCCCTAATCATGTGTCTCGGTTAAAGAAGGCTCTCTATGGGCTTAGACAAGCACCTAGGGCGTGGTACGACATCTTGTCTAAATTTCTTCTGGCTAACAAATTTTCCAAAGGCGTTGTTGATCCTACACTCTTTACCAGAAAAACGGACAAAAACCTTCTGCATGTACAAATCTATGTTGATGACATCATCTTTGCCTCATCTGATCCCACAGAATGTGATCGTTTCTCCCAAGAGATGAGTTCCGAATTCCAAATGTCTATGATGGGTCAAATGTCCTTCTTTCTAGGATTGCAAATTTCTCAAAATCCCAATGGCATCTTCATCAATCAATCCAAATACGCCAATGAAATTTTGAAGAAATTTGGATTCGACTCCTGTGATTCAGTTGATACTCCTATGATTGAAAGATCGAAACTAGATGAAGATGATGTGGGAATTCCGGTTGAACAAACCATGTATCGAAGCATGATTGGCTCCTTAATGTATCTTACCGCTAGCAGACCTGACCTTCTATTTGCAGTTTGCATATGTGGTCGATATCAATCCAAACCCACCAAGAAACATCTGGAAGCTGTCAAGAGAGTCTTTCGATACCTTAAAGGAACAATCCACATGGGCCTTTGGTACCCTAAGGAAACTTCTATGGCTCTCACAGCATATTCTGATGCTGATCATGCGGGATGTCAAGACACTCGTCGCAGTACATCTGGGGGTGCACAGTTTTTGGGGAATAAGCTAGTCAATTGGTCGGCAAAGAAACAAATGAGTACATCTATCTCTTCCACTGAAGCTGAATACATTGCCATGTCATCGTGCTGTGCTCAGATCTTATGGATGCGATCTCAACTTTCAGACTATGGCTTCATATGCAACAAGATTCCCATGTACTGTGACAACAAAAGTGCAATAGCACTCTGCTGCAACAATGTCCAGCATTCAAGGACTAAGCATATTGACATTCGACATCACTTCATCAGGGAGCAAGTTGAGAAAGGAATTGTGGAACTTTACTTCTTGAGGACTGAGTTCCAGCTAGCTGATATCTTCACCAAAGCACTTTCTAGGGACCGTTTTCACTTCATTCTCCCACGCCTTGGTATGAAGAGTCTCACGCCTGAGGATCTCATTTGTCTTCAGGAAGATCAAGAGGAGTAAAGGGGTTGCTTCACATATCCTGTGTATATAGTATAAACACAAAAAGAAAATAGAAAAATATAAAATTACAAAAATCCCATAAAAATCTGAAAAACTGCAAAAATACAAAAATATTATTCTCACGACATGTCTCTTGTATAATCAATATTATGTACGTTTCTAGAAATGTCATTCAATAATGACATAGAATCATACATATGCTTGAGCAAGAGTTTTTCGGTTTCAAATAAAGTTCTTTTCAAAAACATGTCGTATCTCAAAACATTCTTAAAACTATGGCTTGCAGTCATTTCAGGCTGCAACCCGGACTTAATAAATATGGCTTGCAGTCATTTCAGGATGCAACCCGGACTTCATAAATATGGCTTGCAGTCATTTCAGGCTGCAACCCGGACTTCAAAACTATGGCTTGCAGTCATTTCAGGCTGCAACCCGGACTTCAAAACTATGGCTTACAGTTACTTCAGACTGTAACCCGGACTTCATAAATATAGCTTGCTATTACTTCAGATAGCAACCCGGTTTTCAAAATGAGGAAAACACGTCGCTAAAAAGACGGTTGTTCCTAGTAAAGGGTGCCGTTCGTCCAAGCGTTAATTACTTTATATTCATGCACCCTCGATCTAATGTACGTTTCAGTGCATTATTTCTTGTTAAAGAAGAGAAGTCTTCTTTTTATCGCCAAATACTTTCCCTTCTATGATTTTTCCGGAAAGTATTTGTGCAAAACTTGGTGGTACCATGAGATTTTGATTAATAAATCAAATTGAACTCAAATGTTTGATAAAATTTTCACTCAATCAATGACGTTAATAGTCTATGAAAATATTTATGCTTTAACATCCGTCATTGATTGAGGGGGAGAGTGATTTCTCAAAATTTTATGTATCATCAAAACTCCCCACACTTTGTACGAAACAAAAGCAACATAACGATTTGTGATGGTTATGTGTCAGAATGAGTACATTTTCAAAGAGTTTTTGTTAAACCTTCGAATCTTTTGCAAACTCTTCAAATCTGACACATAACAACCTCCCTCACTGATTGAGGGGGAGCATGAAAAAGTTCCTTTTATCAGAAAATATTAAAAATTAACCGCATTTCTCTCCCAAACGTTTTCTAAATTATTTAAATCAATTGGGATCCAAAATCTCAAAAGATTTGAAATTTTTGATCGGGGGAGAGAATGTGATTTAAATATGAAATCTGATATCAAACGTGATCTTTTGGACTCAATAATAGGCTCCCACATATGTGCTAAACTCTTTCGTATATCGATGCACATATTGAGGGGTAGCAAAGGCGTTTGTGGAAGTAATACCTAAGACCGACCATTTATCTTTATGCATGGAGTTATAAGGACGGTTAAGGTTAGGTATAAGTTCCCATGATCCACCAGAACCGGAAGGATCTTCCCAGGGACAATCCATAGATAGATTAGAAGTCCTTAGGAATGATTGAAAAAAAAGGAGTAAAGTGAGAAAGGGAAGAGTGCGGACTGAGATAGAGCTAGGACTGGAACAAACCCAACAAGGAAGTCTCGGTAAGCACTGAAGGGGTTGAAGAATGAAAAAGAAATGAAATGAGAAAGGGTGAAAAGAAATAGCCCTCCAAATATTCAACCTTAGGGCAGAAACCGGGTTCAATTCATAATCTACTAGTGGTTACTAAAGTAACACTAGTATTGAAGACAAGACGTCATGGACCCAGTGACGCACTGCACTAAACTTCCCAACCACTCAAGTTCTCTTAAAAGGGCTTGTTTCACTCTCACGGGGAACCCTGTGCAATGTGTCGACCGCTCATTACGAGCTATGTTGATACCTAATACAGGAGACGCCTCCCCAGTCTCCAGGAGCGGATCAAAACGCACTATTGAGTCTAGAGCCAAAGAGATCATCCATAAATCTTGATAGGACACAAACCAAATATGCTTATTGTTTCACACAATGTGGAAAATAAGTTAAAATATTTAGAGTCCTACGCATTATCCGTGTGGTATTGCCAGAACATCCGAGTGATATGAAAATATTCACAATGAAGATGGGAATCCTTCTAGAGCGAACATAACTCAAGCTCTTGGTTGGTGACATGTGAGATCCATCTTGAATCAATGATCAAGTGACAACTGGAAAGCAACGATGGTGCGATTCAAAATTGTATCAAACTTGTTCCAGGATATGGATTGACGGATACTTTTGCTAAAACCTCTCAATGTGCTCACCAACTAATCTTTTGAGCACATTGATTGTGTACAATATCTTTCAAACAAAAGTATTTTTGATGGAAATGTGATTCTAAATACAAAACTCTCGTTGTGTCTCAAAAATGTTTATCATAGGACACACGAGTGATTTCTATAAATCTATTTCTTATCAATCCGTGAATATTCATTCACCGATTCACTCTATCGTGCTGTCTGCTTTGAGACGTTCCAGTATGAGAACATGCTAAGTATGAAGATTCCAAAGTGGATTCTTTGGAAAATTCATTACTACAAGCTGGAAATTCCTGTCAAGGAGAGTCTTCTTTAAAAAAGACTCTACTTGATCACAGGTCGGTTTTCACAAAACCGGAGGGTAGTCTGTCCTCGCAGAACGAATGACAAAGCCATGTTCATTCTCTATCTTTATTGCTAACTGTTTTATTTTAGGGACACATATAAAGATGGTGTTGATGGCTCCAGTTTCCAGCTGAATCGGGTCAATCTATACCTCATGCTCACACATCCTCCACACTATCAATGAAGATGAGAGACTTGCTACAACAAAATGTTGAGAGACTTTCAACAACGTTTCCGCAACTCTGATAAAAAAAGGTCTCCTAATTCACAAACTCCAATGCAACGTCTCCAGATACAGAAGGGTGTGAGCATGATGGTCCTTTGTCACTACATCACATGAAGGCAATACAACTATGGATGAGCTTGGAGATTTACTTTGGCTGATGATCTCAAAGAAGCTCAAAGATCACATATCTCAAAGGAATCCAAATCACAAGTTCGCTTGCTTGAAGTATGAAGTGTGTTGAAAAGTGCAGAATCAGATCCTACGAGCTACAAAGACAAAAAATGCTTAAAGACCAAAGATCTTAATTTCAAAGGTGACCTCGCTTAGGGGGAGATTGTTAGGAATATAAATATTCCTATAAAAGTCTCGGTCACCTAATGATTGTAATAGCATTAAGTTAGCTCGTAGTTAGTTTGTTTAATAGTTAATTGGTATTAGTTTAAGTAACATCGTGGAAGAAGGACGGGTCTTCACCCACTGTATGCCTGATCCACAGCCCGGGAGTGGGCATTTTATTGTAAGTATAAATACCCCTCTCCACATGTGGAGAGGGTTGGACCTTCACTTAATCTCAATCTAATATTTCCTTTTTTCTCTCAAGGTTCCTTTCTTCCTCTCCTCCTCACTTTACCAACGCCACACAAATCACAAGGGTTATCATGTTTCTAACATAGTTAGTATTCTACAGGACCAAAATTGTTTTTCTCAAAGTTCTAATATCCTAGGGACCATTTTTGTCAATTTTCAAAATTCAGGGACTAAACTAGTAATTTTGTGAAACTTTGCACCAAAGGACTAAATGTGTAACTTTTTGATTTAAAAGGACCTTTGGTGACTTTTTCAAGTTTTTAGAATAACCAGGGACTAGATTTGACAACTTTTGAAAGATGAGGGACTGAAACTGCCAATTATGCAAACTTTGTTTATTTTTCATCCGTTTTTGATTATTTTGCATCTGAAACATATAAAACACATTTCTGGGATATTTTCATTATTTTGATGCAATTTTGAGTGTTTTTAGATGTTTTGGCAGCTCAGAATAGGTAAAAATGATGAGTATTTATACACTCATCAATCCCCCACACTAAAACATTGCTAGTCCTTAGCAATCTTTTGAGAAAAACTTTAATGGATTTGAAACTCTTTACCAAAAGCCATCACTTCTGGAGTAGCCAGATGTATCGATTCAAGTAAGAACTATGGTCCACCTGATAACCATGTGATTTTGAGCAAACCACCAGCTGTCAACGGATTTGATTAGTCTATACGAAAAGCCGTTTGCTTCTGGACTAGCCAACTCTTGATGGACTAAGTCAACATGTTGGTGAGCTGATTACCAATTATGGTTTTTCCACGGCCTTTACCACAAGCCATAATCTTTCGGGCTAGCCAACTCATTCACTTTTTGGGATATGGTGAGTTGATTTACCATACAATTTTGGGCAAATTGCAAGCCATCAACGGATTTGATATATCTTTACTAAGAGCCGTTTGCTCCTGGATTAGCCAATCCTTTTGTCGGTTAGACAAGGCGGACTGATAACTACAAAAATTTTGAAGCACAAGTGAATTTTTTCTTTAAAATTTTTTGAAATTTTGGCCAAAACGGGGGTACTAGATAGTAAAATGTGATAAAATTCGCTAGAATACCCTCCCACACTTAAAATGAATATTGTCCTCAATATTCAAAGTCCCGGCTATTATGCCAACTCTTTGAACGTAAAAGGGCAATATTACAATCTAAATGTGGAAACACCATTTGTTTTTCACTTCATTGGTAACCACAGCAGGGGTAAATCCCCCACACTTAGGGTGAAAACCCTAAGTACATGCTACTGTTTTTGTTTACCAAGTCGCTAGCTTGACTCGACCCCGAATTGATTAGTCCTTGGGGAAGCACGATGTGGAAGAAACAATCTCCATCGGACTTTCATTCAAGATGTTTGGACAAACATTTGAAGCATGTGAAAGTTCCACACCGATGAGATATAATCCCGGCTCAATATAGTGGTAAATGAAAATGTCGAGATCAAAGATGGTATCTTCATTCCCGAAGGAGTGAAGAACAGGAGAAATCACCCTATAGGTGAAGAAAAGGAAGAAAATCATGATGAAAATCATGGTTAGATCTTCTTCCTCGAAAGCAGGCTCATTAGCCTGATTTTGGATTTCAAAGGTTAAGCTCGTTTGGTATGAAAACATCCCGGGCGGGAGGGTGGGAATTTGTAAATTCTCATGATTGAGAACATCTCCCCCGGGCTATCATACTCCGGAGGAGTCATGATATGAGTGAGGTTACAGGAGAACTCATCGAATGTGAATGAATCATATTCTGAATTGATGTGCGTGAGTTCACAGGAGAACTCATCGAAGGTAAATGATTCATAATCGGGGAGAGAATTATGAGAATGAGAAGTGGTACTGCCACTAATCTTCTCTCCCATAGGATCAATAGTAAAGGCTTCAAACTCCGGAATAGAATTATCGGAGAGAGTGTCACTATCCTTAATGGGGATAGGAGATGAAATAGGTTTCTCTTTGAAAGCCTCAATTTTAGAAATGAGGAGATTGACTTTCAATAATGTTGCACGAAGTGCTTCATCGTTGATTTCAGTGTCAATCTCATCATTCTCTTCTTCTAAGCTAACTAGCTGTTAGAATCGTATTTTTATTTTTAAAAAGTGTCGGTCATTAACGTATAGTTATAGGTTGCTTTAGAATATCATTATGATGAAGTTTATGTGTAGTACTCATGTTTTGTAAAAGTCTAAGGGCTATTAGTGTAATAATGTAAAAGATTAGAGAAGCCCTAGACTATGAGTATAAATACTCTTGTAAACCTCATTTGTGAAGTTGGTTCTCTTAGTGATTCTCTTAGTATTAACAAGGTTATTATTCCACATACTAGAGTTCCCATTCACTCTCTCTCTCTACTTACTTTCTCTCTCTAGGTTGAGGCTTGATTCAATATGTGAAATTGGTTGTTCTATGGTCCTACAAGTGGTATCAATCGCCTAGGGATAATATAGATTGTTTTAGGTTTGATTTGGTTGAAAAAACTTGGTATAAAAGTGATTTTTGTGATTTAGGTTACTGTTCATCGCCAACTTTTCGAGTTAGGAATTTTTTTCGAGTTAGGTTTCAAGTTAGCGAGTTAGAATAATTTCTGTCGAGTTAGGATTTTGGTATTATCGAGTTTGGGTTCAAATTTTGGCGAGTTAGGCCAAGTTTCTTGCGAGTTTGGTCAAGTTTCAGCGAGTTTGGATTTTTCTATCAAGTTAGCATCATTTTCTATCGAGTTAGGAAAGTCTTTTGACTTAGAACTTTTCTGACTTACCGAGTTAAGATTCTTACCGAGTTAAGTTTGGGTTCCAGCGAGTTAGCTTCAGTTTTTATCGAGTTAAGTTACTTATTGGCGAGTTAGCCTGTTTGCCTTATCGTTTATCGAGTAAGGTTCATTGTGGCAACTTACTAGGTGAAACTCTGCTCAAATGTTATCAACTTACCGAGTTTGAGTTTGACTTAATTCAGGTATTACCGAGTTTGAAACCTACTCATAACTTATCGAGTTTGACTGATTTCTGAACATACCGAGTTTGGGTCTTGAGATCTTATCGAGTTAGACAAGCATCAAGATCAACCGAGTTAGACACCTCATGATAACTTATTGAGTTTGAAAATTTCCTACGAGTTAGAATCTTATCGAGTTAGAATCTTATCGAGTTTGCAAAAAAAAAAAAAAAAAAAGAAAAAGAAAAATTCGGCCGAAAATTTGAGTAAAATTTATTTTTTACACGAGACTAAACGTTTAATTTTTACGCGAGATTCAAAGTTTGGTATTACGTTGAAAATTTCGGCCGAAAATTCAAATTTTTTGGCCAAAATTCAAAAAATTTCGGTAAAATTTGGCGAAAAAATTTTCAAAACTCAAAATTTTCTGGAAACCTTAGAATTGTATTTCTTTGTGATTTTCAAATTTTGAGAAAGAAAATTTTCGTATTCATTTTTTGGAGGGAAATTTTGAAATAACAAAATATTAACCGAGATCGCTTTTCATCTTCACCAAAACATCTTATCTACAACAACAACCTTTGTTATCTTTCAAAAGATCATCAGAACAACGTTTCACTTTGAATTGAATCAATGGCATCTCACCATGACAGTATCACGAGTACTTTGTCCAATGGTTTTGCATCAGTCTTCAATGCATTAAACATCCAACGACACAACAACAATCAGCTAGGATATGCTTCGAGTATACAGATGGGGAACCAGATGCAATATGCAGGGCAGTATGTAGGAAATCAGATGGATCAGATTGTGAATCAGAATGTGATTAATCAAAATGGGATTGATTGTTTCATGACTTCGATTCAGAAACCTCCATCAACAAGACACAGCAAAAACAATGTCAATGCAATGACGAAGGTTGAAAAGATCCAGTACTTGTTGATTCTCGCCAATAAAGAAAAATCGGGAATACCATTGACTGCTGAGGAAAATGAGTTTAGAGCTACAACAAGAGTTACTGAGAATTCAGCAGATCTCAATGAATCCTACAACTTTATGGCAAATCAGCAGGCAACAACATCAAGCAGTGATTCTGATCTTCCTCCTACTTATGATTCCGATCCATTCCATGAGGTACCAAATTATGGTAACAATGCTAATCCGTTTGCTCATGAGAAGCCACATTATGTGCCATCTGAACCTCATTACGATACATATGTGGGGATCAAGTTAATAGCAATGTTAACTATGCAACTCCATACATGGATCCTAATGGAGTTCAAGTTGCACAAAATAGTGCTAATGATGAGGATACCCGTGCTTTCTTTGAATCTTTATTGAATAATTGCAGCATTGAAATTGAGAAAGTGAAAAAGGTAAATCGCGATGTTAAAGCTGCGAATGTTAAATTGATCGCTGAGCTTGAGAGTTACAAGAAAAATGCTAATGCTTTTGAATTTCATAACAAAAGATTGTCTGAATTAGAAACTGGTTATCAAAATTCTGTTTCAAGGGAAAAACAATTGCAACTCAAGTTTGATACACTTGATGTTAATTCTTTCAAGAAGATAAAGGCTTTAAACGCGGAAATTTCTGATTTACAAAACCAACTTTCTAAACAAAAAATAGCTTATACCAATCTTGAAAAAGAAAGGGATGAGTTGAAAAAGGATTTTGCAAAGAAAGAAGACAAACTTTTGGCCGAAATAGTAGAGTCAGAACATATGATTGCACATTTAGAAGAATTAGTGGTTAATTCGGGTCAGTCAAGTCAAACAATGAAAATGATTTCAAATCAAACTAATCCGATTTACCATACGAAACATAAAGTGGCTCTTGGTAACAACACCCCCAGTAATCTCAAGAAAGCTCAGCAAGAACAGAATGTTTTGTATAATGGTAATGTGATTTACACCAAACATGATCCTCCCGTCGTTCGGGATTATGTGCAAACGATAGAACATGTCGAAGAGAGCATAAACAAAATGAAACAAAAGGATTTGAAACCCATTGATTACAACAAATTGAACAAACTTTCGGGAATTACTTTTGTTCCACAAAAAGAACCATCTGTGTTTTCCATAAAACGACCATTCTCAAAAATGTTTTCTAAGAAAGTAATTGTTTCCAAATCTCTTTCAAAAATGGAACAAATGTCTTCTAACAACACTTTTAATACAAGTGAGGCTAGAAACATTCTGGATGACGTTAAAAAGAGAATTCAAGAACTTCAAAATATTGTTGCTTCTAAAACTACAATCAATATTAACAACTGGCATTCCAGTTTTCATATTGAGCAGAAAAAAGTTTTTGAAAACGAAATTACTATCCCACTGAATAACATCAGTGCGAGGGTAATCCATTTTGAACAAGCTTTCTTAAAAGAAACGGCCGACTTTGTCAAGGACCACAAATCCCTGGTAAACGAAACTAATGAAACTCGTGAAAGCATGAATGTTTTGGAAAACCTAAATGATTCTCTCTTCGAAGCTGTTATGACCACTGACATTATGTCCATCATTTTATAAACGTATTCTGTTCAAGACGATGAACGACTAAGAGCTGAGACCTCCGCAATTGTTTCAAAATATGAAAATGCTCTTATAAAGCTTGACAAAGAAAATGTGTCATGTTTTAAAAAACTTGATCGAAAAAAAGAAGAATGCAAGTATGACAAATTGTCGTATGAGCGTGCCTTCAATAACATGAAAGAGCAAAATGATCTTTTGAGGGCTCAGCTTGAAAATCAAAAAGGGAAGGGTGAGGAAACTAAGTTTGCAAAACCATCGAATTCGTAGAAACCAAATGTTTCAAACACGGTTCAAAAACCAAAAATGTCAATTTCACGGTTTGCTCCAAAAGTCGATGAGAAAAACGATTTGTCAAAACCAGTCACTCCACCACTCTTACTCAAGGAAAAGGTAATGGAAAAGATTGTTGAAAAACAAAATTTGTTTGTTGAAAGAAACAAAAATGTGATTTCACCTGGCTCTTCTAAGTATAGTACACCAAATAAGACAACAAAAACTGTTAATGAGTCTGTTGGTTCTAATGACATGGTCGTCAATCATCATCTAGAAGAAGCTAGAAAAAAGGCACAACATCGAAAAAACGGAATTTTAGGTGCAAAACCTAGTGTGATGAATTCTACAAGATTCCAAAGCACCACTAGTAGTAGTAAACCATTACCTAGGAACTTTCAACAAAATACTAGGGATTGGCTTGCATCTAAGAGTAGTGGCACAAATAAGAATGCTAGGAAAGTAGAATGCAACACAAAGAATTCCAAATCAAGTGTCAAGACACGATCCACTAAGGCACCAAATAGAAACACACCCATTGATATGAAACAAGAGATTAAGAAACCTAATAGGTGGATACCAAAAGGATGTAGTTTTTCCAAGACTGAGACTTCCGCTGCATCTGATAAGAAAACTACGTCTCGATCCTACCTTAGGTGGATTCCCACGGGAAAAGTTTTTAAAACAGTTGGTCTTAGATGGATTCCCACAGGAAAGATTTTTGATAGTTGCACCAAGACAAATAATAGTGATAATCATCAGGATAAGTAAGTAGAAACCATTACAACCGTTGATAGTCAACACCCGCAGAGTGATGATTCATGTACTTCTAACATTGTTATTTGTGAAACCTCTTCGTCTTTGGTTGCAGGTGCTTCAACTATCTCAGAACCCAGTTCTTCAGAGGGTTCAAATTCTGTAAATTCTATAAAATCATTCTTTCAATCTTCTATGTTTGATTTTCCATTTCTTTTATAAAAACAAAAACAAAATACAAAAATATAAAATTTCAAAAAATACAAAAACAATATAAAATCAAAAACAATCCAAAAATATTCTTCTCACGACATGTCTCTCGTATAAATCAATATTCTGTACGTGTCTAGAAATGTCTTTCAACAATGACACGGACATTTATAGATGCTTGAACGGGAGTTCTTTAAAATGTTTTTCTAAAACATGTCGTTTCTCAAAAGTTTCTTCACAATGGCTTGTAAGTACTTCTGCTTACAACCCGTGATTCAAAGTGAAATCTTTTCAAAACTTAAGTCTGGGTTTAACAACTCGAAAAGATTTCAAATAAGGACTTAATCAAATGGCTTCTAGACACATCAGGTCAAGACCCGTGCTTTAAAGAAAGGAAAGTGCTTAATCAAAACAAAGATTTCAAATTTTTTTCGAGCACTTATCCTAAAACGAAAACCAAACACTAATCTGGCTTGAGTTTTCTTTAGAAAAACTTTTAAAATCTTTAAGCTCAAGACCATGATTGTTGATCTAATGATAAATTACATTTTCAAAATTCTCTTACATTCTGAGCACCACCTTTTCAAGTTTTCTCAAAAAGATTTTCATAATCTATCAAAATCGGTGCTCATCATCAAAAATGACTTGTGTACACCTTACAGTGCACAACTCAAGTTTTCAAAGAAAGGAAAGTGTTACGCAAAAATGATTTTCATCAACAAAGTGCACTTATCCTAAAAATGGACACTGTTGTACGCCTCAGTGCGACATTCCTATTCAAACAAAGAGAAGTCTTTGTTTTTCAAAAAACCTTGATGCAAAATTCAACAAATCTGAAACTTCTTTCTCTTTCAGAATTTTGCTTCAAGACGACTCCTTCCATCTAAACTTTAAAAAGTTTAACATTTCTCAAAAACATATGCGAGTTTTGAGGGGGAGTATTTCTAAAACAAAAATAGTTCCGAATTCATGAAACAACAAATCTGTCTATCTCTCCAAAAAGCTTTTTCTTAATCAGTTGATATCAAAAATATCACGATATGCTATTTTTGAGGGGGAGAAGACATGATTACAATGTGATCAAAGATGTTTAAAGATTGTGACTGAATCTCAAAAGAGCTCGACTCAGATGTACCAATGAATTGACGAAGCTTTAAATGTCAGTAATCGAAAAGACTTTTCCTGGACGGGTAATAATTTCAAGCTAGTCTAACTAGTGATGTAAGCGTGTCTCGAATAGGACTTGTCTGAGTAGAATGTACCGTATCGAGAGACTTTCTTTGGACTTGCCCAGGACGGGTAATAATTTCAAGCTAGTCTAACTAGTGATGTAAGCGTGTCTCGAATCGGTCATGTTCAATGAAAGTGGATCAATTCAAAAAGTGCAAACTCCTTACGCATGTGCAAATTTCTTAAAAAATTCATGAGCACATGTGAAGGGGGAGTCCTTCATTAGAAACAAAAACTCTCAAAGTGTCAACAAAAGTGTGTTTATATTCATAAACACTTTCAGAGATTTTCAATCAAAGGTTTCATGGCAATTACAGGATTCATGGAGTTATAAGGTAACTAAGGTTAGGGAAAACCGTCCTATGATCCGCCAGAGCCGGAGGAATCAACCCAAGGACAATTCCAATAGATTAGAATTAGAAGTCCTTAGGTATGATTGAAAAAAGGAGAAAATGATAAAGGAGAAAGAAGGGGTTGAAGAATTAAAAAGAAAAGTTATGAAAAAGGGTGAAAAGAAATAGCCCTCCATATGTTCAACCTTAGGGCAAACACCGGGTTCAATTCATATGCTACTGGTTGTTACTAAGGTGACACCGGTATTGAAGATAAAGACGTCATGGACCCAGTGACGCACTGCACTAAACCTTCTAGCCACTCAAGTTCTCTTAAAAGAGCTTGTTTCATTCCCACGGGGAACCGGCATAATCTATCGACCTGTCTCTTAGAGATGGTTGATATTGAAGCAGGAGACCTCTCCCTAATCTCCGCATAGGAAATCAAATGTGCACTTATCGAGTCTAGAGCCCCGAGATTCATCATAAGATCTCATAGGAACACATGATATCTCTACACTGGTTGTTCATCAATATGGACACCAGATGTAAACCTAAGAGTCCTTCGCAGATCTTAGCAATCTGCCGAGAACGTTTATGAGAGAATTTACTTATGTAGTTTCTCAATGATTGAACGGAAATTCCTGCTAGGGTCAACATCAAGCAGCCCTGACAGCAGGTCACTTCGGTAATTCTTTATGGGTTACGCTTAGTGTTCACGGTGGTTTCAAATGGTCTACAGTCGTGGAGTGATCCCCAACGACTCACCCAGTCATTGAGCTACTTAGTAGGTCTCGTAAGCTCTTTCGGGAGTATCTGATATGGGAACGGCCATGGTAAGGCTTAGAAGGAGTCTTCACACTATGTTGTTGACGATCTCTAATTCCTTATCTGTAAGTACCGGTTGTTTATTGCTAATTGTTTACCTGCAACTATACATCATCTCCATGGCGAAAGATTCCACATGCTCATACATGCATCACAAAGTCAAAGGAAAGTTCTCACAAAGATCAAAGGATAGCAACAGTCAAAGAAAAATTCTATGCCAAAAAGAAGAATCTACAAAGTTAAGTGACAAAGATCAAAGTGAAAGAACGGAAACAACTAATGCATGTATGAAAAAGACTTAAGACGTATGAGCATGTTGGAATGGCAGACAACCACCACAAACACAGAAGTGACGAAAGGCAGATGACATCATCGGATCACTTCAACAACAATGAAGCATGATGCACTGGAACTATGTTTCATCTAGTGATTCTTAAAGACGTCAAGAGCTATGAATGATAAAGTTTAAAGACAAAGATGATGACGTCGCGCAACCTCAATGACCAACACTTAGGGGGAGATTGTTAGAATCGTATTTTTATTTATAAAAAGTGTCGGTCATTAACGTATAGTTATATGTTGCTTTAGAATATCATTATGATGAAGTTTATGTGTAGTACTTATGTTTTGTAAAAGTCTAAGGGCTATTAGTGTAATAATGTAAAAGATTAGAGAAGCCCTAGACTATGAGTATAAATACTCTTGTAAACCTCATTTGTGAGGTTGGTTCTCTTAGTGATTCTCTTAGTATTAACAAAGTTATTATTCCACACACTAGAGTTCCCACTCACTCTCTCTCTACTTACTTTCTCTCTCTAGGTTTTGGCTTGATTCAATAGTGATTTAGGTTGTTCTACGGTCCTACACTAGCTGAGAAGGTAATTCTTCCACATAACTGATGTCTCCACATGATAACGAATCGTCATCATTAGAATCGGAGAACATCTCAACATCATCATTCAGGAAGACAAGAAGAGGAGGGATATCACACATAGGATAAAAAGTTCCCTGTGACTCTCCTGGGATTGGGACAAGGTTCTGAGCACTAGATTTTATGAATTCGTCTGATTCCTTTTTAGGAACAGTGCTAAGATGCTCATCCCCCATGATCAGAGAGTGAGTGTGAACTTCGGGTGTGATAACAGACTGAGGGAGTTGAGAAGGACTAGCAGTTATGGATCCTTCAAGTTCCATTTGATCAACGGCTAGTGACTTCGTCACATTATTTTCTCCCTGATTTTCCATGGAAGGAATCGCAACTGATGAATCTGATGAATCTTTTTGAATAATAACAATGTTATCTTCATCATCACTGTCATCATCGTCATCATATAGAGCAGCATAGCTTTGATTGGCACGTATTTTATCTGTTCTTTGCTCAGCAAGTAATTCTTCCATGCTCATTTCGTTTCTAGCATGTCGTTCTTCAGCAAGTAATTCTGCCATAGATTTCTCACGAGAGTTTTGAAATGATGTAGTAGACAACTCCTCCTTAAATTCTTTCAATGCTTCAAGAACCTCATGACAAAGGTCTTGCGAGTATTGAGGAGTTGCTTGGGTAATTTGGTACTGTGGAGGTGGGTTTTGAAACGAGTAGTCGTAATTGTTACAAGGAAAGGGATTCCCTGTTTGACAATCCGAGCTAAAGTGAGGACCTCCATAGTACTCACAACAGAAAAACTGATGTGGCTGTGAGTCGTATGTGCTAGAGTCAAAATTGTTATCAGGAAACTGCTCATAGACAAGCGTGTTTCCCGATTGACAATCATAACTATAGTGTGGGCCACCAGAGTACTCACAA
The DNA here is from genome assembly GCA_030686995.1 of Artemisia argyi. NCBI lineage: Eukaryota > Viridiplantae > Streptophyta > Magnoliopsida > Asterales > Asteraceae > Artemisia > Artemisia argyi. Next base: position 75,870,299 of record CM060696.1, on the reverse strand, counting down.
CAGAAAAATTGTTAAGTCTGGTTTGGTGTATTTTGATACGAAGCATCATTGAGATTTGGATAATATGATTCTTGCTCGTATGAATGTGATGGGTAGTTGGGAAAATTTGAGGAGTCGCTGAATGAGTTCTGATTAGGATAATAAGCAAATGAATTCCTCGAACCACAAAACAAACAACTCCCGTCTCGAATATCATTACCACATTGTTCACATGTACACCAACGACATGGAAAACCGAAAAGCGGCTCACCACAACCGACACAAGGAACAAAATCCGGAGGTGGGACAAGTGGTGTGCTCTGAGAGGAATTTCCACCACTTCCGTTATGGTCTCGGGTTTTCGTTCTTGATAAACGTGAAAATTAGGTAAGTCGTGGACAACCGTAGGTTGGACGTATTTAGCACTTCCATCGTCAGAGGAAAGTACAAGGTCCTTTGTCACCCCGGTTTCTCGTTCCATTTCCCTCACCGGAGAGGGAATAGGAATCGATGGTCCATCAAAATCAACACGACATCTCAAAATTTTTGACAAGGCCTGAAGTTTTTCAATGTTACTCTTAAAGGCCCTTTGTTCAAAGAAATCGTCATCAAGAGATGCCATTAGAATCAATTACAGAAGAAGTGGAAGAAGTTAGAATCGAAAGGATATAGGGTAAAGGGACGAAGAATCAAAAAGGTGAGAGGGTAAAGGTGAATATTTTTGGTATTTTTGAGAAACATGCTTAGTGCACATGCACTAAGAACAAAATCAATTAAAACAAGACCGAGGCAAAACAACAGGGAACTTAAACCAATAATCACAAGTGAATGGCTTCTTTAAAAAAGGTACACCACTCATAGGGATACAAAGGCAAGTTTTAATCTTTAGTTTGGGAACTTATTATGTCCACACCCCAAGTTGGTAGGTGTTCTGCCTTGGTTTGCGGTGGTAAGATTTTATGTATTTATTAATAGAAAAATTGTTTTTGGCTTTTGGGTGTGTGTGCAAAAAACTTTGGGAATTATTTTTGGAACTGATTCGTTAACCGAAATTGTTCCTTTAAGATTACTCGCAGGCTGGCGGGAGGAAAGAATGGATTCCTCTTCAGTTCGCAATTTAATGTCAGAACTTACCTTATACCAACTGTTTCAGGTTGTAATCTTAAAGAAAACGAAGTAATTTAACTTCACAGTTTGTTTTGTTGTTTTGATTTTTTTTGGTGTTGTTAACACTTCAGGAAAAGTGTGAATGAACTTTTTTTTTTTTTTTTTTTTTTTTTTTTTTTTTTTTTTTAATATGATTGATATTTTTACAAAAGCTTTTTACAAAAGTGTGAAATTTGTATAAGGAGGGTTTTAAAAACCACTAAACTTAAAACGATTTTAAAACACGCAACAACCTCCCCGGCAGCGGCGCCAAATTTTGATTGGTTCCAAACGGTCAGATATTATTGACCAAGGTCAACAAGTCAAAGACAGCTCAGTTCCAATTCTCCGTGGATAGTATAGTGTGTCCCTGGGTCGTTATGTCCCAGCGAGATTGCAATGGTGTTTTGGAAAACATTTTTGAGAATGAGTGGCACTGAGGACAGTAGCCAAGATGATTGGGAATTGATTATGCTACTGATATTTGGTATTTGGACAATGATATTAACAATAACAGATATACAAATATATTCACAAATGCACAACTTGGGAATCAGATTTACAGACAGAAAAGTGGGATTTAACAAATTACAAACTACAGGGGGTGCAAGTGAAACTTTTCAAACTTGAAATAAAAAGTAAATTAAAAATGAAAAGAAAATGATTTACTTGATTATTTTAATATTTAAATACTAATTAATTAGTTAAAACTATTTAAAACCTAATTTAAATTAAACTAAAAATGATAAAGATTACAAATTAAACTAAAAACTTGCAAAACTGTTTTCTAAACCTTAAAAAGAACTTGAAGAAAGTATAAAAAAATAAAAAGAAATATTTTTGTTTTATGGGTTTTCTATTAATTAAATACTAATTATAATAATTAAACTATTTAAAGTATTTTAAATTACTAATAATACTTAAATGACTTAGAAAATTATAGAAAAATTTATAAAACTAATTAACCATCACAGGAATCCTAAAAAATTATAAAAAGTTTCTAAAAATTATTTTTAGGCTAATTTACTAATTATTTACTTATTAATTAATTTAAATCTAATTTGACTAATTTAAATAAGAAAATTAGAAAATGAACAGTAGAAATTATAAGAAAATTCCTAAAATTATTTTATACCTTATAAAAGCTACGAAAAATATAAAAACTAGGGTTTACTTAATAAAAACTAATTTTGCTATTTAATTCCTAATTATTAATTAATTATTAATAAAACTAATATTAAACCTAATTAATACTAAATGACAAAATTAAAATCTAGAAAAATTACTGAAAGTACTTTAATATAAAAGGAAATTAAGAAAATAATAAAAATGCCAAGTACTTAATAAAAATCTAAAAAGGGAAATTAAAAAGATAAATTACATTAAATAGAAACTATCACTTATAATTAAATTGGTTTTTGTGGATTTTTCTTTTACAAAACTATTTTAATACTAAAAACAAATAACTTTTACAAAAACAACTTTTTTGGAAATAAAAAATAAGCACTGTGGATGCTTAATTGCACCACAGTTTGAATTTCTTTGACCAACAAGAGATTATGCTCAAATGAGCTTATGTGGGGTCCACAAAGGGTGATTCTGGTTCAATTAAGTTATTTGGACATGGTTAAGTAAGATTCAAGCAAAGAAACTCACAGAATAAGCAAATAAGCTACAATAAGCACTTAGCTAAACCAAATTCAACTCAGAAAAGGGACAAACTATTAGGGAGTTCTAGGTGGGTCCCAGTGAGCTTGAAGCTCAAAAATTGCTCCAACCTTGAAGGTGGCCAGGAGGTGAGTCAAATGAACCAAGGAGGTGGGTGTGGGTCCCACTGTGAAGGGATGTAGCAACCACCAAAGTGGATGTGGTGGATGGGGGTCTGCTGTACAGGGCAAACAGAAAGCCCTGCAGCCCACTTTGAGGGGTTGTGGGGCCCACACAAAAATTGGTAAAATTAAGGTGAATGCAGGACTTCAAAGATGACCTAGTAAACTACCTATTTTGAAAAGATCAAGTCCTAAAAGTCATCAAAAAAATCTAAACAATTCTTTGAAAAAATGGATTTTCAGCACAATATGTAATTTGACTTTTTGAGGATTTTGATAAAAGTTGACTTTATTGAACTTGGATCCTAATCTACTGATTAGTTATGTTATATTAAGCTATATTGAGATGGAATTCAACTAGATTATCAACTAATAAGCTAAAATGATGAGATGGCAGTCCTAAAGTTCAAACAGATAAGCTGTTATGCAGCTAATGAGTGATTATGACTTTCTTGCAAGTGAGGACTCAGTTTTATGACCAAGAGGTGTTACTTGAGCCTAGTGTGACAAGTCTAACCCATAGGTAACCTCTGTAACAAAGTAAAACCCAGTGTAATCCCAAGTGCCAAACACCCCTTTTGAGACTGAAATTGATATTTTGTGAAGCAACTAACTATTCTAGCCTATGAAACTGGAAATGGAGAGCATGCTATCATGAAATAGATCTAAATAAGCAAAATCAAACAGCAAATAACAACCATAACCATTAATAGTAAATTATGCTAAAAAAATGAAGTCTTACAAGTTGATCTAAAGTGGAAACAAGTGAGAACCAGACCAAAGACCATTACCTATGCTCCCCTGAGCTCTAGACCAGTCCAAATTCCATGATCCACAAGCTCCAATGCTTGTCTTCTTTCCTTCACTGAATTTCTTATTTTTTTCTATTTTCTTTGTATTTTCTTGAATTTTTAGTAAAGCTGAATTAAATGACTTTTAAACTTTTAAATGATGATAAGCAAACTTAATTAAGCTTAAATTACCATGAACTAACAATTTTTAACAACTTTAAGTCTTAAATGAGATTTTCATGAAAAATAACAAAAACTAAATTTGAACTAATAACTTGAAATTAAGTTGATATTACATTTAAAAGATTGATTACAGAGCTTTTTAACTAAAGATTACATATGGAAAATGAGATTACATTCATACGACCTAAAACTAAACTAAGTTAAACTAACACCTCTTCCACTCTGCTTCTCTCTTTCTTTTTATTGACCCTCTTAGCCCTGTGGGACCCACTTGAGCTTTCCCACCAATAAAAACAGCCACAGGATCACTATATTTCAATCTTGGCCATTTGGTTTGTAATAGATTTAAGCCCAAGGACCAAACTTGTAATTTCTGAATTCTTCAAGGACCTGATTTGTCAATCACTCAAAGTAATCAAAAGGGTTAATCATGCCAAGTTACAATACCCAAGGATTATTAGTGATAATTTTCCATTTTTTTATATCCGGGGACCTTTTCTGCCAAACTTTCAAACTTCAGGGACCAAACATGTAATTTTACCAAACTTGCCACCCAAGGACCATTCCTGCCATAGAAGATTAGTATAAGGACCAAAATTGTTTTTCTCAAAGTTTTAATTTCCCAGGGACCATTTTTATCAATTTTCAAAATTCAGGGACTAAACTTGTAATTTTGTGAAACTTTGCACCAAAGGACTAAATGTGTAACTTTTGATTTAAAAGGACCTTTGGTGACTTTTTCAAGTTTTTAGAATAACCAGGGACTAGATTTGACAACTTTTGAAAGATGAGGGACTGAAATTGCCAATTATGCAAACTTTGTTTATTTTTCATCTGTTTTTAATTATTTTGCACACTCATCAGTAAATTACTCATATTATGAATGTTATAGATGCTGTTCATAAAGATATTCAAATTTAAAATTTGGCTTATCTTAATTCTTAATGGTTAGAGAATGGAGATGAGTTTATTTAAAGACAATGTAAGCCTAGTGATTTAAATCTTTGTGTAATAATCATATGAACAAAATTGTACACATATCTTAATGTATGTCTCATGACAAGATTATTAATCATACTTAAGCAATTATCTATGATGGAATACTCTTTCTTAAGCACATTAAAGATACAAAGATTGTAATTGTCATGCTTATTTTCATGAATATGAAACTTGACAATGAATATCAAAACTCTTTCTTGTATGATTACTTGAGCAAGGACGATAAGTAATCAAAAGGAGTTTATGAATTCAAATAAATCTTTGGAAGTGTACAAAGTGCAATAATCCATGAATAGATAAATGCATGCATCTAGGAGATTAATCTTATGTTTAATTATTATATCCATGTTTTGATTTATAATTGAAATAAGATAATTTCTAAGTATTCCTGAAAGATAGTGGGAGTATTATGTTTGATTTACTAAATTATATATGCTGTAGAGTGACATTCCATATAAGTAAAAGGTTACGCTTAGTTTAGAATGAAACTGTATTTGAAAGATTTAGAAAATAAAACATACAATCTTGGAACAAAAGTTTATTATTTAATAAACATGTGCGGTAAATAATTCTAAATAAAATATGATATATTATTTTGAAAGACTAAATGGATATACATATTTGTAAAAATAGAACATGAATAAAATCTAAGTTTGACTGAAGGATTTTCATGTGCATCATATTATTGTTGTATCATGCTTAAATGCTTAATGATTTAACAATATTTGATATCTTATGTAATGAATATTCTAAAGGAATATGTTTGGACTTAGAATAAATGATCCTCAGCCTGGAATTACTCCTAAATTCTAAGTATAAACAATATGGCAAGTTGTTGCGTAATTATTATAGTTGACAACAAATCTTGAAAGATTGAAAGACGTCAAACGATTGGCTCCAAACAGTCAACCTAAATTGACCAGTCAATGGTCAACAAGGTCAAATAGCATAGAGTCAATCTCCATGGAAGTATAGTGTTTCCCCGGGTCGTTATGTTCCGACGAGGTGTGATGGTATAAAAACGGGTTTGTGATCGGGTGAATTTGGACAGGAAAGGGTTTTAAGTGAGTGATTTATTAAACTAAGGAAACATAAAAGAAAATAGCTTAAATAAGCTATAACAATAATTAATGAAAACCTATGTACTTAAAAACGTATTACGAATTAAAAATGTACTTTTAAATTATAAATAACGTGAACGTATGAAAATAAAAGTAAAATAAGATAAGTAAAAGTCCCACAAATATGAAAATTACTTTTTTACAAACCTAATAATAAAAGTAAATTAAAGAAAAAAGAAAAATATTTTTTAACCTTTTTAATTATTTATTATTAATTAATTACTATTTATATTAATTAAAATTTTTATACTAAATTTAATTATTAGAAATACTAAATGAAAAGTAGAAATTGTAAAACTTTTTCTATAAATTACTTATACTACCAGAAACTTAGAAAAAATATAAAACTCCTAAATGCTTATAAATAAGCAGTACAAATATTTATTTTTGACTTTTTCAATTAAAACTATTTAAACCTAAATTAATTATTAAAACTAACAAATGAAAAGTAGAAATTCTGGAAAAGTTTATACAAATACTACATAATAGCAGAGACTTAGAAAAAATGAGAGGAGGGGGGAAATGGTACGGATAAGCAGAGTAATAAGCCAAAACAGCTTATTAGTACAAAAGAGAAGAAATGGGGTTAAAAGGAATTGGGTGCAAGGATATAATGAAAAAACACCCTAGGGCGACTGGTTTACAGGTACCATTCCATCATCCTCAAAGGGGAGAGGTCTCAGGTTCGACCCCTGCCTCACCCCTTTTTGCAATTCATTTTATTTTTCAATTTTTCTTTTTGCAAAACATCTTAACTACTAAAATTATGAAACTTTTGAAAAGCCAACTATTTAGAAACACAAAAATAAGCTCAGCATGAGCTTATTGTATTGGCAGCAAAGCTTTATAAGCTAAAAATGATTTTTGATTTAAGAAAAAGCTATGTAAAAACTATAAACTGAAAAAAAAAAAAAAAAAAAGAAAAGAAAAAAAAGCTACAACCAATTTAATGAGACTAAACTGAAAATGAAACACTAGAAAAGCTGAGGAAATAAGCTAGGAATCTAAATAAGCTAAATCCAAAAACCACAGACAAACAGGCCAAATAGGCACTGTTGATACAAAAGTTGGGCGCTCCTAGTTTGGGCTCTTGCTCTCGTACCAATTAGCACTTAATGCTTGAAACCTGCGCACTAAGAAAATAAACAAACACCGTTAGGCTTATCGTGGGATTGTCTCCCACGATTATCCTCCGGCGTGAGAGTAAGTAATCGGTTTTAGGGTTATCGTAAAGAGTTAGGGTTTGTGAATCGTACCTTTAATGAGAATTATGTCATTCTTTATATAGGTGCAGAATCCTTGTAGGTTTCGTGCTCCTTACTTTTCGCACGCATGGTGCTTATCCGGTCCAAGGATCTTTATCTGTAAATAGAAGAACCTTATCTAGACCATAAATTGTTTAGTTGGGTTTGGGTCTACATGAGCCCAATCCCTTTGATAATGCGGCCCAAGTCATTGTTATAACAGCCCACTCATGGTGGGTCTGGGTCTTAGTGATGTTTATCATTTGGGCTTGTAGCCCAAATATAGACTATACGTCATCATGTCCCCCCAGTATAGTGTGCGCGACTTGCTAGCTGCGGATGCTATACTACTTTAAGCAACGGTAAGTGTGGAGGGAAAAGTTACCGCCCAATATTATGGACAATGTATCTAGTCTCAAATATCTTCAAAAATACCTAGGGAAATGGGGAGAGTGTCCACGTGTGTATCGGGAAATGGGAAAAAGTGCACGTACTCGATCGTCTTCTAGCCACACGATTAGGATAGTGGGTTCCACGTGGCGAACATGCTAGGGTTTTTGTAACCCTATATAAACATCGCCTCCCATTTAACTGAAGAACACACAGTAAAAACACACTTCCGTCATTTTCAAATTTCTTCAAAGCGTTTTTTAAAGAAAGCAACTGTTTGACTAGGTAACCGCGAATACGTGCTTTTATTGTTATTCTCTAAAGATGGTTCGCCAATTACACGAGTTTCCATCTGAGATGGACGAGGATGAACTGCGTCAGTTCTCCTCTGATTATTTCATTCCTCTTGACGTGCATCCGGTTGTACCGGAGGCTGACACGTGCATCGCGGATTTCCCTGAGGGAAAAATAGGGTTATATACGATCTTCTTCGAGTATGCGAACCAGCGCGTACCCATATCCTTATTCTTGATCAATTTGCTCAACTACTACCGCCTTCACATTTCCCAGCTGCACTATATAGGTGCGGCAAAAGTGTCAAATTTTGAAATAAACTGTCGGTTGCTTGCGGTCAACCCTACGGTTAACCTATTCCGTGCGTTCTACCGCACAACGTGGTCGCATGGATGGGTTTCTTTTGCAAAGCGCGGTGGGCGACTTCAGTGTTACACGGAGAAGGTGGATTCCCTGAGGGATTGGAGAGAAATTTTTTTCTGGGTAGATGATATAGTATTTCCCTCGTCGTTTGAGTTTTATACTCAATTGTCGCTGCCAGGGAATGAGCGCCCTTTTCCCGGTTCGTATAGCGCGGAGGATGCGGATACGATTGATGCCAACCGCATCCCCATTAACCCCTACCCCGAGGAATTTTTGGTTCACATGGGGCTGAGTCGTAACTATTTCCATGGTTCTGACGAGGTTCCAACCTTCATTGATGAGAGCGGCCGGGGTGGGTGCTTGTCCATTTTATTTGTTCGCATCAATAATGTAAGTGCTCTTATATATGTAGTTTCAATAACTGAATTGTTTTTGTTATTTGCTCATGTGTTGCGCAGAGATGGATTTGTTTGCCGTGGTGAAGCTTGAGAAGCCAAAGCAGGTGACGGTGGGTGTGCGTCCTCTGAGGGAAAATGAGCAGCCAGTTCTGGAGGCTACTGCGGGACACATAACGGTGTTGGCGCAAGCTGGTCCAGAAGATTCACCTCCCGCTGATGCGCTTGTGATGCCTGTGCAGAGCGTGCCTCCTACTGGGGAGCCGTCTCACGTGGAGGAGGAGTTGCGTACTCAGTCATCCGACAGCATGGAGGTTCTGGAGCCTGAGATTGTAGCGCAGGGTGTAAAGCGCAAGGGAGAGGCTGATGGCGCTGACACTTCCAAGAGGAGGCGCCATCTCATCACGGATGAAGAATCATCCGCAGAAGATGACACATCCACTACTGGCGCGGATAAGGAGATTGCAAAGGCTTCTCCCCTTCTGTAAGTGATATCCATGTTTTCTCTTTCTTTATTTTTTTTTATTTTTTATTTTTTTATTATTATTACTTGTCGTAATATGCTCTGACCTTCTTCTTATGCTTTGTAGTAACCATGCTGCAGAGGGTGATGCGGCATTTGTGGAAAGCGTGGTCCCTCCTCAGAATGCAAACGTGGAGGAGACAGTGAAGGTGGCTGGGGAGGTATCTGCGCAACAGTTGATGGAGGAGCTAGCTGCTGCTGAGCGTCAGACTGAGTTGGTCGCTCAGTTGAAGACGCGGTATGTTGGGGAGAGCAACAGCCTCGCACAGAAGGACGAGGAGATTGCCCTGCTCCGTGCGTAGTTAGCTAATGCGCAATGGGAGGTAGGGTCCGTCAAGGCGCATGCTGAGAAGGTCACTGATGAGAAGTTGACCCTGATGGCTGATCTGCAACATGTGCGTGGGGAGCTGCATCAGTTCAGGTCGAACCTTACTTAGGGGGTAAGGTATCTGGAGGAGAAAAAGGCTGAGCACTTCGGTCATATTAATGAATTTCGTGCTCGCATGAAGAAAGCGCTGAAGGAGCAGGAGGACAAGCTGCGCAGCCTGAGTATAGAATACGATGAGGAGTTATATCCTCATCTTATGTCTACAATTGCCGAGCACAGGTATGTTTTATATATTCCGCAATGTTGTCTAACTATGTGTATTAATGTTCCTCTTTGCTTCTAATGCATCCTTTGTTTGCGTGTGTAGGTGGTTGATCAGTCATGGTTTGCGCCTGGCAGCGATGGGCACTTTAGAGTCCCAGGAGGTGTTGGAGACCTTTGGGAAGGTTGTTCAGTGCGCCGTGGAGTGTGGTAGGGCGCAAGCTATGGAGGAGCTCCATGAGGCGAAGATGCTGACTGTGGCACTTGCTGAGGTGCCCGGCTATAAGGCGGACGCTTATGACGAGCTAGTGAAGGCTATGGAGGGGATGAAGCTGCTTGAGCTTCCACATATTGCGTAGCTGGAGTGTGACCAGGATTACCCTATAAAGTTGATTATGGAGGGGTTAACCCTGGGGAGGCACATCTTGGAGGATCCAGAGGCTCAGCCAGACTTGTTTCTAAAGCCTGACGAGTCGCAGCTGCAGGTTCCAGTTTTTGCGCAGCCGCGTGATATATTGAACCCCTTCGTTCTTGAGAAGGAGGTTCCCCTGAAGGAAGTTTTGGAACTTCATGCGGAGAGGGCAGCCAAGAAAAAAGGTGTTAAGGGAAAGGCCATCCTATATGGTGTAGGCGCTGCGCATATCCCCAGATCAGATGGAGTTGCGGTCAGCGTGGCGACCGTATCGCCTTAGGATGCGTTACTTTTGAGGAAGCTCCAAGAGGCTGGAAGCTCCGCTGCCCCAGAACATAGTCCTGAGTACCGTCATAGTGTGTAGATATAGGCCTTTGTAACTTCTAAATGTATAGCATTGTATAAATAACAAATTGTATCTTTTGTTTGTGTTTTATGGTATCCGTTCTTAAATTGTTATCCTTTGTGTAAAATGATCAATTAAGATGCTCGTTGGGACCCATACTTAAATTAAGTGCGTGACTTAAAGACAAATCATAAGTGTGAAAAATAGACTTGCATTATTTTGCATAGACTTATTAAATGACCAAGAGTCTTGGCTCCTAATTTGCTAAGCCTGTACGGTGTACGTGACATTGCACATCCTTCGTGGGATGCGCATGGAAAACTTACTTCAACGTCTTGAAGGTAAGGCGCTTAGTAAGGATGCATGATCCAATGTTGATGGGTTTGCAACCCTCTTACTCAACGAGTTAGTTATTAGGTTTACTCATCCTTTCTGCCATCGAGGGTCTTAATAAGTGAATGCACGCCATGTAGGAAAAATATAACAATATTGAAACGTAATCAACATGTACGCAATAAAGTAAAGTGTGTTATGGAGTTAGCTAGAAACCACAATGTTTTATTAATAATTGCAAGATTTAAAAGACAATTCCTAAGAAAGAAAAGAAAATTCAAAGACAAGCATTTATTAGGCACATACTAAAGTGCGAAGTTGTTTGTTTGTGGGCCGTAGCCTTTCCTAAAGATAGCATCTTTTGAGATTGCAGATATTCCAAGTGCGAGCCAGCTCGTGACCTTCCATATCACGCAACCTGTATGCACCATTACCTAGTGCATCCGTGACCTCATAGGGTCCTTCCCATTTGGGTCCAAGCTTGCCTATGTCTTCTGTGTGGCTTGCAACATTAGTGTGGTATACAAAGTCTCCTGGCCTGAAAGAAGTTTGTTTGACCTTTGAATCATAATACTTCTTCATCTTTTATTTAGCCTTTGCTTCGCATATAGCTGCACGTTCGCGCCTTTCTTCGAGCAAGTCCAAGTCTATGCGCCGCTCCTCGTCATTTGTTGTGACATTTATCTCCGCTGTACGTATAGTTGGCATTCCAATTTCGGTTGGTATGATAGCTTCTGTTCCATAGACAAGAGAAAATGGTGTGTCTCCGGTACTGGTTTTGATTGTGGTGCGGTGCGCCCATAAAACATGTGACAATTCGTCCACCCATTTTCCTTTGTGTCTATCAAGGCGCGCTTTTATCCCTTCGCCTAAACTGCGATTTGCGCGTTCGACCAAGCCATTGGTTTGTGGGTGTTTTACTTAAGCAAAGTGTTGTGTGATGTTCAATTGTGCGCACCAATCTTTGAATGGGTTATTGCAGAATTGTTTTCCGTTATCTGAGATAATTTCCCCAGGTAGTCCGAAGCGACACACAATATTGTCCCACACAAAGCGTTTTACTTGGTTGCCAGTGATACTCACCACTGCTTTTGCCTCAATCCACTTGGTAAAGTAGTCTATGGCTACGATGAGGAACTTTAATCCTCCCGCTGCAACTGGGAAGGGGCCTGCTATATCAATGCCCCATTTATAGAATGGCCATGGTGAGGTAATGGGGGTTAACTCTTGTTGTGGTTGGCGCGGAATTGGCGTGTGTACTTGGCAATTACTGCATTTCTTTATCATATCTCGCGCGTCGCGGTGCATAGTAGGCCAAAAATATCCTGATCGCAGGGCGCGCGCCACAACAGACCGTGGTCCCGAGTGCATACTACATGACCCAGCGTGGATTTCGCCAAGTACATAATCTGCTTGAAGAGGTCCAACACATCGGAGCCAAGGTTGTTGGAATGAACGTCGATATAGGATGCCATCTCGTAGTTCAAATCTCTGCACTGTGCGCCGCACCCTTCGAGCGTCCTTTTGCTCTTCTGGTAAAATTCCTTTGCTAATAAATTCGATGATAGGTGTCATCCATGTGGGATCCTGTTCTTCTATCACCGTGGATACTTCCATCTCCAAGATTGATTTATTTTTTAGAGTTTCTGCCAATACTTGTTTTGATAGGTGCGCAAAGCTTGTAGATGCGATCTTGCTAAGCGCGTAAGCCTTCCTGTTGTCCCCTCTAGGTACTTGTTTGATTGTGAACCTATCAAAGTTCTGAATTAAGGACTTAGGTTTTTCAAGGTATTGGATCATGTGTTCATCCTTGGCTTCATATTCACCTAGCACATGGTTAGCCACTAGTCTGGAATCCACATTTGCCTCTAGGTTGCGTACACCCATTGGAATTGCAATACGTAGTCCAGCGAGTAGGGCTTCATACTCTGCCTCATTGTTTGTGGCTGTGAATTCGAAGCGCAGTACATAGGTGAATTCCATCCCTTCTGGGTTAGTAATGATAAGGCCTGCGCCTGATCCATCCATGCATGAGGATCCATCTGTGAATAGAACCCATGGTTCTTGCAACTCTGTCTTGCCTGTTGAAGGTGGAGTATCGGTATCTAGCTTTTCAACAATAAAGTCAGCTAATATCTGCCCCTTGATCACAGTGCGTGGTCTAGATGAGATGTTATATTCGCTCAACAACGCACTTCACTTTTGTAGCCGTCCTGATGCGTCAGGTTTGGAGATAACTTGTTTGATGGGCTGGTCTGTGATCACAGCTATTGGGTGCGCCTGAGAGTATCTGCGCAGTGTTTTAGCTGCGAATACTAGGGCTAAGACCAGCTTTTCCATGGCGTTGTAGTTAGTTTCTATTTTCTTTAGTGCCTTGCTTACAAAGTATATGGGTGTTTGGACGGAGTTTCTATCTGTCAATAGTACTGCGCTAACTGCTCCATGGGTTGCAGATAAGTACATTATCAACTCTTCCCCTGGTCGCGGTGCGACAAGTTTGGGAAGTGATGCAAGATGCTGCTTTAGTTGTTGGAAGGCTTCCTCTGCCTCCTCAGTCCAACGAAAGTCTCCCTTTTTTGTGCACTTCGTGAGTGTTTTGAAGAGAGGAAGTGATTTATCTGCTGACTTGGATAAAAAACGGTTTAGCCCAGCTAGCTTTCCATTTAATGACTGGACTTCTTTCAATGTGCGCAGTGAGGGAAGATCGATGACAGCTTTTGTCTTCTCTGGGCAAGGTTTGATGCCATCAGGTTCTATTAAATACCCAAGGAACATGCCTTCTGCCGCGCCAAAGGTGCACTTCTTGGGGTTTAACTTCATGTTTATTTTTCCTAATGTTTTGAACGTCTCCTCAATATCACGCACCAATTCTTCCTCTGTGTGGCTATTGATAACAAGGTCATCAACATAGACTTCCAAGTTGCGACCGACTTGTTTTTCAAAAGCTATGTCCACCATTCGTAGACCAAAGGGCATTTTTGTATAGCAAAAGACCCCTTGACTCGTGTGAAAGGTTGTTTTCTCTTCATCTTCTTCACCCATCTGAATTTGGTGGTATCCTTTTTACGCATCTAGGAAGCACTTAAAGGGATATCCACACAGAGATTCTACCTTCCAGTCTATCTCTGGCAGTGGGTAGCAGTCCTGTGGACATGCTTTATTGAGGTCAGTGAAGTCCACACACATCCTCCAACTGCCATCACTCTTCTTGACCATCACTGGATTGGAAAGCCAGTAGTGGTAGTAGACTTCGCGCATAATACCTGCATCAACGAGTTTGTGTACTTCCTCCAGGATGGCTTTTGCGCGATCTGGAGCCTGACCGCGCTTCTTCTGTCGTACTGGGGGATATCCTTGTCGGATTTGTAGCTTGTGCTCTGTAATAGAGCGTGGCACTCCAGTCATGTGCTTTGGTTCCCACACAAAGATACTTAGGTTCTTTTGCAAGAGTGCGCACACAGCTGCTTTACCTTTATCAGATAAAGATCCTGCAATTGATATTTGTTGGTCTGGGTAATCAGGGTGAATGGCAACCTTTAGGTTTGGTATTTTGTCTGCGCGCTGTTCTGGAACATTCTCTACCTCACTGGTTACCGTATTACATTCCTTAAGCGGCACCCTGGTATTGTAGAGGGTGACAATCCCTCCTTTTACTGGGAATTTGAGCATCCCATGTGTTGTGGATGGGACAGCGCGCATGGATGATATTCCAGGTCTCCCAATGATACCATTGTATGGTGAAGGAGACTTGATTATCATGAAGTTTATCCATGTTGCTGTTGAGTGTTGTTCATTGCCCACCACTACAAGTAATCGTAATTGCCCTATAGGCCATATCTTTTCTCCTGTGAAGCCAGTCAGCGACGTTGTGGCCGGTATTAACTGACTTTGTATCTCAGGTCGCAGCCTTTTAAAGCAATGCTCATATAGGATGTCTGCGGATGCCCCTCCATCGATATACATGCGGCGAATCTCGTGTCCCACAGTATGTATCTCAATGGTTAGTGGCTCTACTACTGCGTTGTCCGCAGCTAGAGTAAGAAAGGATATCTCGTTCTTCGAAGAGAATTTTTGGCTGACTTTTTGCTTTGTTTTGCGCTGCCATGACTGTATCATATAGATGATATCCGCTTTATCTTTCGAAGGTTCTTTTTTACCTCCACTCTTTTGCTTGTCCTTCCCTTCCTTAATATTTTTAACGAGGTGGTCCATTCTACCCTCCTTTACTAATTTGTCAATTAGTTGTCATAGCTGGACACACTCGTTGGTGGTATGGCCCTTTTGTCCATGGTATTCGCAGTATCCGTTCCCTATACGCTTGTCCTCTGGGGTGCGCATTGGTGGTGGTTTTGGGAAGTTTGCGCCTTCTGTTACAAATATTTCCCTCGGGTCTTTGTGAGGGGTGTATACTTGTCCTTATCTCGTCCACTTCCCTGACTGCGATAATTCTTGCTGCGATTGCTGCTCTGATCATTGGATTGTCTCCTAGGCTGTTCTTGCTGCCTAGAATTTGAGTAGCCTTTTTTACTGTCCGCAGCGGCTGCTTCTCCTTGGATGAAGGATCTTGTGCGCTTCATTAGCTCATCGAAGGTTTGGGGAACCTTGTCGTTTAGCTTCCGAATGAGTTCTGGGTTATTAATCCCATTCATGAACCCTGAAATTTTTAGGACTTCGGGACACGCTTTGACATGTATACACTCATCTTTGAAGCGTTCCATATAAGCATTGGTTGATTCCCCCTGGCGCTGTTTTATTCTAGGTAATTCAACAGGGTTTTTAGCGCACTTCTTTCTTTGGGTGAAGTTTAAGCGGAATGCTTTTCGCAACTCTTCGAACCCATCTAAGCTCCTTCGTGGAAGCTTTCTAAACCAAGTCCGCGCATTCCCTACTAATGTGGAGTTAAATATATGACACCACACAGGTTGTGGCCAATTTTCGATAGTAGCAGCGGATTCGAAAATTTTTAGATGGTCGTCCGGATCACCCATTCCATCATATGTTTTAACATTAGTGGGCATGCGTCTTCTCTTTTGATCGGAGTAATCGCTGATGCATCGTGTAAATGCATCAACTTTCTGGCGATGCCACGGAAGAGAGATGTCTTCATCTTCTTCCTCGCGACATTTTCCTCTACACTTCCAGTGTCCTGTCTCTTTATCCTCGCTGTTCGAGGAGTCACTGGAGGAGAGGTTGTCTCTTTTGCGGCGCTTGCGCCGACTTTCCTCAGAGGAAGAGCTTGAGGGGCTTTCACTTGGGGAAACTCGCCTTCCTAACCTGTCGTGAATTCTTCTGCTCCCAGACCTGGAGGAGCCTTCACTTGGTGAATGTTGACGTCAAAGTCTGTCCTATATCCTTCGACTACCAAGTTTGGAGTGAACATTGGTGTGCCTCTCGCCATCTTCGTATTCCTCTGAGTACTGTGAATCAGATACTGTACCAAGTCTATCATGGATATTGGTACGTATTTCGTTATTTTCGCGCCCCCCTCTTTGGTAGCGCTGTGGTGATGTTTCACGTTCAGGACCAAAGTTGAGCTGGGCTTGCAGGCTCGTACTTGACCTTCTCCTTGATTCTTCTTGCATGAGGGCGGTTAAAGTTTCGTAATTTTGGGATACAAAATTACTCAGCGTTAAATTGGGTGCGTCCTCATCTGCTGCAAGGATTTCTGCCTCTATATTAGGCGCTCTATCTCGGTTGGGTGCGCCAGGTGGCACAGTTTTGTCCACTATAGGTGCAGTTTGATGGGGAGTATTGAAGAGAGTGCGCTGAAGTTCTTCAACTCTCGGGGCCACCGTGGTGGCTTGAGTAGTCCTTGCAGGCAATTCTACCGCTGGGAGAGGTAGGGTTGGTCCCGCTTCTTGGTGACCAGGCGTACTGGTTGTTCCAGAAGCCTGCCTAGAGGTTGAATCTTGAGGGTTCTTCCTCTGAGGGTCACGTGTTTTTTCCAACTGCAGAGTCCGCTGGCTTGAGTTTTTGTTTTTCGTCATTCTAGTTCTTAGTGTAGGGTCCCAAGGATGGCGCCTGATAAGTGCTCAAACACTCATCGTTTTTAACGTATTTAAACTGCCAAAACATACAAAAACAATCAAAAAGATATCAAAATACTTAAATTATCCCAGGGATTGTGTTTTATGTGTTTTAAATGCAAAATGTGCAAAAACAAAGGAAAATCGATCAAAGTTTGCAATATTGGCAGTTTTAGTCCCCCAAGTTTCAAAACTTGTCAAATTTAGTCCCTATGCATTTATTTTGAAAGGAAAAGTCAACCCAAGGTTTTGAAAGTCAAATTTCACAAAATATTACACTTGGGTCACAAGTTTTCCAAAATTACAAGTTTGGTCCCTGAAAATTCAAAAATGGCAAAATTAGTCCCTGGGAAATTTTGAAATTTGGAAAATGAAAAAAATGGTTTGTGAACTTTGGAATCATAACATACTTGGTCCTTGGAAGCAATTGGGAAAATTACACTTTTAGTCCCTTGGGTTTGGAAAAGTAGCAAAAATGGTCCTTGTGATAACTAAGTACCAACTGGACCCTTATTACATAACCAAAACCCAAAACCAAACCCCAATCCAATCCCAAAGCCCAGTCCACTCCCAAGGCCCAATCCCATTTTTATTAATAAAATCCACCGGTCAAACACCCCGCTGACCATCTCCTTCCCCCCAACATCCAACACAAAACCAGGGAAACCTTCCCCCCCCCCCCTCCTCACCTTTTTCACAAGTCCCCCCCCCCCCCCACAATTAATACTCTTCACCAAACTTTCCCACCACAATAAATCCCCACACCAACCCCCACCAGTTCCACTCAAATTTGCCCCGTATAAGTTTTGGCTCCAAAATTGCAATCAAAGGTCAAGATTGATCAAAGCCTAATTAAATGGTGAGGATTTGGTCAAGGGGTCAACCTGAAGCTTGTGGGACATCCAGAATTCAAAATGGAGCCATGTGGGAAGTCCTAGGGTTTATTTTTAGCACGATATATATGTAGAAGCTCATATGAGCCATAGTATTAGTGTAGTATGTATTTTTAGTCTTGTATTTTCTTTTTAATACTTGTACTTTCATTTCAGTTCATGTAACTCAAAAGTTCTGTAAGGTATCTATAATCATAACATGTATGGTTTTGTGGTTGGATTGATTCAAGAAAGAAGAAAGAATAAGAGAAGAGTTTAGAGAAAGAATGATGGGTGTGTTCTAGAGAGAGAGAGAGTTGAGAGAAAAATAAGAAAAGGTTAGATTGAATGAAAAGCACCAACCCTCTCCACATGTGGAGAGGGGTATTTATAGTTACAATATTACGCCCACTCCCGGGCTGTGGATCAGGCATACAGTGGGTAAAGACTCGTTCCTTCTTCCACGGTGTTACTTAAACTAAACTAACTAACTAATAAATAAACTAACTACGAGCTAACTTAATGCTATTACAATCATTAGGTGACCGAGACTTTTACAGGAATATTTGTATTCCTAACAATCTCCCCCTAAGCGAGGTCACCTTTGAAGTTAAGCTCTTTGGTCTTTAAGCATTCTTTAGTCTTTGTAGCTCGTAGGATCTGATTCTTCTCTTTTCAGCACACTTCGTACTTCAACCAAGCGAACTTGTGATTAGAGTTCCTTTGTGATGTGTGATCTTTGAGCTTCTTTGAGATCATCAGCCGAAGTAAATCTCCAAGCTCATCCATAGTAGTATTGCCTTCATGTGATGTAGTGACATAAGGACCATCATGCTCACACCCTTCTAGATCAGGAGACTTGACTTTAGAGTTGTGGATCAGGAGACTTTTTCATCAGAGTTGCGGAAACGTTGTTGGTAGTCTCTCAACATTTGTTGTAGCAAGTCTCTCATCTTCATTGATAGTGTGGAGGATGTGTGAGCATGAGGTATGGATTGACCCAATTCAGCTGGAAACTGGAGCCATCAACGCCATCTTTATATGTGTTACTGAAATAAAACAGTTAACAATAAAGATAGAGAACGAATATGGCTTTGTCATTCGTTCTGCGAGGACAGACTACCCTCCGGTTTTGTGAAAACCGACCTGTGATCAGGTAGAGTCTCTTTTAAAGAAGACTCTCCTTGACAAGAATTTCCAGCTTGTAGTAATGAATTTTCCAAAGAATCCACTTCGGAATCTTCATACTTAGCATGTTCTCATACCGGAACGTCTCAAAGCAGACAGCACGATAGAGTGAATCGGTGAATGAACATTCACGGATTGATGAGAAATAGATTTATAGAAATCACTCGCGTGTCATATGATAAACATTTTTGAGACACGACGAGAGTTTTATACTTTGAATCACATTTCCATCAAAAATACTTTTGTTTGAAAGATTTTACACAATCAATGTGCTCGAAAAATTAGTTTGTGAGCACATTGAAAGGTTTTAGCAGAAGTATCCGTCAATCCATATCCTGGAACAAGTTTGATTCAATTATGAATCGCACCATCGTTGCTTTCCAGTTGTCACTTGATCATTGATCCAAGATGGATCTCACATGTCACCTACCAAGAGCTTGAGAGATGTTCGCTCTAGAAGGATTTCCATCGTCATTGTGAATATTTTCATATCACTCGGATGTTCTGGCAATACCACAAGGATAATGCATAGGACACTAAGTATTTTATCTTACTTTCCACATTGTGTGAAACAATAAGCATATTGGAAGTGTGTCCTAACGAGATTTATGGATGATCTCATGGCTCTAGACTCAATAGTGCGTTTTGATCCGCTCCTGGAGACTGGGGAGGCGTCTCCTGTTTTAGGTATCAACATAGCTCGCAATGAGCGGTCGATACATTGCACAGGGTTCCCCGTGAGATTGAAACAAGCTCTTTTAAGAGAATTTGAGTGGTTGGGAAGTTTGGTGCAGTGCGTCACTGGGTCCATGACGTCTTGTCTTCAATACCGGTGTTACCTTAGTAACCGCCAGTAGATTATGAATTGAACCCGGTTTCTGCCCTAAGGTTGAATATTTGGAGGGCTATTTCTTTTCACCCTTTCTCTTTTCAATTCTTTTTAATTCTTCAACCCCTTCAGTGCTTACCGAGACTTCACCACTAGAACCTTGTTGGGTTTGTTCCAGTCCTAGCTCTATCTCAGTCCGCACTCTTCCCTTTCTCACTTTTCTCCTTTTTTCAATCATCCTAAGGACTTCTAATCTATCTATGGATTGTCCCTGGGAAGATCCTTCCGGTTCTGGTGGATCATGGGAACTCATACCTAACCTTAACCTTCCTTATAACTCCATGCATAAAGATAAATGGTCGGTCTTAGGTATTGCTTCCACAAACGCCTTTTGCTCCCCCTCAATATGTGCATCGATATGCGAAAGTGTTTAGCACATATGCGGGAGCCTATTATTGAGTACAAAAGATCACTTTTGAATATCAGATTTCATATTTAAATCACATTCTCTCCCCCGATCAAAAATTTCAAATCTTTCGAGATTTTTGATCTCAATTGATTTAAATAATTAAAAAAAAACGTTTTTGGGAGAGAAATGCGGTCAATTTTAATATTTTCTGATAAACGGAACTTTTTCTTGCTCCCCCTCAAACTATGAGGGAGGATGTTATGTGTCAGATTTGAAGAGTTTGTAAAAGATTCGAAGTTTTAGTGAAAAACTCTTTGAAAATTTACTCATTCTGACACATAACACATCACAAATCATTTTGTTGCAAGGTATTATGTACGAAGTGTGGGGAGTTTTGATGATACATAAAATTTTGAGAAATCACTCTCCCCCTCAATCAATGACGGATGTTAAGGCATAAATATTTTCATAAACTTTTAACGTCATTGATTGAGTGAAAATTTTATCAAACTTTGGAGTTCAATTTGATTTTCATGCAAAATTTCATGGTACCACCAAGTTTTGCACAAACACTTTCCGGAAAAATCATAGAAGGGAAAGTATTTGGCAATAAAAAGAAGATTTCTCTTCTTTATCAAGAAATAATGCACTGAAGCGTACATTAGATCGAGGGTGCATGAATATAAAGTAATTCACGCTCGGATGAACGGCACCCTTTGTTAGGAACAACCGTCTTTTTGACGACGTGTTTTCCTTAATTTTGAAAACCGGGTTGCTATCTGAAGTAATGGCAAACCATATTTTTGAAGTCCGGGTTGTAGCCTGAAATGACTACAAGCCATATTTTTAGGTCCGGGTTGTAGCCTGAAATGACTACAAGCCATTTAGGCATGTTTTGAAAAACCTTATGAACTTCTGTTCGAACTTCATTTAAAGACCCGTGTCATTATTGAATGACATTTCTAGGACCGTAAATGTTATCGATGCCAGAAGACATGCCTTAAAAAAACTATTTTTGGTATTTTTCTAATTTTCTGATTTTTATGGGTTTTTGTTGGTTTTATATATCTATATACATTTAGGTATAATATATGTACAAAGGATACTATTAAGTTTAAGAAGATGTTGACATGAATACCGAAATGAGGATTACGTTCGGCTTGTAGTAGAAATCAGTAGTCAACATCTATATACATTTAGGTATAATATATGTACAAAGGATACTATTAAGTTTAAGAAGATGTTGACATGAATACCGAAATGAGGATTACGTTCGGCTTGTAGTAGAAATCAGTAGTCAACATCTCTTAAACTTTCACCACCAAAGCTTTCGAGGCTCCTGAATAATTGTCTGAATCCGTAGATGTCATGATATAATCTTAAACGGGATTTTACTACTCTTGTGACTTAAACCGAGAGATCAATTCTCTCCCGGGATTTTACTAAAGTCAACAAAAGAAACCGAAAGATCTAATATGCGAGTTAGACTTAGAGAGAGATCTTGGATAAGTAACAATTAGCATTAAGTGTCAAGTCACGACAAGTCAAGTTACAATAGATCCGATCGTAATGAGTCAAGTCGTAAAGATTAACTCACAATGTCAAATTACAATCAGACTAATGGAAACGACTTAAGTCACAACAATTCACCAAATACAAGTAGTTAACAAATCACTAGAATCTCACAACTGAGTTAATCGATAGACACCCACCAAATTTCTAAAAGTTTTTATTGCCTCCTCATTGTGGAGCTTTGGTAGCTTCCCCCCAAACCGACAATCACCTACATGAGACCACTTCCCCCAAAAGGTTGAAGTGATGCAAAAAGTCTCAATGTATGAAGCTCGAGAACCCAAAGAGAACGATAACACCGAAGTAACAGGGTGAACCATGGATCATCTCTGCGGTTATCAATCCCGGAATGTATGATGAAGCCCGATCACATTACCCTGTTGTACGTCCCCAATGTGCACATTACTTTCTGGTTTGGAGCAGTCGTCTATTCAGGGGAGTTGAGATATCAACATCTTCATTTCATCAAATGCTTTCCAGTTATCTTACACATACCAACTCAATTCATATTGTACGCATGTATCCAACACAAGAAGAAATGATGACACCAAAGTTACAGGTTGAAGCACTGATCATCTCTGCGGATATCACCTCCGGAATATATGATTAAGCCCGATCATGTGAACCTGTTGCGCGTCCTTGATGTACACAAATCTCTCCCCTGATGGTTGCGATCTCATCAGAATCAGCATAACATTGTGTACATGAAGCATTAACTAGAGGCACTTTACCATAAATCGTATCTACTCATATGAAGATGTCGATAAGCAATATCATCTCACTCTCCAATTGTTCTTCTCATATTTCTTCCCACTGAAAGCTGAAGTGATACATACCACAAGTGTCAAGAGAACACTTCCCCCACATAGTTGGAATGATATACCAAACGCCACAAGTTAATACACTGATATTCTCTGCGGTTATGACATATGTCTTCCCGGCATAACTTCAATTAAGAAGAAGTATTATGTTCATCACGTGTACTCGTTTTGCATTCGGATGCATGTCTCCTTCCCCCTTGCTGGTTTTGATACATCAGAATCAGCAACAACTTTTAAGCACATCTACTTGAAATAATGAGAAGAACCAAATAAGCTAAAATATATCTAGCGAGAATCAACTGCTATAGAAATGCTCACTAATTGGGTTAATCCTCCCTCCCAATTAGTAAGCCCATAAGTGTACTTGCTCCCTCCCAAACTGATGACCCGTTTGATATAACCTTGATGCTTGTTGAAGAAGTATCTTTCAATTCTGCCCAAGATGTCTTAAGTCTCTTAACATGTCATCCACAACTTAAAGTGGATCATAGACTGATAATCTGTAGCTTCTTCACGGGTTTGTTTGGGGAACGTTATTTCGACATTTTCAACTCACATAGAATGCTTCCAGTTCTTCGATAAAAGCCCCGATGTACACATTCTTCTCCCTCCATGATGATGAAGATCACTCGGAATCATCATAACTATGTGTACATAAACAAATCAACTGGAAGCACCATACAAATCACTACCCCATGAGTAGATGTCGATAACAATTCTCTACAGGTCAACCCCTAATTAAACCTCTTTTCACTTCCACTAGCTAATGGTAACTGACCACGTATGGAGAAAACCCGATATACCAAACTTGAAACTGAAGTAGAGTTTCCCGCACTTGTGTCTTAAGCTTGCACTAATGTTGGAAGAACGGTGTAGAGAATTTATGCTCCAAGCAAATCTCTAAGTACTCACTACCCAACCAAAGTATGAGACATTACCACCTCTTGCGATTATCCATAACGACATTGGCGTGTGACACTGAGTAATACAACATAACTCATTAAAGTGATAGTTAACCAGCTCTTCAACCATCCACCACGACTGCTGGTAACTAGATAAACCAAGTCTTCAACTAAGATCTTAAGCACGAGCAAGTTATCGTTGAAAGTCATTCATCCATCCAATCCCGACTTCAAGATAAACTAAGATCACACCTTTGTAAGAGTCAACTTCAATCTCAAATACGCGATACCCACTCAACTCCGTAGTCACAATTAGTCTTCCTTCGTTAGTGGAGCATTAGGTGTTGGAGGAGAGGAGATTCATTTCACGCATCAATCAACATGTATTTTATTCACACTTCTCCCCCTCAAATATTGCATATGAGGATGCGATTTTTGATTGAACAAGTGAATAGAAATACATGTAGTTTATTCACACTTCTCCCCCTCAAAAATTGCATACGAGGTTGATCCACTGTCCACACTTCTCCCCCTCAAAAATTGCATTTGAAGATGCCATTTTTGATCGAGTGAATAATAACAAATAACATCTGATGAAGATAATCCACTTGATGACTGAACAAGCGTGGAACAAATATGAGGTTTGTTGATGAGAATGGTCAGAAGCAAGAACATTTCTCTTCCACAAAAGATAAAGCGTACTCAAGCGCACACTTTTCTTTTTCTTTGATGAACGGGGCCTGAAGTGTTTTCTGCAGACGCCATAATGATGACTTTGAAGACCGAGGCTTGAACTGAAGTGTTCAAACGTCATAATGATGAAGAGCGAGGCCTGAACTGATGTGAACAGACGTCATAGTCGTTGAAGAGCGAGGCCTGAACTGAAGTATTCAGACGTCATAATCTTTGAAGAGCGAGGCCTGAACTGAAGTATTCAGACGTCATAGTCTTTGAAAAACGAGGCCTGAACTGAAGTGAACAGACGTCATATAACATATGCCTCAAAGTTGAGCTTCTTTAACCCCTGATTGATGAGATATCACTCTTTTTGGCAACCAAACTCTGAGTCTTTCCTTAATCGTATTGAGCGATGTACCTGCACTTAAGTAAAGACTACCTGCACTGACATTGGGAGTTTGTTTGCATTTATATGGGTTAGTGATATCAGCATATATGCCATTTGGGGTTCTACTGTCAACCTTTGCTTTGCAATCAGTGAACATCTTTCTCATAGGTATCCATCTAAGACCAACAATCTTAAAAATTCTACCCGTCGGTATCCACCTAAGGCAAGTTCTGGGAGTGTTTGGTTTCTCATGTAAAGTGGGAGTCTTGTTAAGAGAAAACCTTTGTCCTAAATCAATCTGCCTGCCAGGTTTCTGAGTATAACTTTTTGATTCTACGGGCTTGTTGTAGTTTCTAGTCTTAGATGGTAGAATCTTATCACAAGTATTCACATCCTTCAGGAATTTTGTAGCACACTTGTCATGATTTGCCTTAACAACACATTTCAGACAAGTTGAACAAACAAGGTTTTTGGATACCGAACAAGGTCTAGGTTTCTTAGAGTGATTTGCAACGGGAATCGCTTTAATCGATGTGCAACTACTCTTGGACACTAGACAATTCCTAAATGTTTGTTGAGTGCTCACAGATTTTGGTTTGCTGCAACTGGCCGAGTTCTGCAATAGGCTGGAAGGGATCCTATGAGGTCGTGAACCTAAGATTCCATCCTTTTGAAGTAGAGCCCCATTCCTACCTTTTTCAAGATTAAAGTTCTTGTACAAGTCATTTATATCATAAGAGATTTGAGTTTTAACGCTCGGTAATGACACTGTTTTCGAACTTAACCCGGAAGAGTCAGGTGTAGGTGTAGCTACTTGTTGACCTTTAACAGACCCAGAGGCATTTTTCATAGGCAAATTATGTGAAGTGACTGGTTTTGTCAAAACTTGTTTCGAGTCAACTTGGGAGGCAAACCGCAATTTTGAAAATTTTGGTCGTTCAGATCTAAACGCAGTCGGTTGCCTAACAACACTTTGTTTCCTAAGAGGTTGTGAAAGTGGTTTTCCCAAGATTGATATATTTGCAAACTTAGTGTTCACACTGTTTCCTGTTAATTTTCTTAAATCATTTCTTAATGCCACAATTGCAAAACCCTTTTCCTGAAGTTGAGCTTTGAGTTCATCATTTTTAGCAATCAAAGAAGTTGTTTGCTCTACAGTCTTAGTTTTTGTTACTTTGATTGAGTCACATAGGTCTTTACACTGAACTTTCAAAGCCTCATTTTCCTTACGTAATTCAGCCACATAGGTTGACAGTTCACTAATTCTAGACTTGGTTGCATCAATGTCCTTGTTAGATCCGACTAAACTACATTTCACATTCATAGCAGAGATATGTTTCTTCAAGTTGGTGATTTTCAAGTTTTTGGCTTCTAGCTGGGCTTTTAAATCATTAATCATAAAGAATTCACGGAAATCAGGAAGTTCCGGATTTTTACATGGTTGGTTAGTTTGAAAACTTTCTTTCTGTTGTTGCATTGCGATTTCAAGTGAAATGCAATGTTTTTCAAGTTGTGAAAATCTGTTTGAAAGTTCATTAAAAACTTCTTTATCAACCATGTCATTTGATTTAACCATCTCAGCCGTAAACAAAGAACTTGACACATCAGCATGTTCAGCATACTGATCACTTTCTCCCCCTTTATGATTCATATTTGTTGAATCAAAAATGATATTGCTATAAATCTTTTCCAACAAGTATGTGTCATAAGTGGGTTTAATTTGATCAGTATGATGTCGATCATTGAGAAGCACATTACATTGATTAGTAAGGGGTACCTCAGCACAAGATACTTGTTCTTTTACTGATATGAAGTCTGCATCCATGTCATGTGTAACAAGAGTCAATGAACTGCAGGAGGTGTCACGCGTATCAGTCTCTGATCCTTTGCATATCGTGACAACTGACCCAACATCCGATGCATTGCCCGAATCACCAGTACCCTCACATAATTTCACCAGAGATGCCTTCACCTTGTCGTCATGCACCTGTTCGTGCTGTGCTCTTTCCTCAATGAACATCTTCACATTACCCATGAGTTGGAGTAGTGTGTCTCTGAACATGTCAACCTCAATTCCCGTGTGATCATCAAAGCACTTTTTCGTCATCTCACTATAATGGTCATACTCCAGAGTAAGTTTCGAATCAAAGAACACTTGGAGTTGTTTGTTGATCACACAAAGGGCAGCCATGGATCCAGTATTGGAAGATTCTTCTTGGTCCAGTTGTTGTCGTAATTGATCCAAATTAAGAATCATTATGTCTGTGAAAGTTTGAACATCTTGACCGAAGAGAGTTGTAAATGCACGTTCGAACCCCATTTTGAATCCATTACCCTCTAACAATACAGAGAGATGTGAGTGAAGCAGTCGAAAGCATTCAATGTGGCATTCCTTTGCATAGTCAAGTAATTTACTTGACTGATGAATCACATTCTCTTGAGAATCTGAGCACGAATGTACCATTGAAGCATTATCAGGTACATCAACCATGTCGTAAAATTTGAGAATTTCGGGTATCACTGAATCTGAAGAATTTGGCAAGATGCGGACGTGCACGGGATTTTACACTTCTATGATTTAAACCGAAAAATATTACTTTCGCGGGATTTTACAAAATCAAGAAGAAACCGTGAAACAAAGATAATAGATACGTGCAATGATAACCAAGATAACCATTGGGTCGTCACAATAATTAGTGATTGTTTGTCAAAAAGAATAAACCCAAAAATATCACGACCCAAAATATTTCTCAGTCTCGGATTCTTGAAGCTCAAACAAAAACGTTTCCCACAATATATCCCGAGAATTTAAAGAGCTTAACCAAACATTTAACCAACACTTGAGTTTAATCCAACAAAAATGTACGTCCCTTTTGGTTAATCACACACCAATCGCCACAATTATGATACCAGCCCACTACGTCCGATTCACAACCTGAAGCCCAACATAAGTCGTACAGCCCAATGCCACTAACAAAAATTAGTCCAATTAAACTACCCTAAAATTCGGGTATATAAAGGGCACTCACTAATCTCACTTTTAACTAACCCTAACCTCACTCAACACAAATTACGCAGCCTCCACACAAAGATTATCCTCTCACCTCTGTTTATCCTTTCTAACACCACAGCAGCCACAAAATTCGTCCTTTGTTTGGATATCAAACAGAACACAAATTGTCCCTTGATGCTTAGTAAATACGAATCTCAAACAAACATTCGTTCCTTGTGTTCCTTGTTGATCAATCGTGACGAGAGAAGAAGCCAACAGGATCAGGACACGGTAGGTTTCAAGTTATTTGTTGTGACTTGTTTTACAATTAGACCGAACAAAACAGAGGTTGAAACAATTGAAGTTTTGTTATACTTTTGACTGGTTTGAATATACTGAAGGGGTGAAAAGCTTCGGACAAGATTTTTGATGAAAACTCTCTTTGTGGTTGAGTTCTTTGAACGAATCTTGTAGGTAACCCAGAAGAGATTAATAAAGATCTAAAACAATTACAGTTTGTATTCGTTTCTCATTTTTTTATGTAAACCGAAAGAAAGAAAGAAAGAAAAAATGAAGCCGAATGGTCTTGTTTCTCTTTTAATTGTGTCGATTGATTTGCAAGGATCTATATTATCAAGATTTGTTATTATATTTTCTTCTTTGTTTATTGTTGTTGGTGAAACATGAACATAGATCTAAGACTACTGGTTGTTGATGTTGTAAATTTTGTAGTTATCACTTCTTCTTGACTATCTTGTTTTCCAATGGCCGCAACATTGAAACAGAGGTTGAGGAGTTAAACATTAAACACCGGTTAAGTTAACCGCAAAATTATCAGTGATGAGGTAACCGCAAAAAACCTAACCGCAAATAAGAGTTAACCGCAAGGTTCAGTTAAACACAAGAATTGGACAAAGCCAGTTAACCGCAAACTTAAGAGTTAACCTCAACTTTATGAGCAAGCCGCAATTTGGAACAGAGGTAGACGCAAGTATGATGTAGTGAGATAACCGCAAATATAGAGTTAATCACTGTAGGGAGCAAACAGCCTATTTTTATATTATGATAACTCCAAAACAGTCACTATCTTAATCTTTTGTCTTATTCTCCTTTTTGGACAAAATAACAAACGTGATGTTAAAGACTGAGAGCACTTGTCCACCAAAGAAAACTAAACGCAAATAAGAAAATGTGGCCTAAACGCAGCCAAGAACACCAACAGTCCAAAAACTAATCCAAGCACTAAACGCAAATCACTCAACTACCAACTAGAAGCGAAACAAACCACAAACAAACTCAAACTATGGTGAAAACAATGAAGATGTAGAGAAACAAGTCGAACCACAATAATAGACCACAAAGCCAAGTACAAATCCGAGAAAAAACAAAGTCCTAAGATGAAACCATGGCTCTGATACCAATTGTAAGATATCTATAATCATAACATGTATGGTTTTGTGGTTGGATTGATTCAAGAAAGAAGAAAGAATAAGAGAAGAGTTTAGAGAAAGAATGATGGGTGTTTTCTAGAGAGAGAGAGAGTTGAGAGAAAAATAAGAAAAGGTTTGATTGAATGAAAAGTACCAACCCTCTCCACATGTGGAGAGGGGTATTTATAGTTACAATATTACGCCCACTCCCGGGCTATGGATCAGGCATACAGTGGGTAAAGACCCGTTCCTTCTTCCACGGTGTTACTTAAACTAAACTAACTAACTAATAAATAAACTAACTACGAGCTAACTTAATGCTATTACAATCATTAGGTGACCGAGACTTTTACAGGAATATTTGTATTCCTAACAAGTTCTATGTTCAATATCAATTTCAGTTTTTAAAGTCTAAATTTAAATTTCAAGTTTGTTGTTTACATGTCCTTAAGTGTTTTAAAGCTTCAAGTTAGTTTCACAAGCATTGTTAACAAGTTTTAGAAGCTGTATAAGCTTTGGTCTTTATTAAGTTCTAGTTTTCATAAAAATAGAAATAAATCAGAAAAATAAAAATAAAATAAAATAAATGAAGATCAATGGTTGAATGAGCAAGGAGCACAGTTAATAAAGGATGGTTGTGGGTTAGGGACCTCATGGGAGGTCATTAGGTTGGTTCAATTGGTGCTTGATACTTGGCAGCCTAGCTTGGAAGGCTTTGTAAGCTAAAAATTTCATCTCTTTAAATAATAAGTAGTTCTAGCAGTTTATTTGTGTTTACTTTAGTTAATTATTAGTAGCTAGATCAGTTGTAATCATTTGTTTGTGTTTTATGTTTGTCTGAATCAAAATCTAATCAATAACTGTTTTAAAAGGAGTGTTTGGTTGTAAGCTGTTTGCATTGTTCTACTTGTTTATTTGTGCAACTCTTTGTTTCATTAAGTTTATTGGGTGGTTTTAAGGTCAGGGAAACCAAACTTTTGTTCACAATCACAACAAAAGTCAAAATCTTAGGGAAATTATCACCACAGTTAACTGTGGTGATCTTGGGAGTGCAAAAACCATCAAACCTTTTCATAAGCTTCTATTTTAACTTAATTTGGTCACATTTCTGCTTATCATAACAATCAAAGTCATTAAATCAGCAATCCAAGTTCATAAAAGTCAAATCTCAAAATTTCTCAAAAAGTCAAAAACACCATACTCAGGTTTTTCCAAATATGGGGTGATTTATTGTGAATTTTGTGGGTGGTTTTAAGATCTGAAAATTGTTGGAGTAATAGTCTATCAGTAGAACTACAAGTCCCTATGGTTGTCTTAATTTAGTGATTTTTTCTCAAGCTTGTGCTTAAGCTCAAACTGAGCTGCAAGGCAAGGCCTTGCCCTGTGCACAGACCACCCATCTCACCCACCACCTTTGGTGGTAGTTTGTGGCTAACCCAGTGGGTCCCACACCTCCATTTTGGTTCCATACAACCCCCCTCCTACCAGGGAAGTAGTATTGACCATTTATTTGATCTCAAGACCTGTGGACCCCACTTTGTTTGACCTCATAAATCTATCCCATTCTATCTCAGAATCTAAATAAGCCAAGTGCTTATTCTGAGTTTGTGGCTTATTGTGTTAGCTTATTTGTGTGTTACTTGCTTAAAATTGTTCATTGCACTTATTTTCATCAGTTTTCACCAAAGTGGACCCCACATTAGCTCATTTGAGCTTATTTCCACTCTTGGTCAAAGAAAGTCAACTGTCATAGGTTTAAACACTTGAAGTGCTTACTTCCTTGACCTCAGTCAAACCCACTTCACAAAAGTTGCTTAAAAACTTGTAATAAGCAGTTTGGAAAAAGAAAATCTCAAATAAGCCCAAATTAATAGAAGTGATAGCTTCTATTTAAGCCAATTGGCTTATTCTTCAGCTTATTAATAAGCAATTCTCATTTTTATAATTTCCTAGGCTTCTGGTGTATAAAAATAATTTCTGTAATTTTTTTCAGATTTTTCTTGCATCATTTAGTATTTTTCTTAATTTAAAATAGTTTTTAGTAATTATTAAATAGTTAATAATTAATTAGAAAATCAGAAAAAAATAAATTAAATTTTAAAATTAGTTTTTAGTTATTTTTAATTTTTCCAAATTTTATTTTCAACTTTCTAGTGTATTTTAATAATTAATTAGAATTTAGGCTAATTTAAATAATTAAAAAGTAATTAATAATTAGTTAATAATTAGTAATAATTAATTAAATAGTCTTAAAAATATATTTTCATTTCTAAAATTAGTTTTATAGTATTTTAGATTTTTTTAAGTTTAATTTTTATTTTTCCAAGTTAATTTCATATTTATTTATAATTTAGGTTAATTTAGTTAATTAAAAGTAATTAGAAAATTAGTATTTAATTAATAGTAATTATAAAATTAGTGTAAAAATTAGTTTTAAATTTCTAAAAATTTTCTCTCATCATTAGGTTTGTAAAAAGTAAACTTTCATACCAGTAGCCTTTCCAGATCATCGTATTCACCTTTTTGTACGTTTGTCCGCGATTTAAGCAAACGTACGGTTTTTGGTTTTAAGTAATCTCTTCCAAACCTTTATTCCCGTAATCATTCACATAGCTTTCCTAAACTATTTTGTTTAATCATTTTCAAATAATTCTTATAACAAACCCTTCATGTGAATAAACACCCGATTACAAAGCACGCTAAAGTTACAATTCACACCTCAACGGGATTTAACGACCTGGTGATACCTTATATTACCCGGAGCATTGACCTAGGCTATTTGACTTTGTTGACCATTCACTTGGTCAATATAAGTTGGTAGTTTAGCATCAATCAATTTTTGGCGCCGCTGCCGGGGAGGTGTGCGCGTTTCTGCAGCGTCTTTTGAGATTACTGTTATCTCACCTCACTCACTGTACAAATACCACCACTTGTGTATATTTTCAAAATCAAAACAAAAACACAAAAAGTCATTAACACTTTTCCTAAAGAGAAACGATTTTAGATTACGGGACGATAACAAAAATATTGTCCAAAAAGTTTTTATCCCTAGTGCATGCGCACTCGTTCTTCAAGGTCCACTAGCCCATTACGTGAGCTTGTCCGGAAACCTCGAAGACCTCGTAGACGTTCTGCACCAACAGTCGGATCTGAGATCCGTACTGTTGTCACACCCAACATCACCATGGCGGAAGACCGCCCCATGTGTGAGCTTCTCCAAGCACCCATCGAGGGTTACGGAGATGCCATTGTTGTTTGATGAGGCGAAAAATGATCCGTTTTTAGGGGATCATTTAAGCCCGAATCCGAATTTACTTGATCAAATATTGCCCTAAATCGTTCCTTTTGTGAATTTAGGTACTTTGGGAGAGAAATCTGGAAAAGGAAGCAATTCGGACGCTTTTGGAGCATAAAAGTGAAGAAAACGCCAAAGTCTTAATTTTCCATGCTGGGAACAGTAGGTGACGGCGTCAAGAGCAAATTTCATGAATTTCCATGACGACCCAGAACAGATTTGACGGCGTCACGTAGGAAGGGCGTCAAGAGTAAAAGAGTCATGACGGCCTGGAAATGTATAAGTCTTGATGGCGTCAGAAGTAGATCTAGGCAGTCCGAGAAGAGTTTTGGCGGCGAGGTGACGGCGTCACAAGTTTATTCTTGACGCCGTCAGACCTATTTTTCTATATATAGTTTTCTAATTTTCACACATTAAAGAGAGAAGTTTTGGAGAAACACTAAGTACGATTTTGGTGCAACTTTTATAGGTTTTTCAAGGGTTCCAAACCCTTGACACCTTGCATTGTAATTGAGATAAGTGTTCCTTTAATTCAATCAATATGTCTATGTGTTGGTTGTCTATATCTTGTTCTTGTCTCAATTCCATTATGCTAGGCTAGATCTATCTTGTGTTTGCTTAGATCTAATGAAACCTAGATGTTAATTATGTGTTGATTACTTGTTTATTCTTGTCTTGGATGAATGATTTATATGTTAGGCTTAAGAAAACTGGCAGATCTCCATTTGGTAACATGCTTGAACGTCTTAAGAAACATGAACCGAGGCGCACTAGGTCTTTATTCGTTGTATTTAATGCATGAGCCACTGTTTACAATCCCTATAGTTGTGCTGGGCATGGTGTAGGAGGAGATAAGAGCTTATAGAATTGGGGAGTTATGTGTGCCACCCAATGAATGGTATTAAGGAATACGATCCGTCATCCATGCAATTATAACAAGTAATTAACGTGTAAAAGATGTCTAGGGAGTAATAAAATCTAAGTAAACACATTTTCTCCAATTACTGCTCACAACCTTAGTATAATTAGTTTATTTTCATTTTTAGTATTTTATTTTGATTGCATCTTAGTATTGGGTTAGTTGATTAGCAACTAATTCCGCCCAAATCCTTCAAACCCCGAGATTTTACTTGCTTTCATAAAAATATAAAAATACAAAAATAATCATCCCTCACCTTTAGAACTAGTATTTAGGCTTTCTAATCCTAGCGACACTATTCCTAAGCTGAACGATCAATCCCCCGGTACTTGTCACTATACTATACTACAACGATCAGGTACACTGCCTGGTGGGGGTTGTAAGCTTCTCGAGATCCCTCGAGAGGTAAAGCCTGTTGCGATTCCCACGCATCAAGTTTTTGGCGCCGCAGCCCGGGAAATAGCTATTGTCTAGGTTAGAATTTCTTTTTATTAGGTCTACTTGCTAGATTCCTTTCTAGTAAGACTTTATTTTTACTTTTAGGTTTTCTTTAGTCTATCTTTTCTTTGTGTCTTTGTTTGTAAAAACCTTTCCATTGACTATTCCGTTTGCCATTATGGAGAACGCGAATCCACCAAGTCCGACACTAGAGTTTTACCAGAAAAAATATAGTTACACTAGTTTGGATATTACAAGATAGAGGAACGAAATGAGGAGGACAGGATCTTATATTGATTTTATTGAGTACCTTGAGAAAAGAGGCCAAGTGCATGATGCTTTTAGAGAATTCACCTTAAGAGCTCCATCAACCCCTCAAAATGCCTCACTTAGTGAAACCTATGCACCATATGAGCTTTCACCTAGGATAGTTTCGTATGAGCCACCTAGCTGCATGTCTTGGTTAGGCCCTACCAGAATACAGGATGAACACATGGGTGACCTTGATGTGATAGAGGATGTAGCTGAACATGATCACATTGATCAAAAAGACCTAGGTTTTATGATCGATGATGATGAATCTCAAGAAACAGATGATGAATCTCTTGGGCAATTTGTATATAGCAGTCAGAATATTGAGGATGACCCTTATGATTCGGACATAGAAGTTGAGATGCCTAGAGAAGCACGTGAGATACTTGGGAGAATGGTAGGGCTAGATCCTGACACATGGAATGATGAGGTGAACAACATAAGCCCACAAAATACTCAACCATCATTTGAGGCACACACACCGCCCGTGACTTACCCGGAAGAAGTAGAAGAAACTTTAGGAATTCCGATGGAGGTAGAACCTTTGAACCAAACACAACTAGAGGATATAGGTTTGAATACTTATAATGATAACCTTACTTTTAGTTCTAGGGAAGTTCCTAGTTTTGATGAACCGGAGCCTCAACCAAAACCGTTACATAATCTTCCATCCTTGGATGTGAATTTAGGAATTGAGATAGGTTCCGATCCACCCATCAAACCATATAGTCCGGGTAGTCTTAGGATAAAGGGAGTGGACTCTAAGCCTTGTAGAGAGGAAGCCAATATAGGAGTGGAACATGACCTTACATGCTTACATCACCCATTTATGATTGATCACAAGAAACATTATGGGTTTAAACCGGGTTTATTAGGTCAAGATGGATCCCCAACTAGTAGTCTCTTGAAGTTGATAGAAAATGATCCCTTTCTAGGAGAAAATCTTAATCAACTCATTAACCCGATTGAATTAGGTAAGGTTATGATGATAGGAGCACACCCTTTTGAGCATATAATTCATCCACCACTCTTTCCTCACATGGCATACTTCCACCGAGATGGTGTGTATCGCTACTATCACCCGCACTTAATCCTAAGTGTAGGGAAAACCTCCCCTATTTCCATCAAATAAGGGTAGAGTCAGGCTCGTGACTCGAACAAAAACAAGCGCTTCTTGGGAGGCAACCCAAGCTTTATTTATTTGTGTGTTTTATTTGTGTGATTTTATTTGTTTGTTTGTTATTTGCTTCCGTATGCATGCTTAATTTTTATTATTGGTAGATCATGTTTCTAAACTAAATAGTGGAAATACTTTACTTTGTTGTTTTGGCTTAGTCTTAACTCCACCTAAAGGTATTTTTTGCAAAAGATAAGTGTAAGGGGAAACCCCAAATATGTTTTTAAGAAACAAACCGATCATGATTCTCCACAATATTAAATGAACATGTATATTCGTATTTGTTAGAGTCAAATGCTTGTATTGAGTCATAATGAAGTTTTGCAGGATTTTCCAGGAAGTAGGACCAAGTTTTTCCAGAAATTTTCCGGAAACTTTACATAAGGATTTCTACAGGTCAATTCTGACGGTGTCAGGGGTTTACTCTTGACGGCGTCAGGAGTTAAAATCTGGAAATTTTACCGGTTTTGTTTTTCTAACGGAGTCTTATGGTTTTTGTGAATTATTAAGTTCTATAATCTCCAGGAGATCTGCAAACTTCATTCCACAAACATTATATCTTATCTTGTTTTCTAGGATTTAGTAACTTATATAGAATGCCGCCGATTTTACGCGAGGTTGTCTTGTCTATTTTGTCAGGTTTTACAGGTTATGTATGACAAGAAGATGATTTGTATTCTGGAATGGAAGCTTTGATTGTTCATTTTCTTGGAGGAAGATTTAACCTAGCCACCCTATTATCCATACCGAGCGAATCAGGGGAGTATTTGATTTCATTCTTTTTACTTATTTCACTTTTACATTCTTTACTTGAACATTGGGGACAATGTTCATCTTAAGTGTAAGGGGAGGGTAAAATGATGATACCTTACATATGCACTTTCGCTTGAGTTTGTTTTGTTTGATGGTGGATGTATAATAAAACTATGAGAAATACTTGTTAATGCAATTTTAGCGCCAAATTTAAAATTTTTTACAACATTTAGGAGTGAAACTTTAGTCATAGCAAGCGTCTCATGGATAGGAGATTGTATGACTAGCACATAACCGTATATTCAGAAAAATTTTCCACCCAAATATATAAGGTTCGCCTTTAGATTTGATAGGAAAAGCATTTATTATTAGTGCTTATGAGTGTACCGGTAGCATTTAGATTCTAGAACTTGCGTTAGTGATGCATCCCGAGACCGCTAGTGAGACTACATTCGTGTGGTAGGATTTACTACATGATAAGAGGCATTAGGATCACCCTTGTGTTAAACCCGTATCATAATTACTTGACCATTTAAGTCATATTACTTGGCTAGTTAAGTCAACTAATTTTTCCCACACCCTTAGCGTTGTACTCATTTTTAGTACACGAAACCCCTAGTACACCCCTCCGAGCATATCTTTTCGTTTCTAACTTTAAGAATCTTACTTAAAAGAAGAATTTGTTACACCCCACTTAAATGTACAACCAAATCGCCTTAGCCGTCCGTGTATGCGCTCATTTTTAGTGCATTATTGTTATTTGTTAAACCCTAAGTTAACTTTCTAATTGATTACATGGTTGCTAAGTCGAGTCATATCGTTGTACATATTGTTTTGGGACGATTGGGACTCATGGGTAAGTACTTATTTTATGGAGTAATGGGGAAGAACATCATTTATTACCCCCATATGTACGTTAATCTTAAAAGTGCTCCAAGTGTTTTGATTTTCTTAATTCGAGTCGTTAGATTAGTTAAATGTAAAGTATGTAAAAATTCAAGTGTAAGGGAAACGTTCATTCCCTATGATGTATTATTTTAGATGGTAGGGTAAGAGTGTATGCAAAAAAAAAAAAAAAAAAAAAAAAAAAAATTGAAAGAAAAAGGAAAAAGAGAAAAAACATATGGACTACCATCCCTTTTCATTCTATGTTCATTTTATGTTTTTGTTATTTTCCATTTATTAACTTAAGTCGAGTCTAGTCTTGCCTTAGCAACGCCATATTGTACATGTAATTAACCAAGATTGTTAACTCGCCACCAGTAAAACTTTCCTTTATCCAACAAAACCGTGTATTTCATATCCCTACACCTAACATTACAACCCTTTAAAAGACCTCTTTGATAGTTTATCCTAGGTGCTTACGCCATGTGGTGGAGGTTTGATCCTTTCCCAAGCCTATGGTAATCTATTTTGCTATGACAGGTAGTGAGAGATATCTTCCGTTTCCATATTGTAATTTACACTTTATTACACCCGAGAGATGTGAGTATCTAAATACTATTTGTGAGGTGCTAGTGTATGACCTCCGTGCTTGTCTATTAGTCTTTAGTGGAACAATTATTTGTTGTAATTACTTTTATGTTAGTGTTAAATGACCCCTAACTTGTCTTTTGAGTAGAATAAAAGCGCATTTGCTTGAGGACAAGCAAATCTCAAGTGTAAGGGTATATGATGAGGCGAAAAATGATCCGTTTTTAGGGGGTCATTTAAGCCCGAATCCGAATTTATTTGATCAAATATTGACCTAAATCGTTCCTTTTGTGATTTTAGGTACTTTGGGAGAGAAATCTGGAAAAGGAAGCAATTCGGACGTTTTTGGAGCATAAAAGTGAAGAAAACGCCAAAGTCTTAATTTTCCATGTTAGGAACAGTAGGTGACGGCGTCAAGAGCAAATTTCATGAATTTCCATGACGACCCAGAACAGATTTGACGGCGTCACGTAGGAAGGGCATCAAGAGTAAAAGAGTCATGACGGCCTGGAAGTGTATAAGTCTTGACGGCGTCAGAAGTAGATCTAGGCAGTCCGAGAAGAGTTTTGGCGGCGAGGTGACGGCGTCACAAGTTTATTCTTGACGCCGTCAGACCTATTTTTCTATATATAGTTTTCTAATTTTCACACATTAAAGAGAGAAGTTTTGGAGAAACCCTAAGTACGATTTTGGTGCAACTTTTACAGGTTTTTCAAGGGTTCCAAACCCTTGATACCTTGCATTGTAATTGAGATAAGTGTTCCTTTAATTCAATCAATATGTCTATGTGTTGGTTGTCTATATCTTGTTCTTGTCTCAATTCCATTATGCTAGGCTAGATCTATCTTGTGTTTGCTTAGATCTAATGAAACCTAGATGTTAATTATGTGTTGATTACTTGTTTATTCTTGTCTTGGATGAATGATTTATATGTTAGGCTTAAGAAAACTGGCAGATCTCCATTTGGTTACATGCTTGAACGTCATAAGAAACATGAACCGAGGCGCACTAGGTCTTTATTGGTTGTATTTAATGCATGAGCCACTGTTTACAATCCCTATAGTTGTGCTGGGCATGGTGTAGGAGGAGATAAGAGCTCATAGAATTGGGGAGTTATGTGTGCCACCCCATGAATGGTATTAAGGAATACGATCCGTCATCCATGCAATTATAACAAGTAATTAACGTGTAAAAGATGTCTAGGGAGTAATGAAATCTAAGTAAACACATTTTCTCCAATTACTGCTCACAACCTTAGTATAATTAGTTTATTTTCATTTTTAGTATTTTATTTTGATTGCATCTTAGTATTGGGTTAGTTGATTAGCAACTAATTCCGCCCAAATCCTTCAAACCCCGAGATTTTACTTGCTTTCATAAAAATATAAAAATACAAAAATAATCATCCCTCACCTTTAGAACTAGTATTTAGGCTTTCTAATCCTAGCGACACTATTCCTAAGCTGAACGATCAATCCCCCGGTACTTGTCACTATACTATACTACAACGATCAGGTACACTGCCTGGTGGGGGTTGTAAGCTTCTCGAGATCCCTCGAGAGGTAAAGCCTGTTGCGATTCCCACGCATCATTGTTCCAGCCATCGTGGCTGATAATTTTGAGCTCCAAACCGGGTTACTCAATCTTGTTACCGCAAGTCAATTCTACGGTTTTGAGAGGGACGATCCTCATGCTCACATTCGATGGTTCAATAAAATCACTTCGACCATCAAATACAAAAATGTCCCGTGTGAAGCAATCAAACTTCTTCTCTTCCCATTCTCCCTGGAGGGACAAACCCGGATTTGGCTTGAAAAACAACCTCCACGATCTATTGAGACATGGGAAGATCTTGTCAAAAAATTTGTGAACAAATTTTTCCCACCTTCCAAGACCACGAGTCTTAAGAACGAAATCACCAAGTTCACTCAGAAATATGATGAATCTTTTGGTGAAGCGTGGGATCGTTTCAAAGAATTACTCCGCAAGTGTCCACATCATGGTTTCTCTAAGTTGATGCAGCTCGATACTTTCTACAATGGCATGAGCCAAGCTGATCAGGATTCTCTCAATGCCTCCGCGGGAGGTAATTTCTTGAGTAGAACCACAAAAGAAGCTTTACAGATCATAGAAAACAAGTCTAAGGTCCGCTCTACACGAAGCAAACCGATTGTTTCTCAAATTAATGCGGGTCCTTCTTCTTCATATTCTGTGGGTCAATCTAGCACGGATGCTAAGCTTGACAAGCTCACTGAAGCGATCCAAGCTTTAGTTCTCGCCCAAACAAAGAAAGTTTCATTTCCACAACATCCTCCCCCTGCTGAGGTTAAAAAAGTGGAAGTCTGTGTGACTTGTGGTGGGCTGCATGCCTACTACAATTGCACAACTACTGATGGTACTCCATATGAAGCTAATGCTGTTGTCGAGTCCCAACATCAAGGAGGCAATCAATACCGCCCTCCTATGGACCCGAATTATCGTCCTCACCATTATCCTGGACCTCCCGGTTTTAATCAAAACCAAAATGTCCAAAACCGTGGCCAAAATCAAAATAGAGTGAACCAAGATTATCAAAACCAAGGTAACTTCAATCAGGGTCACGGTTTCCAAAATCAAAACCAAGGTTTCCAAAATCAAGGTTTCCAACACCAAAATCAAGGAAACTTTAACCGGAACCAAGGTCAGGGTAATTTCAACCCCGGGAACTTTCATGGAAACAATCACCAGAATCAAGGGAATTTCCATCATCAAAACCAAGGAAATTTCAATCAAGGCCCCAACCTGAACAATCGAGCTCCAAATATTCCTAATCCGAATCAAGCCATTGTTCCAACCGGGCCTTCATCTGATGAGTTGTTAAAGCAATTCATGAAGTCCCAAGA
Source organism: Artemisia argyi (assembly GCA_030686995.1). Classification (NCBI taxonomy): domain Eukaryota; kingdom Viridiplantae; phylum Streptophyta; class Magnoliopsida; order Asterales; family Asteraceae; genus Artemisia; species Artemisia argyi. Next base: position 75,830,006 of record CM060696.1, on the reverse strand, counting down.
AGAGTTGAACAAGTTGCTGGTCAGCCAGATTTCTGACATCAAGAAGTCTTTAAATGATCGACCCTCGGGCTCAGGTACTACTTTACCGAGCAACACGATCGCTAACCCGAGGGGCGATGCTAAGGCGATCACAACACGAAGTGGTGCTTCATATGATGAACCCGCGATTCCTACTACCTCTTCTCCTTCTCCTCCAAAGGTAGTGGATCGTGAGCCTGAGGTGACAAGGACAATGTGCAAACTCCTAGCCCACAAAGTACGGCACACGTCCAATCTCAGGTTAATCCTGAAACCAGATGTAAGCCTGGAGTTGTCTTCGAATCACCAGAAACTCCAGGGGACAACTTAAAATCCAAAACTTCTATTCCTTATCCATCACGTCTCAATGAATAAAAGCTCCGCGAAAAAGCTAATCACCAAATGGATAAATTTTTCCAAATCTTCCAAGATTTGCACTTTGATATTAGCTTCGCGGATGCTATTCTCTTGATGCCCAGGTTTGCATCGACAATAAAAAATCTGTTGAGTAATAAAGAAAAACTCTTTGGGATGGCAAGCACTCCTCTAAATGAGAACTGCTTGGCAGTTCTCTTGAAAAAGCTTCCTGAAAAGCTTGGAGACCCCGGGAAATTTCTCATTCCTTGTACTTTCCCGGGTATGGTTGAGTGCTTCACCTTAGCTGATTTAGGTGCTAGCATTAACTTGATGCCATATTCTGTGTGGAAGAAACTCTCTCTTCCCGAACTCACTCCCACGTGCATCAGTTTAGAGCTTGCCAATTGTTCGATTTCTCGTCCCATTGGCATTGCCGAGGACGTATTCGTTAAAGTGGGGAAGTTCCATTTTTTGGCAGATTTTGTGATTGTTGACTTTGATGCCTGATGAGGCGAAAAATGATCCGTTTTTAGGGGGTCATTTAAGCCCGAATCCGAATTTATTTGATCAAATATTGCCCTAAATCGTTCCTTTTGTGATTTTAGGTACTTTGGGAGAGAAATCTGTAAAAGGAAGCAATTCGGACGTTTTTGGAGCATAAAAGTGAAGAAAACGCCAAAGTCTTAATTTTCCATGCTGGGAACAGTAGGTGACGGCGTCAAGAGTATTTCTCTGACGTCGTCAAGAGCAGAAGTCCATGACGACCCAGTACAGATTTGACGGCGTCACGAAGGAAGGGCGTCAAGAGTAATAAGTCATGACGACCTGGAAATGATTTGGTCTTGACGGCGTCAAATGTAGATCAAGGCAGTCCGAAAAGAGTTTTGGCGGCGAGGTGACGGCGTCACAAGCTTTGTCTTGACGCCGTCAGACCTATTTTTCTATATATAGTTTTCTAATTTTTCACATTAAAGAGGGAGAAGTTTTGGGGAGAAACCCTAAGTACGATTTTGGTGTAACTTTACAGGTTTTTCAAGGGTTCCAAACCCTTGATACCTTGCATGTTTAATCAAGATAAGTGTTCCTTTAATTCAATCAATATGTCTATGTGTTGGTTGTCTATATCTTGTTCTTGTCTTAATTCCATCATGCTAGGCTAGATCTATCTTGTGTTTGCTTAGATCTAATGAAACCTAGATGTTAATTATGCGTTGATTACTTGTTTATTCTTGTCTTGGATGAATGCTTTATATGTTAGGCTTAAGAAAACTGGCAGATCTCCACTTGGTAACATGCTTGAACGTCTTAAGAAACATGAACCGAGGCGCACTAGGTCTTTATTGGTTGTATTTAATGCATGAGCCACTGTTTACAATCCCTATAGTTGTGCTGGGCATGGTGTAGGAGGAGATAAGAGCTCATAGAATTGGGGAGTTATGTGTGCCACCCCATGAATGGTAATAAGGAATACGATCTGTCATCCATGCAATTATAACATGTAATTAACGTGTAAAAGATGTCTAGGGAGTAATGAAATCTAAGTAAACACATTTTCTCCAATTACTGCTCACAACCTTAGTTTAATTAGCTTATTTTCATTTTTAGTATTTTATTTTGATTGCATCTTAGTATTGGGTTAGTTGATTAGCAACTAATTCCGCCCAAATCCTTCAAACCCCGAGATTTTAATTTCTTTCATAAAAATATAAAAATACAAAAATAATCATCCCTCACTTTTAGAACTAGTATTTAGGCTTTCTAATCCTAGCGACACTATTCCTAAGCTGAACGATCAATCCCCCGGTACTTGTCACTATACTATACTACAACGATCAGGTACACTGCCTGGTGGGGGTTGTAAGCTTCTCGAGATCCCTTGAGAGGTAAAGCCTGTTGCGATTCCCACGCATCAAGTTTTTGGCTCCGCAACCCGGGGAATAGTTATTGTCTAGGTTAGAATTTCTTTTTATTAGGTCTACTTGCTAGATTCCTTTCTAGTAAGATTTTATTTTTATTTTTAGGTTTCTTTAGTCTATCTATTTCTTTGTGCCTTTGTTCGTAACCACCCGACACCATGGACAACGGGAACATCTTTGAACCCGTCATCCCACCACAACAAAACCCACCATTAGAACCCCTTAGGCCCCGAACCTTAGGAGAGTATTCCCGACCTAGCCACCAAGGCTACTGAAACACCATTGAGCTCACCAGAGCCAATGTGACCCCCTTGCGATCCGACACCATCCGGTTGGTGCAAAGCGGATGTGCATTCCATGGACTTCGTTCCGAAGATCCAAACCAACATCTTAAGGACTTCCTCAAAATCGTAGATTCCATAGACCTAGATGTTGCAAATAGAGAGACAACCCGATTACGCCTATTCCAATTCTCTCTACGGGATCAAGCTAGTCAATGGCTTGAGCGTTTACCCGCGGGATCCATCACCACATGGGATGATCTCACCACTCGTTTCCTTGCTCAATTTTTCCCACCGAGGAGAACTACTAAGCTTAGAAATGACATCTTGATGTTCCAACAACGTCAAAATGAAACCTTTCATGAAGCATGGACTCGATATAAGGACCTACTACGAAAAGTCCCTCATCATGGCATCGAACCATGGCTCCAGATCCAAATCTTTTACGATAAAGTTGACCATCAGACAAGGAGAGCCATTGATTACGCAGCCAAGGGCAGGCTAAATAGACTTAGCGTTGACGAATGCTGGAAAGTTCTTGAGGAGTTGGCACAATACGAAGAGGAAGGATGGGAGGACCCGATGTTCCCAAGCAAGGTAAAACTTGACTACGCATGTGCCACCCAAGAACAGTTGTTAGGAAGCATTGAGAAACAGGTAAAAGAATTAATGAGTATTGAGAAGCTTTCTGCTAAACCCATATGGAATCCTGATCTACGTAGGAATACGGTTATCGACCGCAATTTTCCTGAACGTTCACGACAAGAGGAATTCGAAGGGATAATGGTGACATTCATGGGTAATCAGGAAAAACAAATCCAGCACCTAGAAGCACGCATGGAAAGCACTCATAAAGCTTTTATGAATTTAGCTGACCAATTCATATCTAGGGTCAAAGAAAAGATCAAGGAAAATTCCGTACCTAAAAAAATTGAAAAAGTCTTCGAGGTCTCAACCCCTTTGATGTTTGACCAAGAGGATAACGAGAAATTTTCCCCAAGTGCTTCACCATCAATCACCCCCCACTCTTGTGAGCATCCTCAGAAAGAGAAGAATTCGCAATTCCATAACATTTTCGTTGGATGCCTACTAACCACATTCCCAAACCTATCTAAGAGACGTTCTTTTGGTTTTAAACCCGTTGTAAAGAGGTTGTACCTCAAAAACACCCCTGATTTGAAACCCTCTATGGAACAACATCTCTCTTTTCATACCAATGACCCGTGCACAGGGATCAACTTAGCCAAAACGTCACCCAACCCCTTCTACAACCTTACCTCTTTTTGTGACAGTAATGAGACGTTCGACCCTGGTGGACCTTGTTAACGGAATAGCTACTCATGGGTTTTACTAATGTTTAGCTATTCACGTAAAGTGCAGGGACTGAACATGGAACTACTCCAATTCTCACCTTACACGGGCATCTGACGGCGTCAGATTTAACTCTTGACGCCGTCAGCTCGATGGATCAGCAATATTAACCCAAAACCAATCACTTTCAACCCATACCCCACAAATCTCACCCAAAGTGCTGCTGCTACTCCGATTCTCCACCCTCCAATTCGACGTCTTCCGCATCCAATCTTCACTTGGTAAGTGATTTTTCTTCATCCTTTTTCGATCAATTGTCCCTAGGACCCATCAATTTGGAAAACCCCTTTCGCCCGAAACCCCATTCTTGACCCATTATTAACAAATCGTAATGCCATCCATTTGGTGATTTGTAAACATGGGGTTACCCGTTGATTATGTTATCCCACTCGAATCATGCATTAGTTTAGGGAAAGCCACTCATGCCACGGATTCTTTGACCCCCCACCCATGTTTTCTGATTAAAGGGGCGTTTGGGTAATGGGTTAAGAGTTTGAAAATTGATTTTTCCCTCGCATTTGCATGATTCGGATTCTGATCAATTTGACGGCGTCAGATGTGTCTGACTGCATGAAGTTCATTAGAATTCTCATTCTAATCATTTCCGTTCACTCTACCTTTTTCCAGGAAAATTAGCAAAAGATCTCGTCAACATAAGGGCAGTTCCTCTAGGTCTCAAAGGGTCAATTATGGAGAATTGGTCCATAGTTGGAGCGAGTTTGACGATGTTGGTGCTAACACCAAGTATGCGGAGCTTTGTAACCACCATATCGATGCTGGGGCTGTGGTTGACTGGGAGTTTCTTAGGGCCCAAGGGTTGGAGGTTGCGTTTTTGGAGAGAATCCACACTGATGGATTTGCGGGTCCTCAGTGGAAGAGGTTCTTTAGGATTAGAGAGACGGTGTATAGTGAGTTGGTGAGGGAGTTCTTTGCGACTTTCCGTTTTGATCAGGCTGAGGCTAGGACAGATGTGGGGGGCACCACTGTGTATTTTAGGCTAGGGGGAGAGTTGCGGACATGTTCAGTCGCTGAGTTTGGTTGGAGGATTGGGTTGTATACTAGAGAGGAGGTTGATGGGGTTTTTATGCAGAGTTTGTTACATGGGGAGACTCAGAGGAGTGAGATGAGGTGTATCACTTTTTGGCCGACCATTGGGAATGGGGTCTACACCTCCACTACTGGGGCTGCATCCATCAGGGACCCCATAGTTAGATTGGTCCACAGGTGCATCACTTACAGCTTGTCAGGACGCCATGGCACCACTCACCGTGTCACTGCTTCAGACCTGTTCTACTTATACACCATCTTTTCAGCGGATGTCTACTGCAACATCCTATTTTGGGTGGCCAGTTATTTGAGGACCAGTGTGGGTGAGAGGGATATTGACAAGGTGTATGGGGGGATGTTCGTGACCCGGTTGGCTCGTTCCTATGATCTTCTTACTCCTCAGATCCTAGGATACTTGAGCGACTGTGGGGCCTGCAGGGTAGTGAGGGTTAAGTCCCTCAGGCAGATGAGCATTGTGATGCCAGAGAGGCATGGGACCTATAACTGGTATGCGGCAGGGGGGCCAGATGTTTAGGAGGAAGCTGATGATGAGGTAGATCCCCAGCAGCATCAGTTCCAGGGTTATGAGGAGGGGACAGCTGACTACTACCGACACATGAGTCGGGGAGACTGGCAGGCACACCAGGGTGCCTGGATGGGTCAGATGGACGCATGGCGGACCACCACTGACCAGCGCTTTGATTGGATGTATGATCACACCATCCGCCAGATCCAGCACCTCTCCACCCGAGATCAGCTTGAGCCTCACTTGCAGATTGATCCCTTCCCAGGCCGTGAGACTGACTACCCTCCCTACGGCTACACCGGACACCTCGCTCCTGGCTATGACTACCGCTTTGGTCCTCCTCCCCAGTGATTCCTCTTGATTTCTGTTGTCTTTGAACTATTGATGATTGTGTAATTTAAAACATTTGGTACTGTAATAGCTTAGGATGCGGCCTCTGTTGGCCTTGAACAATTCACTTTCATGTTTATGTTTATTGGGAATAATTAGTGGCGCTCATGGTGACGTTATTCATATTGTTTGTTTGATTGTTATTTGCTTCCGTATGCATGCTTAATTTTTATTGTTGGTTGATCATGTTTCTAAACTAAATAGTGGAAATACTTTACTTTGTTGTTTTGGCCTAGTCTTAACTCCACCTAAAGGTATTTTTGCAAAAGATAAGTGTAAGGAGAAACCCCAAATGTGTTTTTAAGAAACAAACCGATCATGATTCTCCACAATATTAAATGAACATGTGTATTCGTATTTGTTTGAGTCAAATGCTTGTATTGAGTCATAATGAAGTTTTGCAGGATTTTCCAGGAAGTAGGACCAAGTTTTTTCCAGAAATTTTCCGGAAACTTAACATAAGGATTAATGCAGGTCAATTCTGATGGCGTCAGGGGTTTATTCTTGACGGCGTCAGGAGTTAAAATCTGGAAATTTTACCGGTTTTGTTTTTCTAACGGAGTGTTATGGTTTTTGTTAATTATTAAGTTTTATAATCTCCAGGAGATCTGCAAACTTCATTCCACAAGCATTATATCTTATCTTGTTTTCTGGGATTTAGTAACTTATATAGAATGCCGCTGATTTTACGCGAGGTTGTCTTGTCTATTTTGTCAGGTTTTACAGGTTATGTAAGACAAGAAGATGATTTACATTCTGGAAGGGAAGCTTTGATTGTTCATTTTCTTGGAGGAAGATTTAACCTAGCCACCCTATTGTCCATACCGAGCGAATCAGGAGAGTATTTGATTTCATTCTCTTTACTATTTCACTTTTACATTCTTTACTTGAACATTAGGGACAATGTTCATCTTAAGTGTAAGGGGAGGGTAAAAAGATGATACTTTACATATGCACTTTCGCTTGAGTTTGTTTTGTTTAATGGTAGATGTGTAATAAAACTATGAGAAATACTTGTTAGTGCAATTTTAGCGCCAAATTTAAATTTTTTTACAACATTTAGGAGTAAAACTTTAGCCATAGCAAGCGTCTCATGGATAGGAGATTGTATGACTAGCACATAACCATATATTCAGAAAAATTTTCCACCCAAATATGTGAGGTTCGCCTTTAGATTTGATAGGAAAAGCATTTACTATTAGTGCTTATGAGTGTACCGGTAGCAATTAGATTCTAGAACTTGCGTTAGTGATGCATCCCGAGACCGCTAGTGAGACTACATTCGTGTGGTAGGATTTACTACATGATAAGAGGCATTAGGATCACCCTTGTGTTAAACCCGTATCATAATTACTTGACCATTTATGTCATATTACTTGGCTAGTTAAGTCAACTAATTTTTCCCACACCCTTAGCGTTATAGTCATTTTTAGTACACGAAACCCCTAGTACACCCCTCCGAGCCTATCTTTTCGTTTCTAACTTTAAGCATTTTACTTAAAGGAAGAATTTGTTACACCCTACTTAAACGTACACCCAAATCGCCATAGCCTTCCGTGTATGCGCTCATTTTTAGTGCATTATTGTTATTTGTTAAACCCTAAGTTAACTTTCTAATTGATTACATGGTTGCTAAGTCGAGTAATATCCTTGTACATATTGTTTTGGGACGATTGGGACTCATGGGTAAGTACTTATTTTATGGAGTAATGGGGAAGAACATCACTTATTACCCTATATGTACGATAATCTTAAAAGTGCTCCAAGTGTTTTAATTTTCTTAATTCGAGTCGTTAGATTAGTTTATTGTAAAGTATGTAAAGATTCAAGTGTAAGGGAAATGTTCATTCCCTATGATGTATTATTTTGGATGGTAGGGTAAGAGTGTATGCAAAAAAAAAAAAAAAAAAAAAAGAAAAAAAAAAGAAAAAAAAATCGAAAAAATGAAGAAAAAGAAAAAAAAAAGTAGAAAAAGAAAAAGAGAAAAAACATACGGACTACCATCCCTTTTTATTCTATGTTCATTTTATGTTTTTGTTATTTTTCATTTATTAGCTTAAGTCGAGTCTACTCTTGGCTTAGCAACGCCATATTGTACATGTAATTAACCAAGATTGTTAACTCGCCACCAGTAAAACTTCCTTTATCCAACAAAACCGTGTATTTCATATCCCTATACCTAATGTTATAACCCTTTAAAAGACCTCTTTGATAGTTTATCCTAGGTGCTTACGCCATGTCGTGGAGGTTTGATCCTTTCCCAAGCCTATGGTAATCTATTTTGCTATGACAGGTAGTGAGAGATATCTTCCGTTTCCATATTGTAATTTACACTTTATTACACCCGAGAGATGTGAGTATCTAAACACTATTTGTGAGGTGCTTGTGTATGACCTCCATGCTTGTCTATTGGTCTTTAGTGGAACGATTATTTGTTATAATTACTTTTATATTAGTGTTAAATGACCCCTAACTTGTATTTTGACTAGAATAAAAGCGCATTTGCTTGAGGACAAGCAAATCTCAAGTGTAAGGGTATATGATGAGGCGAAAAATGATCCGTTTTTAAGGGGTCATTTAAGCCTGAATCCGAATTTATTTGGTCAAATATTGCCCTAAATCGTTCCTTTTGTGATTTTAGGTACTTTGGGAGAGAAATCTGGAAAAGGAAGCAATTCGGACGTTTTTGGAGCATAAAAGTTGCCAAAATCTTAATTTTCCATGCTGGGAACAGTAGGTGACGGCGTCAAGAGTATTTCTCTGACAGCGTCAAGAGCAGAAATCCATGACGACACAGTACAGATTTGACGGCGTCACGAAGGAAGGGCGTCAACAATAAAAAGTCATGACGGCCTGGAAATGATTTGGTCTTGACGGCGTCAAATGTAGATCAAGGCAGTCCGAGAAGAGTTTTGGCGGCGAGGTGACGGCGTCACAAGTTTATTCTTGACGCCGTCAGACCTATTTTTCTATATATAGTTTTCTAATTTTCACACATTAAATGAGAAGTTTTGGGAGAAACCCTAAGTACGATTTTGGTGTAACTTTACAGGTTTTTCAAGGGTTCCAAACCCTTGATACCTTGCATGTTTAATTAAGATAAGTGTTCCTTTTATTCAATCAATATGTCTATGTGTTGGTTGTCTATATCTTGTTCTTATCTTAATTCTATCATGCTAGGCTAGATCTATCTTGGTTGTATTTAATGCATGAGCCACTGTTTACAATCTCTATAGTTGTACTGGGCATGGTGTAGGAGGAGATAAGAGCTCATAGAATTGGGGAGTTATGTGTACCACCCCATGAATGGTATTAAGGAATACGATCCGTCATCCATGCAATTATAACAAGTAATTAACGTGTAAAAGATGTCTAGGGAGTAGTGAAATCTAAGTAAACACATTTTCTCCAATTACTGCTCACAACTTTAGTATAAATTAGTTTAATTTCATTTTTAGTATTTTATTTTGATTGCATCTTAGTATTGGGTTAGTTGATTAGCAACTAATTCCGCCCAAATCCTTCAAACCCGAGATTTTACTTGCTTTCATAAAAATATAAAAATACAAAAATAATCATCCCTCACCCTTAGAACTAGTATTTAGGCTTTCTAATCCTAGCGACACTATTCCTAAGATGAACGATCAATCCCCCGGTACTTGTCACGATACTATACTACAACGATCAGGTACACTGCCTGGTGGGGGTTGTAAGCTTCTCGACATCCCTCGAGAGGTAAAGCCTGTTGCGATTCCCACGCATCAAGCCACTGTTTACAATCCCTATAGTTGTGCTGGGCATGGTGTAGGAGGAGATAAGAGCTCATAGAATTGGGGAGTTATGTGTGCCACCCCATGAATGGTATTAAGGAATACGATCCGTCATCCATGCAATTATAACAAGTAATTAACGTGTAAAAGATGTCTAGGGAGTAATGAAATCTAAGTAAACACATTTTCTCCAATTACTGCTCACAACCTTAGTTTAATTAGCTTATTTTCATTTTTAGTATTTTATTTTGATTGCATCTTAGTATTGGGTTAGTTGATTAGCAACTAATTACGCCCAAATCCTTCAAACCCCGAGATTTTACTTGCTTTCATAAAAATATAAAAATACAAAAATAATCATCCCTCACCTTTAGAACTAGTATTTAGGCTTTCTAATCCTAGCGACACTATTCCTAAGCTGAACGATCAATCCCCCGGTACTTGTCACTATACTATACTACAACGATCAGGTACACTGCCTGGTAGGGGTTGTAAGCTTCTCGAGATCCCTCGAGAGGTAAAGCCTGTTGCGATTCCCACGCATCAATGCCGATTCTAGGGTCCCTCTCATTCTTGGGAGGGGATTCCTCATAACTGGGCGCGCTCTTATCGATGTATTTGAGCATGAGATCACATTACGTGTTGGGATGGAAGCTATTAACTTCAACCTAAATCAAACATCGAGATACTCCTCCAATTATGACTGTGAATCGGTGAACAAAATAGATGTCATCGATGTTGCTGCTGAGGAGTATGCTCAAGAGATTTTAGGTTTCATTGATGATTCTTCGAGTGAAAACCTCACTCAATCTTCTCATCCCATCATAGCCAATTCTTCTCCTTCCGTCACTCCGTTTGAGGGAAGTGACTTCATCTTAGAAGAAATGGAGGCGTTTCTCAAAAGTGACTCGATTCCCGATGGAGTCGATAACCAAGTGATCGACCTCGAGAGGGATATTCTCATACTTGAAAAATTGTTAAACGAATATCCCTCTCCTCTTCCTGTTCTACTACAACAACTTCATAAAGAGGAGGTCAAAAATGTTGAGAAAACTGATGACTTCCCTGAGGTTGAACTTAAGGACTTGCCGCCTCATCTTGAATATGCATTTCTGGAGGGTGATGATAAATTACCCGTCATAATTGCTAAAGACTTAAGTGATGAGGAAAAGGCTGCTCTTATAAAGGTTTTGAAGTCTCATAAACAAGCAATTTCTTGGTGACTCTCCGACATCAAGGGCATCGACCCTGAGTTCTGTACTCACAAGATTTTAATGGAGGATGACTTCAAACCTGCAGTCCAACAACAAAGAAGGGTGAATCCAAAAATTCACGAGGTTATCAAACAAGAGGTTTTAAAACTTCTTGATGCCGGATTGATTTACCCTATCTCGGACAGTCCTTGGGTCAGCCCAATCCATTGTGTTCCAAAAAAGGGTGGCATTACTGTTGTCACAAATGAGGAGAATGAGTTGATTCCAACTCGTTTGGTTACGGGTTGGCGCGTCTGTATTGATTATCGTAAATTGAATGACGCCACCCGTAAAGATCATTTTCCTCTGCCCTTTATGGATCAGATGCTCGAGACATTAGCGGGGAATGAGTACTATTGCTTCCTCGATGGTTTCTCGGGTTACTTTTAGATTCCCATTGACCCGCAAGACCAAGAAAAGACCACTTTTACTTGCCCCTATGGAACTTTCGCATATAAACGTATGCCATTTGGCTTATGTAATGCTCCGGGCACGTTTCAAAGATGTATGATGGCCATTTTTTCCGACATGATCGGGAAAACTATGGAGGTCTTTATGGACGATTTTTCGGTCATTGGGGATTCCTTCCAATCATGTCTCTCCCATTTAGACAGCATGCTAAAACGTTGTGAAGACACAAAGTTATGTCTAAAGTGGGAGAAGAGTCACTTTATGGTCAAAGAGGGCATTGTCCTCGGCCATAAAATTTCAAAGAACGGGATTGGGGTTTACAGAGCCAAAGTGGACGTCATTGCAAAATTGCCTCATCCCACGACTGTGAAAGGTGTTAGGAGCTTTTTGGGTCACGCCGGTTTCTATCGTAGGTTTATTCAAGATTTTTCTAAAATCGCCCGGCCTATGACCCATCTCCTCGAAAAGGATGCTCCTTTTATCTTCTCCCCTGAGTGCATCGAAGCCTTTGAAACATTAAAGAAAAGGCTTACCGAGGCACCGATTCTTGTTGCCCCCGATTAGGACTTGCCCTTCGAGCTCATGTGTGATGCTAGTGCTTATGCTATAGGGGCAGTCTTGGGGCAACGCAAAACAAAACATTTTCAGCCTATACACTATGCCAGCAAGACTATGACCGAGGCTCAAAGTCATTACACCACCACTGAAAAAGAATTATTAGCTGTGGTGTATGCTTTTGAAAAATTCCGGCCATACTTGATTCTGACCAAAAGCATAGTGTATACGGATCACTCGGCTTTGAAGTATCTATTTGCAAAACAAGATGCAAAGCCGAGACTCCTCCGTTGGGTTCTCCTCCTTCAGGAATTTGATATCATTATTCGTGATAAAAAAGGAGCTGAGAACCTAGCTGCTGATCATCTCTCCCGTCTTGAAAACCCTCACCAAAATGCTTTCGAGAAAAAGGAAATAAATGAAACATTTCCTCTCGAATCCCTCAATGTGGTTTCATTTCGTGGAGACTCGATTACCCCATGGTTTGCCGACTTTGCAAACTATCTTGTGGATAACTTCATTGTGAAAGGGATGTCGTCCCAATAAAAAAATAAATTTTTCAAAGATGTAAAACATTACTTTTGGGACGACCCCTACTTGTTCAAAATATGCGCGGATCAAGTCATCCGGCGGTGTGTGTATGGTCAGGAAGCCGCTGAAATTTTAAAGGCTTGCCATGCTGGTCCCACGAGGGGCCACCACAATCCCAACTACACCGCCAAAAAGGTGTTTGATTTCCGCTTTTATTGGCCCTCGATCTACAAGGATGCCCAAGATTTGGTCAAATCCTATGACGCTTGTCAACGTCACGGGAATATTTCACAAAAGAATGAAATGCCTCAGAATGCAATTCAAGTTTGTGAAATTTTTGATATCTAGGGCATCGACTTTATGGGGCCATTTCCATCCTCTCACGGAAACAAATACATACTCGTGGCAGTTGACTACTTGTCAAAATGGGTTGAAGTGAAAGCTTTACCCACAAATGATGCCCGAGTAGTTGTGAAATTTTTAAAAGCTCTTTTTGCCCAATTCGGAACTCCACGTGCTATTATTAGTGATCATGGTACGCACTTCTGTAATGACAAATTTGACAAAGTCATGCAAAAGTACGGTGTAACTCACCGTCTTTCCACTGCGTACCACCCTCAAACAAGTGGACAAGTCGAAGTTTCCAATCGGGGCATTAAAAGAATATTGGAAAGAACTGTAGGTGAGAATCGTGCATCGTGGTCGGAAAAACTAGATGATGCACTTTGGGCTTTCCGTACGGCTTACAAAACACCCATTGGGTGTACGCCTTATAAACTTGTGTACGGGAAAGCGTGCCATCTTCCGATCGAGCTTGAGCACAAAGCCTATTGGGCTCTCAAGCATGCCAATTTTGACCTCAAAACGGCGGGTGATCATAGGAAAGTTCAACTAAATGAATTAAACGAACTTCGTGATCAAGCTTACGAGAACTCTTTGATCTATAAAGAAAAGACAAAGAAGATTCATGACTCCAAAATCAAAAACCGCGTTTTTAACGTTGGTAATCGAGTCCTTCTTTTCAACTCTAGACTCAAGATCTTCTCAGGAAAGCTCAAAACCCGATGGACCGGTCCATTTACTATCACAAAAGTTTATCCTTATGGTACCGTCGAATTATCTCAAAATGACGGTCCTAACTTCAAAGTGAATGGACATCGTTTAAAGCACTACTTTGGAGAGGACGTACCATCCATGGTCGTCCCGGATCTCCAAACTTTCCCCAAGGACAATTGAATTCGGGGATCGAGTCAAGCTAGCGACTCGATGAACAAAAACAATAGCGTAATACGGGTTTTCACCCGTATCTCTGATTCTTTCTATTTTCTACCACCTACTGTGGGGGAATGGCCAACCTCCCGCTGTTTGAAAAATGTATATATGTATATAAGTTTTAAAAAAAATATGATGATGATGTGTATATATAGAAATAAAGTGAAATATGGTATTTCCACAGTTAGATTCGAATCTTGGCTTTTTACGTTCAAAGAGTCGGCTTAATAGCCGGGACTTTGAATATTGAGGACAATATTCATTTCTAAGTGTGGGGGAGAAATTCTAGCGAATTTTATCAAAATATATCTTCTAATACCCCCGTTTTTGGCCAAAATTTTCAAAATTTTTTTCACTTTATTTCAAAATTTTTGTGGTAATCAGTCCACCAGGTCTAACCGACAAAGGGATTGGCTAATCCCGGAGCAAACGGCTCTTGGTAAAGATAACTCAAATCCGTTGGCGGCTTGTAATTTGCCCAAAATTGTATGGTTCCTCAACTCCCCATATCCCATAAAGTGAATGAGTTGGCTAGCCCGCAAGATTATGGCTTGTGGTAAAGGCAGTGGAAAATCCATAATTGGTAATCAGCTCACCAAGATGTTGACTAGGTCCATCAAGATGCTGGCTAGTCTAGGAGCAAACGGCTCTTGGTAAAGACTAAACAAATCCGTTGAAAGCTGGTGGTTTGCTCAAAATCACACGGTTATTAGGTGTGCCACAGTTCTTACACCTGGCTACTCCAGAAGTGATGGCTTTTGGTAAAGAGTTTAAAATCCATCAAGTTTTCTAAAAAGATTGCTAGGGACTAGCAATAGTTTAGTGTGGGGGATTGATGAGTGCTCAAACACTCATCGTTTTTGACGTATTTAAACTGCCAAAACATACAAAAACAATCAAAAAGATATCAAAATACTTAAATTATCCCATGGATTGTGTTTTATGTGTTTTAAATGCAAAATGTGCAAAAACAAAGGAAAATCGATCAAACTTTGCAATATTGGCAGTTTCAGTCCCCCAAGTTTCAAAACTTGTCAAATTTAGTCCCTATGCATTTATTTTGAAAGGAAAAGTCAACCCAAGGTTTTGAAAGTCAAATTTCACAAAATATTACACTTGGGTCACAAGTTTTTCAAAATTACAAGTTTGGTCCCTGAAAATCCAAAAAAGGCAAAATAAGTCCCTGGGAAATTTTGAAATTTGGAAAATGAAAAAAATGGTTTGTGAACTTTGGAATCATAACATATTTGGTCCTTGGAAGCAATTGGGAAAATTAAACTTTTAGTCCCTTGGGTTTGGAAAAGTTGCAAAACTGGTCCTTATGATAACTAAGTACCAACCGGACCCTTATTGCATAACCAAAACCCAAAACCAAATCCCAAATCAATCCCAAAGCCCAGTCCACTCCCAAGGCCCAATCCCATTTTTATTAATAAAATCCACCGGTCAAACACCCCGCTGACCATCTCCTTCCCCCCAACATCCAACGCAAAACCAGGGAAACCTTTTCCCCCCTTCTCACCTTTTTCACCAGTCCCCCCCCCCCCCCACAATTAATACTCTTCACCAAACTTTCCCACCACAATAAATCCCCACACCAACCCCCACCAGTTCCACTCAAATTTGCCCCGTATAAGTTTTGGCGCCAAAATTGCAATCAAAGGTCAAGATTGATCAAAGCCTAATTAAATGGTGAGGATTTGGTCAAGGGGTCAACGTGAAGCTTGTGGGACATCCAGAATTCAAAATGGAGCCATGTGGGAATTCCTAGGGTTTATTTTTAGCTCGATATATATGTAGAAGCTCATATGAGCCATAGTATTAGTGTAGTATGTATTTTTAGTCTCTTATTTTCTTTTTAATACTTGTACTTTCATTTCAGTTCATGTAACTCAAAAGTTCTAAGTTCAATATCAATTTCAGTTTTTAAAGTCTAAATTTAAATTTCAAGTTTGTTGTTTACATGTCCTTAAGTGTTTTAAAGCTTCAAGTTAGTTTCACAAGCATTGTTAACAAGTTTTAGAAGCTGTGTAAGCTTTGGTCTTTATTAAGTTCTAGTTTTCATAAAAATAGAAATAAATCAGAAAAATAAAAATAAAATAAAATGAATGAAGATCAATGGTTGAATGAGCAAGGAGCACAGTTAATAAAGGATGGTTGTGGGTTAGGGACCTCATGGGAGGTCATTAGGTTGGTTCAATTGGTCCTTGATACTTGGCAGCCTAGCTTGGAAGGCTTTGTAAGCTAAAAATTTCATCTCTTTAAGTAATAAGTAGTTCTAGCAGTTTATTTGTGTTTACTTTAGTTAATTATTAGTAACTAGATCAGTTGTAATCATTTGTTTGTGTTTTATGTTTGTCTGAATCAAAATCTCATCAATAACTGTTTTTAAGGGAGTGTTTGGTTGTAAGTTGTTTGCATTGCTCTACTTGTTTATTTGTGCAACTCTTTGTTTCATTAAGTTTATTGGGTGGTTTTAAGGTCAGGGAAACCAAAATTTTGTTCACAATCACAACAAAAGTCAAAATCTTAGGGAAATTATCACCACAGTTAACTGTGGTGATCTTGGGAGTGCAAAAACCATCAAACCTTTTCATAAGCTTGTATTTTAACTTAATTTGGTCACATTTATGCTTATCATAACAATCAAAGTCATTAAATCAGCAATCCAAGTTCATAAAAGTCAAATCTCAAAATTTCTCAAAAAGTCAAAAACACCATACTCAGGTTTTTCCAAATATGGGGTGATTTATTGTGAATTTTGTGGGTGGTTTTAAGATCTGAAAATTGTTGGAGTAATAGTCTATCAGTAGAACTACAAGTCCCTATGGTTGTCTTAATTTAGTGATTTTTTCTCAAGCTTGTGCTTAAGCTCAAACTGAGCTGTAGGGCAAGGCCTTGCCCTGTGCACAGACCACTATCTCACCCACCACCTTTGGTGGTAGTTTGTGGCTAACCCAGTGGGTCCCACACCTCCATTTTGGTTCCATACAACCCCCTCCTACCAGGGAAGTAGTATTGACCATTTATTTGATCTCAAGACCTGTGGACCCCACTTTGTTTGACCTCATAAATCTGTCCCATTCTGTCTCAGAATCTAAATAAGCCAAGTGCTTATTCTGAGTTTGTGGCTTATTGTGTTAGCTTATTTGTGTGTTACTTGCTTAAAATTGTTCATTGCACTTATTTTCATCAGTTTTCACCAAAGTGGACCCCACATTAGCTCATTTGAGCTTATTTCCACTATTGGTCAAAGAAAGTCAATTGTCATACGTTTAAGCACTTGAAGTGCTTATTTCCTTGACCTCAGTCAAACCCACTTCACAAAGTTGCTTAAAAACTTGTAATAAGCAGTTTGGAAAAAAAAAATCTCAAATAAGCCCAACTTAATAGAAGTGATAGCTTCTATTTAAGCCAATTGGCTTATTCTTCAGCTTATTAATAAGCAATTCTCATTTTTATAATTTTCCTAGGCTTCTTTTGTGTAAAAATAATTTCTGTAATTTTTTCAGATTTTTCTTGCATCATTTAGTATTTTCCTTAATTTAAAATAGTTTTTAGTAATTATTAAATAGTTAATAATTAATAATAATTAATTAGAAAATCAGAAAAATATAAATTAATTTTAAAATTAGTTTTTAGTTATTTTTAATTTTTCCAAATTTTATTTTCAACTTCCTAGTGTATTTTAATAATTAATTAGAATTTAGGCTAATTTAAATAATTAAAAAGTAATTAATAATTAGTTAATAATTAGTAATAATTAATTAAATAGTCTTAAAAATATATTTTCATTTCTAAAATTAGTTTTATAGTATTTTAGATTTTTCTAAGTTTAATTTTTATTTTTCCAAGTTAATTTCATATTTATTTATAATTTAGGTTAATTTAGTTAATTAAAAGTAATTAGAAAATTAGTATTTAATTAATAGTAATTATAAAATTAGTGTAAAAATTAGTTTTAAATTTCCAAAAATTTTCTCTCATCATTAGGTTTGTAAAAAGTAAACTTTCATACTAGTAGCCTTTCCAGATCACCGTATTCACCTTTTTGTACGTTTGTCCGCGATTTCAGCAAACGTACGGTTTTTGGTTTTAAGTAATCTCTTCCAAACCTTTATTCCCGTAATCATTCACAAAGCTTTCCTAAACTATTTTGTTTAATCATTTTCAAATAATTATTATAACAAACCCTTCCTGTGAATAAACACCCGATTACAAAGCACGCTAAAGTTACAATTCACACCTCAACGAGATTTAACGACCTGGTGATACCTTATATTACCCGGAGCATTGACCTAGGCTATTTGACTTTGTTGACCATTCACTTGGTCAATATAAGTTGGTGGTTCAGCATCAATCAGCGCCACTTGTTGATACAAAAGTTGGGCGCTCCTAGTTTGGGCTCTTGCTCTCGTACCAATTAGCTCTTAATGCTTGAAACCTGCGCACTAAGCAAATAAACAAACACCGTTATGCTTATCGTGGGATTGTCTCCTACGATTATCCTCCGGCGTGAGAGTAAGTAATCGGTTTTAGGGTTATCGTAAAGAGTTAGGGTTTGTGAATCGTACCTTTAATGAGAATTATGTCATTCTTTATATAGGAGCATAATCCTTGTAGGTTCCGTGCTCCTTATGTTTCGCACGCATGGTGCTTATCCGGTCCAAGGATCTTTATCCGTAAATAGAAGATCCATATCTAGACAATAAATTGTTTAGTTGGGCTTGGGTCTACGTGAGCCCAATCTCTTTGATAATGCGGCCCAAGTCATTGTTATAACAGCCCACTCATGGTGGGTTTGGGTCTTAGTGAAGTTTATCATCTGGGCTTGTAGCCCAAATATAGACTATACGTCATCATGCACCCTTTGCAAGTCTGTGGGGCCAACAAGAGAGTTAGGGACCCCAACCTTAAGGAGGAACCAATAAGCTATGCTTATTGGCTTTCCAAAAAGCTAGGATTTAGCCTATGGGGCCCACTATTAAACAAAGGAGGGGGCTTGGAAAATTAGTTAAAAAGCTGAGTTCTCAGCTTTCATGTGAAATGGGACAACCTAAGTGGGACCTGCAGCCCTAGCTAATAAGCACTTAACCTGTAAACAAGCCTTGGTACTAAAAGAAGAGCTTATTGGCTTTTCAAAAAGCCAATAAGCTCCCTGTGGGTCCCACTAGTGAGCCAGGAAATGGCCAAGAAAAATGGGTGAAAACATGGGTGTTCTGGTGTAGGGTAAGGCAGTGGCCTACAAGCTACTTTGATCATTCAAATAAGCCAATAAGAAAATTTACAAAAATAAGCTATTGGTGGGATTCCAAAGCTTAACTGAAGGACTTGAACATGTAAAAATCTTGGGGTCTAAATCTAATCCTAAAAATCACAAAAATTCATGCAAGTTTTGGTAAAACTGAGAAAATGCAATTTTGACTTTTAAACAAGAATGAAAAGTTTGACTTATTTGAACTTTAGATTAATCCTTAACACTGAAAATGATTAAATAAGCTACATTAAGACTTTATTACGCTACTTTAACTACTTATGAACCATTAAGCATGATTATGAAAATGAAAACCTAACAGTGAGCACTTATGAAATGATTAAAAGGATTTCTGACTTTCCTGAAAATGACCCATGGTTTTTATTATTTAACTGAACTATTATGACCTACAATAACTTAATTCAACCAAAAGCAATAACAACAACTCACTGAAACTCACAGAGAACCTCTGATCCAAACACACCTTAAAAATTCTTGAAATGAGATTTTCAAAGTAACTTACTAATCTAAACCATGATAATTAATTTTAAGGTCTTAATATGAGATAAATACCCTAATGAATCAAAAAAACATAACTCTAAACAACAAAAGCCTTGGAATCGATATTATGCAACAATATCAGTTAAAATGAAAGATTTTGCAACCAATGATCCAATTGAACAATCATGACATTCTAAGCTATATTATAACTAACCAACACCAAATAAGCACAAAATTCCATAGATAAGCAGACAAGGAGTACTAGTATAGTAATAAGCTAAAAATGTGAAAAAGGAACTCACAACTGATCCAACTGATAGATGAGATACCAAGGGCTCAAACCACAATTCTAAGCTTCCCATGAAGCATTATAACCCAAAGCAATCCAAAGTACACCCTGTTTCAAGCCTTCTTCATCATTCTTCACTAATTTTTATTTTTCTATTAATTTATTTCCTATTTTTGAGTATTTTTAGTTTTTTTATGCTAAGACTGATTTTAATGATTACAAAGCTTATGAAAGCTTGTTAGGAACTTAAGTGAGCTTATAGGATCATTAAACAATAACTTTAACAATATTTAAGTGAATTTGAGATTTTGAGTAAAATGGCATAAACTGAGTTTGCAAAGATAAACTGAAATTGGGCTTAAACAAAGATGGAATTACATTGATAGAACTGAGTACAAGCCTTTTAAACTAATTTTAACAACTAGAAACTTAAATTACATTAATTCGTTTATTTAAGCTAAAAACTACAACTAATGCTAACTAACTCCTTCTTATTTCATTCTTTCTTCATTTTATAGCTTCCAAATGTAGCCCTAGCATTTTCCCACTTTAATTTTAGACCATTGGATTAGGGGGTTTAATCTTGGCCGTTGCTTGGTTTTTGGCGGGAAATGAGATTTAGCAACTTGGGCTCTGATTCTTGGCAGGGGGTGAGGTTTTTGGACTGGGGTGTTTGGAGGAGGGTGAAAGTAGTATAGGAGTGATGATGGAGGGTTGGAGATGGAGTGTTTGTAGGTTGTTTGCAGGTTTCGCAAGGGTGACGTGGAAGGAGGTGGTCAAACTTGGTTGACCGGTTTTATTATTTAAAATGGTTGGGAAGTTTTGGGCTTCAAGGGATTGGGCCATGGTATTGTATGGATCAGGGGTTGGATTAGTGTAATGGATTGGGTGGGTAACTTACATAAGGTCCATTTGGTTTAGATATTAAGTACAAGGACCAATTATATAAATCTTGAAAAATCAAAGGTGGGTTTTGCCATCTTGCCAAACTTTCTACAAGGACCAATATTGCCATCTTATAATTTCCCAAGGTCCTTTGTTGTTTTTCTTCCAAAACTAAAAACCCAGGGACTAATTTTGACACATTTGAAACTTGAAGGACTAAATTTGCCAGTTCATGAAAATTACGTTCCAAGGACAAAATTTGATGACTTTAAAACTCCTAGGACCATTATTGACTTTTCAACCAAAAATATGTGCTCAGGGACCAATTCTGTTAATTTTTGAAAGATCGGGGACTGAAACTGCCAATTATGCAATCTTTGTTCGTTTTTCATCTGTTTTTAAACATTTTGCATCAGAAACATATAAAACACAATCCTGAGATATTTTCAGTATTTTGATGCGTATTTGAGTGTTTTTAAATGTTTTTGCAGTTCAGACTGACCAAAAATGATGAGTATTCACACACTCATCAATCCCCCACACTAAACTATTGCTAGTCCCTAACAATATTTTGAGAATACTTAATGGATTTGAATCTCTTTACCAAAAGCCATTACTTCTGGAGTAGCCAAATGTTTCAGTTCAAGTAAGAAATATGGTACACTGATAACCATGTGATTTTGAGCAAACCACCAGCTGTAAACGGATTTGATTTGTCTTTACCAGAAGCCGTTTGCTTCTGGACTAGCCAACTCTTGATGGACATAGTCAACATCTTGGTGAGCTGATTACCAATTATGGTTTTCCACTGCCTTTACCACAAGCCATAATCTTGCGGGCTAGCCAACTCTTTTACTTTTTAGGATATGGAGAGTTGAATACCATACAATTTTGGGCAAATTGTCAGCCATCAACGGATTTGAGTTATCTTTACCAAGAGCCATTTGCTCCTGGATTAGCCAATCCTTTTGTCGTTTAGACATGGTGGACTGATAACTACAAAAATTTTGAAGCTCAAGTGAAAAAAAAATTTAAAATTTTTGCCAAAAACGGGGGTACTAGATCGTAAAATGTGATAAAATTCGCTAGAATTTCCCCCCACACTTAGAATTGAATATTGTCCTCAATATTCAAAGTCCCGGCTATTATGCCAACTCTTTGAACGTAAAAGGGCAACATTACAAGCTAAATGTGGAAACAACATTTTTTTTCACTTTATTGGTAACCATAGTAGGGGTAACTCCCCCACACTTAGGGTGAAAACCCCATATACATGCTACTGTTTTTGTTTATCGAGTCGCCAGCTTGACTCGACCCCGAATTCATTTGTTCTTGGGGAAGCATGATGTGGAAGAGACAATCTCCATCGCACTTTCATTCAAGATGTTTGGACAAACATTTGAAGCACGTGAAAGTTCCACACCGATGAGATATAATCCCGGATTTAAATAGTATAAACTATAAGCGGTGATGCCGGGGTCAAAGATAATGTCTTCATTCCCGAAGGAATGAAGAATAGGAGAAGTCACCCGGTAGGTGAAGAAGAGAAAGAAGGTTGATGAGTATCTAAATACTCATCATTTTATACCAATCTGAACTGCCAAAACATCCAAAAACACTCAAATATGCATCATAATACTGAAAATATCTTAGAAGTGTGTTTTATATGTTTCAAATGCAAAATAATCAAAAACAGATAAAATACATACAAAGTTTGCATAATTGGCAGTTTCAGTCCCTCATGTTTCAAAAATTGTCAAAACTAGTCCCTGGTAAATCAAAACATGAAAAATATCATCAAAGGACCTTAGGATTCTTAAGTTGTCAAGTATAATCATTTAAAGTTAAAAATTCTAAAATGACAACTTTAGTCCCTCAAGTTTCAAAAATGTCAAATATAGTCCTTAAGGTTTTGAAAATGGAAAAATATGAAAAATAAACCTTGAACTATTCTTAAATGACAAAATTGGTCCTTATGATAACTTTTGCGAAATTACAACTTAAACCCTTCAATTTTCAGAAAATTACAGAAAAGGTCCCTGGAGTTTGAGGAATTGGTAGAAAAGGTCCCTGGGTATTTTAAATGGAAAAATCACATCTTTGGTCCTTGGGTTATTCATAAATGGCATAATTGATCCTTATATCTACTTTGGGAAAATTTCAAAATCAGCCCTCAATTTTGTCAAAATTACAAAATTGGTCCTTGTTTAGTTATAATACCAACCGGACCCTTTTTATTATAAAAACCCAAAACCAAGCCTAGTCCAAACACAACCAAGCCCACCCATACTTTCCCTAAGCCCAATCCACCCTCGGCCCACACCCCCTTTATTATTTAGAACGGGTCAAACCCCGTTTGACCTCACCAATACCGCCAAACCACCCTCCACTGTTCACCCTTCTCTCCCAAACCTGAAACCAGCAAAACCATGGTGGTTTTCCACCACCTGTCCACCCCAGCTCACTACCTACTCTCCCCTCACCACCTCTCCACCTCACAACCTTATCCCACATCACATTAAATGCATTTCCCACAAATTTTCCTTCCAAACCATACCACATCCTCTGTTTTCATCATATAGCCTCAACTTGGCCTCCAAACTATCTCATTTGTCCCCTGACACCTCCACATGCTTCCAAAACTCTTTAATTGCAGACCTTTGGCCCCAAGTTAACGTGTATGACTTTTGGCGCCAAAATTAGTTTAAACAGTGGAGATCAATTGGACAAAATCAAAGGCTCAGATGAAGTGGGAAAAGTCTTTGAGGACACCTGGATGCTCATTCTCACCTATAAAGATCAAGAGAAGCAATGTGGAAGCATATCTAGTTTTTTTTCAATAATTGTATGTCATATTAGTTTCTTTTAAAAGTTCAAGTGTAATTTAAGCTTTCAAAGGTTCAAGTTATCATTCTCAGTGTACTAGTAAGCTTTTCAGATAATAAATTTCAAGTTTGCATCTCTGTCTCAGTTTATGAAAGTTTAATTTTATATCAAGAATTTCAATAAACTCTAATGTTGTTTGTAGTGGATGGTAAGGATCAATAAGCACATATAAGCTCCTAATAAGCTCAATAAAGCTTCTAGTAACTTATAATTCAGTATAGTTTCAAAAATTCCAAAAATACAAAATTGGTCAATGAAAGTCAACTGTGGGATTTTGTTTTGATTTCTGGGATTCAGAAGTGATTTGGAAGCATAAGGAAGCTTTGGAGTTGGGTTTAGATCCTCAGGGAGGAATTAAGTGTTCTTGGTTCTTGGTTTTTATGCTCACAGTCAACAAATTGTAAGCCTTATTTTCAATTTCAAGTTTATTTTCTATACCATAGCTGTCTTTGCTTATATCTGTGTTGTTTAAGTTTGTTTGAAGTAATTTAGTGATAATATGATCTTAAGTAGCATAGTTATTTATTGAAATCAGTTGTTGCTTAGTATTTCAATTTTCAAGTAAAATTTAGTACTTTGTTAAAATCTGAGTTGTTGTTGTTATTAGTGGTACAATTGTGCTAAAATAGGCTTAAGTAATCATAGTGTATGCTTCTGTATTCATGTATTGGTAAAAATCATTTGTTAGCTTTGAAAAAATCCCACATTAGTAGTTAAGGGAGTGTTTGGAACAAGATTGTGAGCTAAGCTCTTGTTGTTTTTTGGAGTTTATTGGTGTTTCACTAGATTGCAGTAGTGAAATTTAAGTTAATTAAGACATAAAACCTTGGTCATATACCCAAAAGTCAAAATCACAAACAATTCATCACCACAGTTAACTGTGGTGATATTTGAGTCCAAATCTCACCATATCAGCTCATAAGTGTTTGTAGTTGTTTAATTTAGTTTTATTTAGGATTATTACATCATATTTGATAAGTAGGATCAGCTGTAATCTCATAATAGTCAACTTATTCAAGTTTTACAAAAAGTCAAATTGTGCTTTGACAGAAAAAACCAAAAATTCAAGGAATTTTATAGAATTTAGTATTGTGATTCAGCCTCTGAAACTTTTTGGGATTGAAGTCCCTCAGCTAGTCTTTAGTGTCTCACCTTTGTTACATTTTTAGTAATTTTTTTCTAGGCCCCACCTTTGCCCAAAGTTACTTGCAGGGCAACCATCTCCCCTGCTACACAGCATACCATATCACCACCACCACTTTGGTGGTTGTTTGTGGCTACCCCAGTGGGTCTCACTCTCTAAATCTTAGTTCTTGCAACCCCCCTCCTACCAGTGTTCAAGAGTTGACCATTTGTTTGACCTGTGCATTACTGGACCCCACCTAAATCACCCTCATAAATCTGTCCCATTTCTGACCCAGAACCCAAATAAGCAATTGCTTATTGTGGGATTTTAGCTTATCCCATGAGATTATCTCTTCAAGCCTAGATTATTAAAGTCTAATTAACTTAGGTAAACCAGATTTCACCCTAGTGGACCCCGCATAAGCTCATTTGAGCTTATTTATTGATCTAGTCAAACTAAGTCAACTGTCAAGGGTAATAAGCACTCACAGTGCTTATTCTGAGTTTCTAAATTGGTTGTTTTTGTAAAAGTTTCATTATTTAATTATTTTATTAGTTCTATAAAAGAAAAACCAGAAAAAGCCAACTTTAATTATAGTGATAGCTTCTATTTAATAAAAATTATCTATTTAATTTTCCTTTCAGCTTAATAATAAGCACTTGACCATTTTTTTTTTTAATTTTCTTAATTTCCTTTTACCGTTAAGTAGTTAAAATAATTTTCTTAAATTTTTCCTAAGCAGTTTACTATTTATTAGATTTAAAAGTTGTTTAAATAATTAAATAGGTAATATTAGTAATTAATTAGTTTTCTTTAATTTTAATTAACAACAGTAGAATTTTATATTTTTCCTATGTTTTATAAAGTAGTTAAGATTTTTAGAAAATAGTTTCATAATTTCCACTATCCATTTTCTAATTTTCTTATTTAATTTAATTAAATTAGATTTAAATTAATTAATAAGTAATTAATTAGTAAATTAGCCTAAATATAATTTTTAGAAGTTTTTATAATTTTTTAGGATTCCTGTGATGGTTAATTAGTTTTATAAATTTTTCCATAATTTTATAAGTCATTTAGGTATTAATAGTAATTTAAAATAGTTTAATTAGTTTAATTATGATAAATAGTTTTTAATTAATAGAAAACTCATAAAAAGACAAAAATATTTATTTTCATTTTTTATACTTTCTTCAAGTTCTTCTTAAGGTTTAGAAATTATTTTTGCAAGTTTTTAGTTTAAATTGTAATCTTTATAATTTTTAGTTAATTTCACTTAGGTTTAATTTACTTATTAAATAGTTTTAATTAATTAAATAGTAATTAAATATTAAAATAATCAATTTCATAATATTATTATCATTTTAAATTTTCTTTTAAAGTTTTAAAAAGTTTCACTTGTACCCCCTGTAGTTTGTAACTTGTTAAAACCACCTTTCTCTGTCTATTATCTAATTTTCTAATTTGTGCTTTTGTGTGTATCTCTGTTATTGTTTATATCATTTCATATTATCCAAATACCAAGTAATCAGTAGTATAAACATTCCCCAATCATTTTGGTTACTGTCCTCAGTACCACTCATTCCTCTAATCGTTCAAAATACAATTTCAATCTCGTTGGGACTTAACGACCCGGGGATTTCCCTTTATTTCCACGGTCAATATAAACTTGCATCAACTGCACACGGTTGACTGGTTGGTTTAGGAGGAGTCAAAGGTCATGATAAACATCATGACTAACTCATCATCATCCTCAGGAAAATTCATAGATTCATCATCATGAATCTCATCATTTAAGCTAATGTGATCAAGAGATATCCCGGGTGTTTCTAGATCAAAGTAGAAGTTATCATACTCCGGTGGAGATATGATATGAGTGAGTTCACAGGAGAACTCCTCGAATGTGAATGAATCATATTCTGAATTGATGTGCGTGAGTTCACAGGAGAACTCATCGAAGGTAAATGACTCATAATCGGGGAGAGAATTATGAGAATGAGAAGTGGTACTGCCACTAACCTTCTCTCCCGTAGGATCAAAAGTAAAAGCTTCAAACTCCGGAATAGGATCATTGGAGAAAATGTCACTATCCTTAATGGGGATAGGAGATGAAATAGGTTTCTCTTTGAAAGCCTCGATTTTAGAAATTAGGAGATTGACATTCAATAATGTTGCACGAAGTGCTTCATCTTTGATTTCAGTGTCAATCTCATCATTCTCTTCTTCTAAGCTAACTAGCTCAGAAGGTAATCCTTCCATATGACTGATGTCTCCAGAAGATAAAGAATTTTCATCAGCATGTGAAGTACTAAGCTCGATGTTGGGATTAGAGTTTAAAAGATTTTCAGTTTCTCCCATATCGGCTTCAAGGTCAAACAGATCATCATCACTTCCTAATGGAAGTGGATTGATGTGAGTAAGTTCATCTGTGAACTCCTTAATAAGAGGGTCAACATTAGAATGAGGTAGTCGTGCCTCTTCATACTCAACTCCTCCATAAGATGTACAATCATCATTAAAATCGGAGAAAGTCTCAAAATGATCTTTTAGATTTTCAGGGGGAGAAGGTAGGTCACACACATGATCAAGAATTCCCTGTGACAAGGTTCTCAACACTAGACTTTGTGAATTCGTCTGATTCCTTTTCAAGAACAGTGTCAAGATGCTCGTCCCCCATGCTTAGAGAGTGAGTGGGAATCTCGGGTGTGATATCAATAGACTGAGGGAGTTGAGAGAAGCTAGCATTCATGGATTGTACAAGTTCCATTTGATCTTCTACTAGTAATTTCTCCGTCACATTATTTTCCCCCTGATTTTCAATGGAAGGAATTACAACTGATGAATCTGATGAATCTTTTTGAATAATAACAATGTTATCTTCATCATCATCACTGTCATCATCGTCATCATATAGAGCAACATAGCAAAGATTGGCACGTATTTTAGCTGCTCTTTGCTCAGCAAGTAATTCTTCCATGCTCATTTCGTTTCTAGCATCTCGTTCTTCAGCAAGTAATTCTGACATTGATTTCTCACGAGAATCTTGAAACGATGTAGTAGCCAACCCCTCCTTAAATTCTTTCAATGCTTCAAGAGCCTTTAGACAAAGGTCTTGCTGAGTTTCATGAGGAGTTGCTTGAGTCAATTGGTACTGTGGAGGTTGGTCTTGAAACGAATAGTCGTAATTGTTGCAAGGAAATGGATTCCCTGTTTGACAATCCGAGCTAAAGTGAGGACCTCAACAGTAGTCAATGGCTTGAACGTTTACCCGTGGGATCCATCACATCATGGGATGATCTCACTACTCATTTCCTTGCTCAATTTTTCCCACCGGGGAGAACTACCAAACCTAGAAATGATATCTTGATGTTCCAACAACGTCAAGGTGAAACTGTATATGAAGCATGGACTCGTTTCAAGGACTTACTCCAAAAAGTCCCTCATCATGGCATAGATCTTTGGCTCCAAGTCAAAATCTTCTATGACCATATCGATCTCTCCACAAGGCGAACCATTGACCAATCAGCCGATGGTAAGCTACGTGATCAAAGTGCAGAAGAATCATGGGAACTCATAGAAGATCTTTCTCTCTATGACAACGAATGTTGGAATGATCCCCGTGATTTGAACAAAACGGTCATGGCAATATCTTTGCCTTCGAACAATTCTAGCACTCCCGACCGTAGGATCATGGAACTTGAGGACCACGTCAAGTTTCTCATGAAATCTTACGAAGCTCCTAAGCCTTCAAGCCAAGTGAACAAATTCACTTCTTCATGCGACTTATGTAGTGGTCCTCATGACACTCGTGATTGTGTGGAACTCCCCGGAACAGCTTTTGCGGACTACGCATCCTCGCGTACCGACGAAGCGGGAGATAAGTGGTACACTTTCAAACCCGAGCCAAACCCGTTTGGTGATTTCTACAACCCTTCTTGGAAAAATCACCCAAACCTTAGGTGGAAACAAAACCAAGCCAATTCTTCAAATCCGCCTAATCGTTACCAACCAAACGGTCCACCCTCCAACCGTACTTTCAACAACAATCCTTCCAACAATTATGGTAGTACCAACAATCTTGAAGGATTGATGTCCAAGTTTATGGCATCTCAAGAGGCTCGCATAGCTAGATTTGAAACCGAATTCAACCAACAACAAGCGGAGATGACCAATAAAATTGACAACTTATTGAAAGCCCTCAACAACCAAGCGTTAACTACACCTAGGAAGGACACTAGGGACGCCAATAGCGGAATCCAAACTAAGGACCCCTTGTCATCCAAACAAGTCCACTTTGTCAATGTTGTCACCGTTAAGCCAATAGATAAGGAGATAGAAGAAAGCGACAAGGATGAAGTTGGAATAGAAACCAAGACTAGGGATGAAATTAGGGAAGTTGAGGTTAATAAGGAAGAAGAGTTAGAGGTGGTAGAGACTGTAGAAGAGTACTTTGATAAGTTGCCTACCAAGGAAGAACGGGAATATCATAAGGATTTATTCGATGGCCCCGAGACACCATATATCCTTGGCACACCCCTTATCAAAATGGGAGACCCCTCTAACATCAACATACCATGCAAAATTGGGCATATGCATATATGGAAAGCTTATATCGATTCTAGATCTCCTATAAACATCATGACTAGGACTTATTATAATTGGGTAATGAAGAAACAACTTGGTTATAGAATGATGCCCAATAAGAATTTGATAAGTAACTTTGTAGGAAGAGTGAAGGGATTGCATGTGATTGTCGGAAATTTCACTTATGAGATCGATTTTATGTTAGTAGAGGATACTCGTCCGGTGATAGATGCTTGCCTAAGTCAAGTAGTGTTCGGAAAACCATTCGTTGAGGCCACTAAGATGAGTTATGATCCAACTTTAGGAATAGTTAGGTTCAAGGAGGAGAATGATGAGATTGCCTACCAAATGCCCTATAAGATTGTGCAGTACCGCCTCCTATCAAACATAGAAAAGGAACAGAAACAAGCGGCTTACTATAAGAATGATGAGGATAGACGTAGAGGAGTAGAGTATGTGATGAATAGGATGCTTGGTTTTTACAAAGAATGCTTGCAACTAGGTCCGAAATACAAAACTGGTATAGGAGATGACCTAGAGAGTGAAACCAACAATGAGGTCACGTAGTAACCCATGACATTGAGTCTAGCTACAAGACTCGTAAATAAAGAAAAGCGCTTCTTGGGAGGCAACCCATGTTTTGTGTGATTTTTATTTTTGTTTGTTTGTTATTTGTTTTCGTATGCATGCCTTATTTTTATTGTTGGTAGATCATGTTTCAAAACTAAAATAGTGAAAATACTTTATTTTGTTGGTTGGCTTAGTCTTAACTTCATCCAAAGGTATTTCGCAAAAGATAAGTGTAAGGGGAAACCCCAAATATGTTTTTAAGAAACAAACTCGATCATGATTCTCCACAATATTAAGTGAACATGTATATTCGTATTTGTTAGAGTCAAATGCTTGTATCAAGGCATAATGATGTTTTGCAGGATTTTTCCAGGAAGTAGGACCAAGTTTTTTCCAGAAATTTTTCGGAAACTTAACATAAGAATTTCTGCAGGTCACTTCTGACGGCGTCAGGAGTTAACTCCTGATGGCGTCACGTGTAAAATTCTGGAAATTTTACCAGTTTTGTTTTTCTAACGGAGTCTTAAGGTTTTTGTTGAATCTTTAGTTTTATAATCTCCAGAAAATCTGCAAACATCATTCCACAAGCATTATATCTTACTTTGCTTTTTAGGATTTATTAGCATATATAGATTGCCGCCGATTTTACGCGAGGTTGCCTTTTCTGTTTTCTCAGGTTTTACAGGTTATGTATGACAAGAAGATGATTTATATTCTGGAAGGGAAGCTTTGATAGTTCATTTTCTTGGAGGAAGATCTAACCTGGCCACCTTATTATCCATACCGAGCGAATCAGGGGAGTAGTTGATTTCATTCTTTTTACTTATTTCACTTTTACATTCTTTACTTGAACATTGGGGACAATGTTCATCCTAAGTGTAAGGGGATGGTAAAATGATGATACCTTACAGATACACTTTCGCTTGAGTTTGTTTGTTTGATAGTAGATGTGTAATAAAACTATGAGAAATACTTGTTAGTGTAATTTTAGCGCCAAATTTAAATTTTTTTACAACATTTAGGAGTGAAACTTTAGCCATAGCAAGCGTCTCATGGATAGGAGATTGTATGACTAGCACAAAACCGTATCATTCAGAAAAATTTTCCACCCAAATATGTGAGGTTCGCCTTTAGATTTAATAGGAAAAGCATTTACTATTAGTGTTTATGAGTGTACCGGTAGCATTTAGATTCTAGAACTTGCGTTAGTGATGCATCCCGAGACCGCTAGTGAGACTACATTCGTGTAGTAGGATTTACTACATGATAAGAGGCATTAGGATCACCCTTGTGTTAAACCCGTATCATAATTACCTGACCATTAAAGTCATATTACTTGGCTAGTTAAGTCAATTAATTTTTCCCACACCTTATCGTTGTACTCATTTTTAGTGCACGAAACCCCTAGTACACCCCTCCGAGCCTATCTTTTCGTTTCTAACTTTAAGCATCTTACTTAAAGGAAGAATTTGTTACACCCCACTTAAATGTACAACCAAATCGCCTTAGCCTTCCGTGTATGCACTCATCTTTAGTGCATTATTGTTATTTGTTTAAACCCTAAGTTAATTATCTAATTGATTACATGGTTGATAAGTCGAGTCATATCATTGTACATATTGTTTTGGGACGATTGTGACTCATGGGTAAAGTACTTATTTATGGAGTAATGGGGAAGAACATCATATATTACCCCCATATGTGCGTTAATCTTAAAAGTACTCCAAGTGTTTTGATTATCTTAATTCGAGTCATTAGATTAGTTTATTGTAAAGTATGTAAAAATTCAAGTGTAAGGAGAATTTTCATTTCCTATGATGTATTATTTTGGATGGTAGGGTAAGAGTGTTTGCAAAAAAAAAAAAAAAAAAAAAAAAAAAAAAAAAAAAAAAAAATCGAAAAATTCAAGAGAAAAAAAGAAAAGAAAAGAAAAGAGAGAAAACATACGGACTATTATACCGTTTCATTCTATGTTTATTTTATGTTTTTTATTTTATTTTTCATTTATTAGCTTAAGTCGATTCTAGTCTTGGCTTAGCAACGCCATATTGTACATGTAATTAACCAAGATGATTAACTCGCCACCAGTAAAGACTGCCTATATCCAACAAAACCGTGTAATTCATATCCCTATACCTAACGTTACAACCCTTTAAAAGACCTCTTTGATAGTTTATCCTAGGTGCTTACGCCATGTGGTGGAGGTTTGATCCTTTCCCAAGCCTATAGTAATCTATTTTGCTATAACAGGTAGTGAGAGATGTTTTCCATTTCCATATTGTGATATTACTTTATTACACCCGAGAGATGTGAGTATCTAAACACTCTTTTTGAGGTGCTAGTGTATGACCTCCGTGCTTGTCTTTGGTCTTTAGTGGAACGATTATTTGTTGTAATTACTTTTATATTAGTGTTAAATGACCCATAACTTGTGTTTTGAATAGAATAAAAGCGCATTTGCTTGAGGACAAGCAAATCTCAAGTGTAAGGGTATATGATGAGGCAAAAAATGAACCGTTTTTAGGGGGTCATTTAAGCCCGGAATTGAATTTATTTGATCAAATATTGCCCTAAATCGTTCCTTTTGTGATTTTAGGTACTTTGGGAGTGAATTCTGGAAAAGGAAGCATTTTGGACGTTTTTGGAGCATGTGCTAGAGTCATAATTGTGAGTCGTATGTGCTAGAGTCGTAATTGTTATCAGGAAACTGCTCATAGACAAGCGTGTTGCCCGATCGACAATCAGAACTGTAGTGTGGGCCACCACAGTACTCACAACAGTAAAACTGTTGAGTCTGGTTTGGTGAATTGTATGGATATTGGTCATAACCAAAATTTTGACTATTTTGACAATCAAAACCTTGGTGAGGACCTCCACAATATTCACACGAAAAGTTTGATGTATTTTGATACAAGGCACCATTGTGATTTGGATAATATGATTCTTGCTCGTATGAATGTGAAGGGTAACTGGAAAAATTTGAAGAGTCGTTGAATGAGTTCTGATTATGATCATAAGCAAATGAATTCCTCGAACCACAAAACAAACAACTTCCGTCTCGAATATCATTACCACATTGTTCACATGTACACCAACGACATGGTAAACCGAAAAGCGGCTCACCACAACCAACACAAGGAATAAAATCCGGAGGTGGGACAAGTGGTGTGTTCTGAGAGCTAGGAATTTCCACCACTTCCGTTATGGTCTCGGGTTTTTGTTCTTGATAAACGTGAAGATTGGGCAAGTCGTTCTTTTTAGTCACTGTCCTAAGCTCAGACAATCTTTTAACCGTATATCGTGAAAGGTTAGGATTGATTCTTGACGGTTTAGGAGCAATTGTGAGCTTAGATTTTTGGACAACCGTAGGTTGGACATATTTAGTACTCCCATCGTCAGAAGGAAGTACAGGGTCCTTTGTCACCCTGGTTTCTCGTTCCATTTCCCTCACCGGAGAGGGAATAGGAATCGATGGTCCATCATAATCAACACGACATCTCGACATTTTTGACAACGCCTGAAATTTTTCAATGTTACTTGATGAGGCAAAAAATGAACCATTTTTAGGGGGTCATTTAAGCCGGAATTGAATTTATTTGATCAAATATTGCCCTAAATCGTTCCTTTTGTGATTTTAGGTACTTTGGGAGTGAATTCTGGAAAAGGAAGCATTTTGGACGTTTTTGGAGCATAAAAGTGAAGAAAACGGCAAAGACTTAATTTTCCATGCTGAGAACAGTACCTGACGGCGTCAAGAAGGAAATTGTGACGGCGTCAGGAGTAAAATCCATGACGACCCAGTGAAAACCTGAAGGCGTCAAGAGAAGGGCGTCAAGAGTTTAATTGGTGACGGCCTGAAGATGGACTACACGTGACGGCGTCAAACCTAGATCTAGGCAGTCCGAGGAGTTTATTGGCGGCGAGATGACGGCGTCAGACATTTACTCTTGACGCCGTCACCTCACAAAATCTATATATAATTTTCTATTTTTCATTCATATTAGAGGAACTTGTGTGGAGAATACTAGGGTCGAACCTAATAAACCCTAGGTCATTTGTAACAGTATTTTCACCCCTTGAAACCTTTCATGTTCAATTAAGATAAGTCCTCTTTCAATTCATTCAATATGTCTATGTGTTGTTTGAATATATCTTATGCTTGTCTTGATTTCAACATGCTAGGCTAGATCTTTCATGTGTTTGCTTAGATGTTATGAAACCTAGATGTTAATTATAGGTTGATTGCTTGTTTATAGTTGTAATGGATGAATGATTTCAATGTTAGGCTTAAGAAAACTGGCACATCTCCATTGTGTAACTTGCTTGAACGTCTTAAGAAACATGAACCGATGTGTACTAGGTTTTATGATTGTATTTAATGCATGAGTGAATTCTAGTGATCCCATGTTAGGAGCTTCTTAACCAGCTCGACATAGGAGTGAAGTAGGAGCTTATAGGATTAGGAAAGTAAGTACGCCACCCCATGAATAGTATTAAGGAATACAATCCGTCATCCACGCAACTGTAACAAGTAATTAACCTGTAAAAGATATCTAGGGAGTAATGAAATCTAAGTAAACACAATTCTCCCATATATTGCTCACACCATTAGTTTAATTTAGTTTATTTTCATTTTTGTAATTTTATTTTGATTGGATCTTTAGTTATTGGGTTAGTTGACTAGCAACTAATTCCGCCCACTCCTCTTAAAACTGAGATTTTTATTTGCTTTCATAAAATATAAAAAATACAAAAAGAACCATCCCTCATCTCTAGACCTAGTCTTTTGGTTTTCTAATCCTAGCGACACTATTCCTAAGTTGAACGATTAATCCCCCGGTACTTGTCATTATACTATACTACATCGATCAGGTACACTGCCCGGTAGGGGTTGTAAGGTTCTCGAGATCCCTCGAGAGGTAAAGCCTGGTGCAATTCCCACGCATCATTACTCTCAAAGGCCCTTTGTTCAAAGAAATCGTCATCGAGAGATGCCATTAGAATCAATTACAGGAGAAGTGGAAGAAGTTAGAATCAAAAGGATAGAGGGTAAAGGGATGAAGAATCAAAAAGGGTAGGAGGGTAAAGGTGAATTTTTTTGGGTTTTTGAAAAACATTTTTTATAAATAAGAAAGAAAATCATTTTGTGTTTTTGTGTTCATTGAAAACTAATTTTAAAAAGTTTTCGTGAACTGTTTTGTTTTTATAATAAGAAAATATGAACAAAGGATGGTAAATATACAATGAGTGTATATCTAGATTCACTAATCTGTAAAACTGTTTAGAATACGCGCACAACCTCTCCCCGACAGCGGCGCCAAAATTTGATTGGCTCCAAACAGTCAACCTAAATTGACCAGTCAATGGTCAACAAGGTCAAACAGCCTAGAGTCAATCTCTGTGGAAGTATAGTGTTTCCCCGGGTCGTTATGTCCCGACGAGGTGTGATGGTATAAAAACGGGTCTGTGATCGGGTGAATTTGAACAGGAAAGGATTTTAAGTGAGTGATTTATTAAACTAAGGAAACGTAAAAGAAAATAGCTTAAATAAGCTATAATAATATTTATTGAAAACCTATGTACTTAAAAACGTATTACGAATTAAAAATGTATGTTTAAATTTTAAATAACGTGAACGTACGAAAATAAAAGTAAAATAAGATAAGTAAAAGTCCTACAAATATGAAAATTACCTTTTTACAAACCTAATAATAAAAGTAAATTAAAGAAAAAAAGAAAAATATTTTTTTAACCTTTTTAATTATTTATTATTAATTAATTACTATTTATATTAATTAAACTTTTTAAATTAAATTTAGTTATTAGAAATACTAAATGAAAAGTAGAAATTGTAAAACTTTTTCTATAAATTAGTTATACTACCAGAAACTTAGAAAAATATAAAAACTCCTAATTGCTTATAAATAAGCAGTACAAATATTTATTTTTGACTTTTTCAATTGAAACTATTTAAACCTAAATTAATTATTAAAACTATCAAATGAAAAGTAGAAATTCTGGAAAATTTTATACAAATACTACATAATAGCAGAGACTTAGGAAAAATGAGAGGAGGGGAGAAATGGTACGGATAAGCAGAGTAATAAGCCAAAACAGCTTATTAGTACAAAAGAGAAGAAATGGGGTTAAAAGGAATTGGGTGCAAGGATATAATGAAAAAACACCCTAGGGCGACTGGTTTACAGGTACCATTCCATCATCCTCAAAGGGGAGAGGTCTCAGGTTCGTCCCCTGTCTCACCCCTTTTTGCAATTCATTTTATTTTTCAATTTTTCTTTTTGCAAAACATCTTGACTACTAAAATTATGAAACTTTTGAAAAGCCAACTATTTAGAAACACAAAAATAAGCTCAGCATGAGCTTATTGGATTGGCAGCTAAGCTTTATAAGCTAAAAATGATTTTTGATTTAAGAAAAAGCTATGTAAAAGCTATAAACTGAAAAAAAAAAAAAAAAAAAAAAAAAAAAAAAAAAATAGAAAAAAAAAAGCTACAACCAATTTAATGAGACTGAAATGAAAATGAAACACTAGAAAAGCTGAGGAAATAAGCTAGGAATCTAAATAAGGTAAATCCAAAAGCCACAGGCCAAACAGGCACCCTTTTCAAGTCTGTGGGGCCCACAAGAGAGTTAGGGACCCCAACCTTAAGGTGGAACCAATAAGCTGAGCTTATTGGCTTTCCAAAAAGCTAGGATTTAGCCTATGGGGCCCAATATTAAGCAAAGGAGGGGGCTTGGAAATTAGTACAAAAGCTGAGTTCTCTGCTTTCATGTGAAATGGGACAACCTAAGTGGGACCTGCAGCCCTAGCTAATAAGCACTTAACCTAAAAACAAGCCTTGGTACTAAAAGAAGAGCTTATTGGCTTTTTAAGCCACTTTGATCATTCAAATAAGCCAATAAGAAAATTAACAAAAATAAGCTATTGGTGGGATTCCAAAGCTTAACTAAAGGACTTGAACATGTAAAAAGGTTGGGGTCTAAATCTAATCCTAAAAATCACAAAAATTCATGCAAGTTTTGGTAAAACTGAGAAAATGCAATTTTGACTTTTAAACAAGAATGAAAAGTTTGACTTATTTGAACTTTAGATTAATCTTTAATATTGAAAATGATTTAATAAGCTACATTGAGACTTTATTAAGCTACTTTAACTACTTATGAACCATTAAGCATGATTATGAAAATGAAAACCTAACAGTGAGCACTTATGAAATGATTAAAAGGATTTCTGACTTTCCTGAAAATGACCCATGGTTTTTATTATTTAACTGAACTATTATGACCTACAACAACTTAATTCAACCAAAAGCAATAACAACTCACTGAAACTCAAAGAGAACCTCTGATCCAAACACACCTTAAAAATTCTTGAAATGAGATTTTCAAAGTAACTTACTGATCTAAACCATGATAATTAATTTTAAGGTCTTAATATGAGATAAATACCCTAACTCTAAACAACAAAAGCCTTGGAATCAATATTATGCAACAATATCAGTTAAAATGAAAGATTTAGCAACCAATGATCCAATTGAACAATCATGACATTCTAAGCTATATTATAACTAACCAACACCAAATAAGCACAAAATTCCATAGATAAGCAGACAAGGAGTACTAGTACAGTAATAAGCTAAAAATGTGAAAAAGGAACTCACAACTGATCCAACTGATAGATGAGATACCAAGGGCTCAAACCACTATTCTAAGCTTCCCATGAAGCATTATAACCCAAAGCAATCCAAAGTACACCCTGTTTCAAGCCTTCTTCATCATTCTTCACTAATTTTTATTTTTCTATGAATTTATTTCCTATTTTTGAGTATTTTTAGTTTTTTTATGCTAAGACTGATTTTAATGATTACAAAGCTTATGAAAGCTTGTTAGGAACTTAAGTGAGCTTATAGGATCATTAAACAATAACTTTAACAATATTTAAGTGAATTTGAGATTTTGAGTAAAATGGCATAAACTGAGTTTGCAAAGATAAACTGAAATTGGGCTTAAATAAAGATGGAATTACATTGATAGAACTGAGTACAAGCCTTTTAAACTAATTTTAACAACTAGAAACTTAAATTACATTAAATTGTTTATTTAAGCTAAAAACTACAACTACTGCTAACTAACTCCTTCTTCTTTCATTCTTTCTTCATTTTATAGCTTCCAAATGTAGCCGTAGCACCTTCCCAGTTTTATTTTGGACCATTGGATGAGGGGATTTAATGTAACAACCGTGGTTTTGGCAGTTCTGTTTGACTGATAGTCTTGACTCGGTTGATGGAATTTGGGAAAGTTCGTTTTGATCACCTTTGTGGTGTAGAAATGACTTGTGTAGTTTTGGTGTTTTTGTGTTTTTGCGTAACGAGTCTTCGTTCAAGTAATTGAGCGTTAGTAAGTTACGTGGGATTTTTTTTATGAGTTATGCTTATATCTGAGTGTGAAAATCTATTTTTGGAAACTTTATTTTGAAAATGATTATTTTCCGGTTTGTCGTAAAATTAAGGTTTAGCGCGAAAGACATTAGGTTTCAATATGGGAATACATAAAATATGAAAAGTATGAGGTTTTGAATGTAATAATAAATTTAATAAAAAAAATAAAAATATATATTTTATATATGTAAAATTCAGATTTAAAGGATAAGGGGGAAAAAGAAAACCCAATTTGAGTCCAAATATGACACTTAGGCCCAAGGATTATCCATAATTGATATAAATACAAACCCAAACACCCTTGAACATTTTTTTTTTACTGGTTTTGGTCATTCAAGAGAAGCAAAGGAAGGAGGATAAAATTAGGGTTTATAATTGTGAAGCAATAATCAATAATCAAGGTACAATTCTTAAAATACATGTTCAATTGTTTGATTAATTAATATAATTCATGTAATAATTATATGATGGATTAGGGTTTGGGTTAACTTCTGTAAATTAATGTTATAAAACATGTTGGGATCAATAATTAGTAATAGTATGATGTTTGGTTAAGAGAATTGAGCGTAAAACATACTAGTTATTGAGTTAGGGTTTGGACAGATTTGTAAGGCTGTAAAGATGTGAGTGTACATAACAGATGGTAATGAGTTAAGTCACGAATTTTAGGTCTAAATTATACTATAATGAAAGAGATTTCCAAAAAGTCCAGCCACGATCAATTTTTAGGTGAGGAATTCGGTCTTTTGATTTTTCTTTGTTAAGGTGTCAAAGCTGTCAAACCGGGATAGATTTTGGGTAAACGTTTGAGGGTGGCATGTGGTTGTAAAAGTGGTATTTTGACTTGGTCTTCTGGAATAGTTAAGTTTTAGGTTATATTAGACTACCACGAAGAGGATTCGCGATAAAAACATGTGGAAGTAATTATTAAAAATCAAAACTTTTTGGTGTGCGTTCAGAACCGAATTTGAGTAGCTGACAAGTTTGAATTTTCTATGAGTACTTGTGTGTGTCATTGGTCCATGGCCTTCTGGTATTAGCTTCTATGCTTATGAGAGACCATGGTAAATGTTTGGTGTGAGTTGTTGAGCTTTATTTGTCGTGATTTCATGTGAGTGAATGTACTAAAAAATTCTGCGTTTTCTGAGTTTTAGAGTGCAAGGGATTTAGTGAGTATTAAGTTATGGTAGTGGTTAGTGTGGTGTCTAGGAGATCCATGGTGGGTCATATGAGTCTTAGACATCCATCATATGTGTATTACATGGGTTGTAGCTTTTAGCTTGACCTTGTGTAACATGGATTTATTTGTGTTGTTTAGATTTGTGATTTGTGTTGTGGAAGCTGCAAGGTTTAAGGTGGGTTCATAGTTCCATATTTTTACTTTGTTTTAAACTTGGGATGGGAATGATGCTTGTCTTAAATATTTGAGTTACTGTGATTATGTGTGTGTCAAAAGAGCTTGGACTTGTAATGTTATCGTATGCATGCTATGTGTGGTTATTTGCTTGTGTGGTCCAATTGGGGGGGGGGGAGTATCCAATTGGAGAGTAATACTCCTACTCGTACCAGATTATGTGGATTGGATAATATGATGATAATCTTGTGTGGTCCAAATGGGAGGGAGTATCCAATTGGAGAGTAATACTCCTACTCGTTAATGGTTTATGGGATCCAATTAGGAGGATGCTTATCCTGTTGCTTGCGCATGCGACCTAATTGATGATATGTTTGATGGGATCCAATTAGGAGGATGCTTATCCTTTTGCTCGCGCATGCGACCTAATTGATGATTATGGGGTCGGAGGACACGAGCCATCCTAATGGTTGCCGTATGAGTGTTGTTGCCTTTGTGTGTCGATATTGACTTGCAAATGTATGTAGCTATATGATAACTATAATTATTTATCCAGCTATATTTTGTAATCACAGTGAATTCGGTTGCCTTGTGTGTTGAGTCTCAAACCTATGAATCTCACCAACATTATGTTAATGTTTTAAGCATCATTTTCAGGTGAGCTTTCTAAGGATAAGATAGAAGGATGTGGATAGACGAGATCTTAGTTGCATTGGAAGTGGTTTATCATCTATGTTTGGATTTATGTTTTGTTTGGGTTATATTATTTTAGGGTATTGTTACAACACTTTGTGTTTGTACATTGTTCTATTTATGTGCATGTAGTTGTTCTCTATGTAGACAACAGGTGTTGTGATGATATCCATGAAGTTACACCCGTGCGTTTCCGCCGTGGCGGGGGTGTGACATTTAATCTTGGTCGTTGCTTGGTTTTTGGCGGGAAATGAGATTTAGCAACTTGGGCTCTGATTCTTGGCAGGGGGTGAGGTTTTTGGACTGGGGTGTTTGGAGGAAGGTGAAAGTAGTATAGGAGTGATGATGAAGGGGGTGGAGATGGAGTGTTTGCAGGGTGTTTGCAGGGGTAAGGTGGAAGGAGGTGGTCAAACTTGGTTGACCGGGTTTATTATTTAAAACGGTTGGGAAGTTTTGGGCTTCAAGGGATTGGGCTAGGGTATTGTATGGATCAAGGGTTGGATTAGTGTAATGGATTGGGTGGGTAACTTACATAAGCTCCATTTGGTTTAGATATTAAGTACAAGGACCAATTATGTAAATCTTGAAAAATCAAGTTTGTGTTTTACCATCTTCCCAAAATTTCTACAAGGACCAATATTGCCTTCTTATAATTTCCCAAGGTCCTTTGTTGTTTTTCTTCCAAAACTAAACACCCGGGGACTAATTTTGACACTTTTGAAACTTAAAGTACTAAATTTGCCAGTTTGTGAAAATTATGTTTCAAGGACCAAATTTGATGACTTTTAAACTCCTAGGACCATTATTGACTTTTCAACCAAAAATATGTGCTCAGGGACCAATTCTGTTAATTTTTGAAAGTTCGGGGACTGAAACTGCCAATTATGCAAACTTTGTTCGTTTTTCATCTGTTTTTAAACATTTTGCATCATAAACATGTAAAACACAATCCTGGGATATTTTCAGTATTTTGATGCGTATTTGAGTGTTTTTAAATGTTTTTGCAGTTCAGATTGACCAAAAATGATGAGTATTCACACACTCATCATCAAACATTACACAATGGATATTAACACTGGTACAAAAAGTTGTATTGGTCACGCCAAAAATGTGTGATGATATGCCTATAGTCACACACATTTTTTTCGCTGTGTGTCACTAAAAGTCCCGCCACCGTAGGTGGCATTTGGTCACATTGTTGAGTTCGTGGCCTTTTCCATCGAAAAAGAGTGACCAAAACCCCGAATATGTGTGTTGGATCGATATACTCTGACCAAACTACTTTGTAGCTTGTAAGGGTTTAACAATATTGAGTAAACTCAACACTATTAATATTGAAACACTGTTTTACCTTGTAAAGTATGCGGAATCTACTAACACAAAGCTTAAGAAGAACTTTTATATTAACCAAACTTTGAACCTGCTTTGTTACACAGATTCACTAACAATCCCTAACTATTTATCAACTTTGATCGACTCTAAAACTTATGAGAACTTCTCTAAAACTTATATCGACTAATACCTCTTAAGGCTCTTTATATAGATAACCTTAAGTCGGTTTACAACATATAATCCTTGAACGACAAGTCATTATCCCTAACTAATTCTAGAATATTCATTCAATATTACACATTAATCCTTATCTAATATTGCACACCAGTCCTTGTTTCCTTCGAAGTACTTTAAACATTCTTCAATAATAGCAGTACTTTGACTTTTTCCTTCAGCAGTACTTTGACTTTATTCTTCATGCAGCAGTACTTTGACATCCAGAAGTACTTTGATATTTTATATCCCGACAATCCTCCCCTAACTTGAACTCCACCTGCTTGATTTCAAGTTTCTTTGTTATCTTTAATCTTCAAATCTTTAATCATTCATGAAAATTGTTTCTTTATGTCTTTGTCTTCTATCTGTCATGTGTCAAAGTACTCTTCATCAGCATCTTGTCTTTTAATATATCTTCTCAGCAACTCAGCAACATTTTGGTACAGTAATCATCAAATCTCAAAAGTTTCATACTATTCTCATCACTTCCAGGTGTGTTAACTCCTGTGAGAGGTGAATCATTGAAAATTATGATTTTTAGCAAATCATCAGCTATCAACGGATTTGATTAGTCTTTACCAATAGCCGTTTGCTATGGACTAGCCAACTCTTGATCACTTGGAGTATGGTGAGTTGATAACCATATAGTTTTTGGTAAACTATCAACCATAAACGGATTTGATTATCACATCAGAGCCGTACCCTCATGATGAATCAAACTCTTTCTTGTCTGTTAAACATGGTGAGTTGATTACAATTTGTTGTGCAGAATAAATACTAACACCGTGTGTTGCTTTTCAAATCCTTTTTCCTTTTCTTTTAAACACCAAAACATTTTATTTTTATTCTAAAAGGACTTATACTGGTTTATATCAGCAAGCAGTACTTTGTTAAAGTACTGTTTGTTTTTGCAGTGCTTTGAAAAATACTTTATTTTACAAAACAAATCATACCAGTATTATGCAATATTACTCTTCAGACTTGACCCTTCTAATAAATAGCTTGATAACATCCAAAGCTACTTCAGATTCATCTTCAAGTTCCATTCCATGATCCAGCATTCTGAGCATAATTTCTCTAATCAATCGATATCTCCTCTCAGCCAACATATGAATCATGGTACCATCTTCCATCTCTAGTGTATGAACTCCTGATGACTCAAAGAATCTCCATCTTGTTATTTCCCAATTCTCTTGATCATTCCACAGAGGATCAACACCTGTTTCTTCAGTATCCCAGATGGTAATTAAGTCTCCAAGTAAAATTAATCCCACTCCTGAAGCTTCAATCTCTGCATAGTATGTCTACACTTGCACATATAAGTCATATAAATCTGCCCTTGTAATACAGTGCAACACATCCCATAACATATTGAATGTTGTGAAGCTTTCATCTTCTCTGTGGATCATAAAATAATTCCCTTCTTTTGATTCAACCACAGAAAATGAGATTATCTTGGACTTCTTTCCAGAATCTTCAATCTTCTTGTTCTCAAAATCTACAACTCTTAAATAATTTCTAAGTTCATCAACTGTATCTTCATGAACCAACTTCAGCCTTTTTGACAGTTGATCATCTTCAGCTAATTTCTTTCTTTTCAATCTCCTTTGCTCAGCTTATTCCTTTCTGATATCTTCTAATTTCTTCTTTCTATCAACTTCCATGGGCACAAAGCTTTCTACTTCTTTTCTGATATCTTCTTGTACTTTATCCCACAGAGCTTTCACTTCTGGATACCTTTTTAAATGTAAATTCTTGTATCCCTACTTTCTCAAGAATTGTATCATCCAGTTCCTTTCCTGAGCTTTGGTCATTGGCTTCTTTGTGAGTGGCTGATACGTGGGAATCGCACCAGGCTTTACCTCTCGAGGGATCTCGAGAAGCTTACAACCCCCACCAGGCAGTGTACCTGATCGTTGTAGTATAGTATAGTGACAAGTACCGGGGGATTGATCGTTCAGCTAGGAATAGTGTCGTTAGGATTGAAATTAATCTAACTAGGTCTAAAGGTGAAGGATGATTCTTTTTGTAATTTTATATTTTATGAAAAGCAAGTAAAAATCTCGGGTATTGGGAGAGTGGGCGGAATTAATTGCTGATCAACTAACCCAAAAGCTACTAATTAAACTAATTAACAAGAAAAGTAAACTAGGATTCTACAAGATAAGTGAAGCATGTCTACCCATGATATGTTACTCCTTGCTAGCTATCCAATCCTACCTATTGAATTGTAACCTTGTTTTAATTGACGGGTTGTATTCCTTAATACCATTCATGGGGTATCGCACATAACTCCCCAATTCTATGAGCTCTTATCTCCTCCTATACCATGCCCAGCACAACCATAGGGATTGTAAACAGTGGCTCTTGCATTAAATACAACCAATAAAGACCTTAGTGCAATAGGTTCATGTTTCCTAAGACGTTCAAGCATGTTACCATTTGGAGATCTGCTAGTTTTCTTAAGCCTAACATATAAATCATTCAATCAAAACAAGAATCAATAGGAAACAAGGATTATAAACTAAACCAACTAGATCTATTGAAGTTGTCACACCTTAATTGATGGAGATAGACACAACATCAACAAGAAATCAATGAGATCTAATCAATTATATACAAGTTTCACATAATCATAAGTAAACACAAGGTGAATTAGCAAATCATCATCAAAGAAGAGCAAACAACAATGATAATGGAAAACATAATTAAGATAGAATCATCAAACCAATACATGATGTTTATGGAGTGATTGAAACCCTCTAAGTTGCTGTAAAAACACCCACCTAAACCCAGGAATCGACCTTAGGGTTTAGGGCTTACAAAAAGTGAAGTTATGAAGTTATATTTATAGGCATGTTTTCTGTCGGCAAGGCTTGACGGCGTCAGCCCATTACCCTTGACACCGTCCCCACCATTTTTTCACCAAATTGTAGATCTCTTCATCCTCTTCACGTGGGCTTTTGAATCACCT
Source organism: Artemisia argyi (assembly GCA_030686995.1). Taxonomy (NCBI): domain Eukaryota; kingdom Viridiplantae; phylum Streptophyta; class Magnoliopsida; order Asterales; family Asteraceae; genus Artemisia; species Artemisia argyi. The sequence continues at coordinate 75,785,185 of CM060696.1, read as the reverse complement.
AAATCCGAGTTCGTATGCAAAAGTTATGACCAAAACAATATCAGCTACTCCGCGCGCAAGTTTTGACAAGTTAACACGTGACGGCCTTGGGTGACGCCTTCACATTCTCTCTGGGCCGTCACCACTTTTACTCTTGACGCCGTCACCAAAATGCTCTTGACGCCGTCAGGTACGGTTCTCAGCATGGAAAATTAAGTCTTTGGCGTTTTCTTCACTTTTATGCTCCAAAAACGTCCGAATTGCTTCCTTTTCCAGATTTCACTCCAAAAGTACCTAAAATCACAAAAGGAACAATTTATGGCAATATTTGATCAAATAAATTCGAATTCGGGCTTAAATGACCCCCTAAAAACGGATCATTTTTCGCCTCATCATATACCCTTACACTTGAGATTTGCTTGTCCTCAAGCAAATGCGCTTTTATTCTACTCAAAAGACAAGTTAGGGGTCATTTAACACTAATATAAAAGTAATTACAACAAATAATCGTTCCACTAAAGACCAATAGACAAGCACGGAGGTCATATACTAGCACCTCACAAATAGTGTTTAGATACTCACATCTCTCGGGTGTAATAAAGTGTAAATTACAATATGGAAACGGAAGATATCTCTCACTACCTGTCATAGCAAAATAGATTACCATAGGCTTGGGAAAGGATCAAACCTCCACCACATGGCGTAAGCACCTAGGATAAACTATCAAAGAGGTCTTTTAAAGGGTTGTAACGTTAGGTATAGGGATATGAAATACACGGTTTTGTTGGATAAAGAAAGTTTTACTGGTGGCGAGTTAACAATCTTGGTTAATTACAAGTACAATATGGCGTTGCTAAGCCAAGACTAGACTCGACTTAAGCTAATAAATGAAAAATAACAAAAATGTAAAATAAACCTAGAATGAAACGGGATGGTAGGCCGTATGTTTTTTTCTCTTTTCCTTTTTCTATTTTTTTTTTCTTTTTCTTGATTTTTCTATATTTTTTTCGATTTTTTTTTTTTTTTTTTTTTTTTTTTTTTTTTGCATACACTCTTACCCTGCCATCCAAAATAATACATCATAGGGAATAAGCATTCCCCTTACACTTGAATCTTTACATACTTTACAATAAACTAATCTAATGACTCGAATTAAGAAAATCAAAACACTTGGAGCACTTTTAAGACTAACGTTCATATGGGGGTAATAAATGATGTTCTTCCCCATTACTCCATAAAATAAGTACTTTACCCATGAGTCCCAATCGTCCCAAAACAATATGTACAAGGATATGACTCGACTTAGCAACCATGTAATCAATTAGATAGTTAACTTAGGGTTTAACAAATAACAATAATGCACTAAAAATGAGCGCGTACACGGAAGGCTAAGGCGATTTGGGTGTACATTTAAGTGGGGTGTAACAAATTCTTCCTTTAAGTAAAATGCTTAAAGTTAGAAACGAAAAGATAAGCTCGGAGGGGTGTACTAGGGGTTTCGTGTACTAAAAATGAGTACAACGCTAAGGGTGTGAGAAAAATTAGTTGACTTAACTAGCCAAGTAATATGACATAAATGGTCAAGTAATTATGATACGGGTTTAACACAAGGGTGATCCTAATGCCTCTTATCATGTAGTAAATCCTACCACACGAATGTAGTCTCACTAGCGGTCTCGGGATGCATCACTAACGCAAGTTCTAGAATCTAAATGCTACCGGTATATTCATAAGCACTAATAGTAAATGCTTTTCCTATCAAATCTAAAGGCGAACCTCACATATTTGGGTGGAAAATTTTTCTGAATATACGGTTATGTGCTAGTCATACAATCTCCTATCCATGAGACGCTGGCTATGGCTAAAGTTTCACTCCTAAATGTTGTAAAAAATTTTAAATTTGGCGCTAAAATTGCACTAACAAGTATTTCTCATAGTTTTATTACACATCTACCATTAAACAATACAAACTCAAGCGAAAGTGCATATGTAAGGTATCATCTTTTTACCCTCCCCTTACACTTAAGATGAACATTGTCCCCAATGTTCAAGTAAAGAATGTAAAAGTGAAAAAGTAAAGAGAATGAAATCAAATACTCGCCTGATTCGCTCGGTATGGATAATAGGGTGGCCAGGTTAAATCTTCTTCCAAGAAAATGAACAATCAAAGCTTCCCTTCCAGAATATAAATCATCTTCTTGTCATACATAACCTGTAAATCCTAAGAAAACAAACACAAAAACACAAAGCATCAATCCGAACAAAGAAAACTCACAACTAGATGTAATTCCAGACTTAGGAATAGAAACAAAACAATTAAAGATATAATGCTTGTGGAATGAATGTTTGCAGATTTCCTGGAGTTTATAAAACTAAAGAATTAACAAAAACTTTAAGACTCCGGTATAAACAAAACTAGCAAAATTCTAGAATTTTACACATGACGCCGTCAAGAGTAAACTCATGACGCCGTCAGAAGTGACCTGCAGAAATCTTTACGTTAAGTTTCCGGAAAATTTCTGAAAAAACTTATGTCCTACTTCCTGGAAAATCCTGCAAAACATCATTATCACTCGATACAAGCATTTGACTCTAACAAGTACTAATACACATGTTCATTTAATATTGTTGTGTTTCATGCTCAATTTTGTTCTTATAAACAAATTTGGATCTCCCTTACACTTATCTTTTGCAAAATACCTTTATATGAAATTAAGACGAAGTTAAAAACAAAATAAAGCATTTTCACAATTTACCTTGAAACATGAGGCACAAACAATAAAAATAAAACATGCATACGGAAACAAATAAAATCAAACAAACAAACAAACAAACAAATAAACACACACAAAACATGGGTTGCCTCCCAAGAAGCGCTTGTTTTTGTTCGAGTCACGAGTCTGACTCTACCCTTATTTAACGGAAATAGGGGAGGTTTTCCCTACACTTAGGATCAAGTGTGGGTGAAAGTAGCGATACACACCCTTAGGGTGTGAATATGCCACTTGAGGTGAAGGGGGTGAGTGAATGGCTTCCTTCATCCTAAAACTACCCGGATAATATTGGTTGATGGGTGGGACGGTTCCTCTTTTGTCTCCTACAAATATATCTAAGGATGGAAAGGTGTGTAAAGATTGAGGTTCCGATTCATCAACACTAGGAATTTCCCTAGAACTAGGAGTAAGGTTATCACTACAAGTATTCAAACCTATATCCTCAAGTGGTGCCTGGTCCAAGGGTTCTACTTCTATTGGGGTTCCTATAGTCTCTTCTACTTCTTCATGGTAAGTCACGGGCAATGTGTATGCCTCAAATGATGGTAGAACTTGTGGGGTACTTATTGGGCTTGGGTTTTCTACTATCTCTTCCATCACATCAATATCACCTATGTGTTCATCTTGTATTATGGTAGTGCCTAACCATGACATGCATCTAGGTGGCTCATACGAAACTATCCTAGGTGAAGGCTCATATGGTGCATAGGTTTCACTAAGTGAGGCATTTTGAGGGGTTGATGGAGCACCTAAGGTGAATTCTTTAAAAGTCTTATGCACTTGGCCTCTTTTCTCAAGGTACTCAATAAAATCAATATAAGATCCTGTCCTCCTCATTTCATTCGTCCATCTTGGTATATCCAAACTGGTGTAATTATATTTTTTCTGGTAAAACTCTAGTGTCGGACTTGGTGGATTCACGTTCTCCATAATTGTGAACGGAAGAGTCAATGGAAAGGTTTTTACTAACAAAGACACAAAGAAAAGATAGACTACGAGAAAGCTAATAAAATGAAAATAAAAATCTCACTAAAAAGGAATCTAATGAGTAGACCTAATAAAAATCAAATTCAACCTAAACAATAACTATTCCCCGGGCTGCGGGCCTGCGGTGCCAAAAACTTGATACGTGGGAATCGCACCAGGCTTTACCTCTCGAGGGATCTCAAGAAGCTTACAACCCCCACCAGGCAGTGTACCTGATCGTTGTAGTATAGTATAGTGACAAGTACCGGGGGATTGATCGTTCAGCTAGGAATAGTGTCGTTAGGATTGAAATTAATCTAACTAGGTCTAAAGTTGAAGGATGATTCTTTTTGTATTTTTATATTTTATGAAAAGCAAGTAAAAATCTCAGGTATTGGGAGAGTGGGCGGAATTAGTTGCTGATCAACTAACCCAAAAGCTACTAATTAAACTAATTAACAAGAAAAGTAAACTAGGATTCTACAAGATAAGTGAAGCATGTCTACCCATGATATGTTACTCCTTGCTAGCTATACAATCCTACCTACTGAATTGTAACCTTGTTTTAATTGACGGGTTGTATTCCTTAATACCATTCATGGGGTATCCCACATAACTCCCCAATTCTATGAGCTCTTATCTCCTCCTATACCATGCCCATCACAACCATAGGGATTGTAAACAGTGGCTCATGCATTAAATACAACCAATAAAGACCTTAGTGCAATAGGTTCATGTTTCCTAAGACGTTCAAGCATGTTACCATTTGGAGATCTGCCAGTTTTCTTAAGCCTAACATATAAATCATTCAATCAAAACAAGAATCAATAGGAAACAAGGATTATAAACTAAACCAACTAGATCTATTGAAGTTGTCACACCTTAATTGATGGAGATAGACACAACATCAACAAGAAATCAATGAGATCTAATCAATTATATACAAGTTTCACATAATCATAAGTAAACACAAGGTGAATTAGCAAATCATCATCAAAGAAGAGCAAACAACAATGATAATGGAAAACATAATTAAGATAGAATCATCAAACCAATACATGATGTTTATGGAGTGATTGAAACCCTCTAAGTTGCTGTAAAAACACCCACCTAAACCCAGGAATCGACCTTAGGGTTTAGGGCTTACAAAAAGTGAAGTTATGAAGTTATATTTATAGGCATGTTTTCTGTCGGCAAGGATTGATGGCGTCAGCCCTTTACTCTTGACGCCGTCACCACCATTTTTTCACCAAAACTGTAGATCTCTTCGTCCTCTTCGCGTGGGCTTTTGAATCACCTAAATCCGAGTTCGTATGCAAAAGTTATGACCAAAACAATATCAGCTACTCCGCGCGCAAGTTTTGACAAGTTAACATGTGACGGCCTTGGGTGACGCCTTCACATTCTCTCTGGGCCGTCACCACTTTTACTCTTGACGCCGTCACCAAAATGCTCTTGACGCCGTCAGGTACTATTCTCAGCATGGAAAATTAAGTCTTTGGCGTTTACTTCACTTTTATGCTCCAAAAACGTCCGAATTGCTTCCTTTTCCAGATTTCACTCCCAAAGTACCTAAAATCACAAAAGGAACGATTTAGGGCAATATTTGATCAAATAAATTCGAATTCGGGCTTAAATGACCCCCTAAAAATGGATCATTTTTCGCCTCATCAGTGGCCTACTAACTTCTTCCAAATACTCAGCATCATATTCAGCTTGTTGCTTTCTAGCAAGCTCTAAATCTTCTGCAATCTCTAATTCTCTAATCTGAGCAATAGAAAATTTCTTCTTTTTCTTCTTAGTATCTTTCTGAACCTTGATCTCTTTCCCTTTATCTTTTGGATCTAGCTCTTCTAATTCAGAAGTACTTTCAACATCTTTTTGTGCAGGCTCAGAAATATGTATTCCTCCAGTTGGTCTTCTCAAATTCGTCATAGCTTGAGCAATTGTTTCATCATCACTTGCAGTATGTACTCTTACTTCCTCTTGATGTACAAAAGTAGAAGGACCAGCTTCATCTTCATAATTCCTTGTAGAAGGTCTAGCTGCAGTGACTCCACTTTCATCAATATTTCTAGAAAAAGTACCTTGCTCAGCAGTACCTTGCAGAATTATGTTTTTTGCAGCAGTACTTTGAACACCAGCACTTTGAATGTTTTGTGCATCTACATCCTGCTTAACATTTTCTTGCTCATCATCTTCTTGTTCAGTATCTTTTTGCTCCTTCTCTTTCTCTTGTGCAATATTCTCATCTTCTTGAATATAGTTTTCTGGTTCAAAAGTCTTTGGACTTTCTAGATATTGCCACAAATGAGCATCTTCTGAATATTTATCCTCAGCATCATATTTATCCAAATTCTCATCTTTATCAAAATTCTCATCTTGATTCCTCCCCAATTTGGTAAATGATGACTTCCTATGCCTCCTCTTTGATTTAGAAGACTTCTTTGAAGATTTTGACTTTGGCTTCTGAGACTACTTCTTTTCTTTCACATAAAGCCTAAAATTCTGAACAAGAGGCCAAACAAAATTCTTCAACCTTCTGAACTTCTTTCTTAGCTTCTTGATTTCTGCAGCTTGAGCATTAACAGTTGTCTTCATCTTCTCCAATTCCTTAGCCAAATCAGAAGTACTCTCATGACCTTCAATTCCCTCATCTCCTCTAGGTGTTTGAAGCCCACCTGTGGAAGTATAATCATTGGGAGTAGGTACCTGTGAATCCTCTGAAGCAGTACCTTTAGAATCAGTACTTTGTGGAGAAGTACCTTGAGCAGAAATAGATTTATCCAAAGAAGCTGAAACTGAGGGAGTCCTTTCACTTGAAACAACATGCTGAGGGGAAACAATAGGTGGTGTAGGTGTATGTACTGAAGCAGAATGCTCACCAGAATTAGGTTGATCATCATTATCAGAATGAGCAGAACCACTATTGTCTTCTTCATCCCTAACAGCTTGAGCTACCTCTAACATATAAGCATTAAGAGGTGTATTCCTACCCGAAAAATTAACCCCCTTATGAGACATGAAAGTGAATACTTTAGGTGGCATCCTAATGGTAGGTACATAATCCTGAGGTTTGGGTATCCCATCTAATGGATTCTCTAAAAGCAATTGAACAAATATAGGATACATTAGAAAGGGTTTGCCAGCCTTAATATGAGTAAGCATACCTTCAAGGATCATGTATGAGAAATTGAAAGGCTGATTGGTAATAAGACCAACAAAAGCAGAAGCTATGGAATGGCTAAACTGATCCCAAGCAGTACTCTTTGGACTCAAACAATGTAGCAAAACATGAATAAGAAATTTCCAATGAGGACTAACCATAGCCTTCTGAAAAGTAAGCTTAGTCAAAGAACCTTCATACCCAATGTCTCTGAGTGTGTTCTAAATCTCTTGTTTTCCAAAAAAAACAGAGCCTCCTTCATCATCAAATAACAGAGCTTCTCTGATTGAAGCTTATGTGACACGAATAGTTCTCCCAGCAACTGTAGCAGTAATGATACCCTCTCCATGTTCAACCTGTGACGTGGCTGTATCCCAAAAAGCTTGAATCCAAGGGCCAATAATCTCTGGGTTGACTAGGATGGAGTAACAGATGTTGGTTCCAGTGAGAAAGTCAATAATTCCATGAAAATCAAGGTTATCTTGGGTTTTCTCAAGGTTTGCGATCATGTTGTGTTTGGTGTTGCTACATCGATTAGCCATGGTGATTAGGGTTAGAGTGAGAAAAGTGATGATCGGTGTAAAGTAGGAATGAGTTTATATAACAAGAAAGGTGAATAAGGTGATTAAAAGGAAAATATATGAGGTTTATATAAGGATAAGATACAAAAAATCACAGTTAATAAATAACTTTACCGTTATTTTTGGAAGTAATTATCCCCATATCTTTCGAAAGGTTGTTAGCCGCAAATCTGACCGTTGGAACAGTATCTGACACGTCATCGAACCCTTTAATAGCACCAAGCAGTACGTTCCATAAACTATGGAGCAACACTTTTCGTTATAAACTCACACAGTATTTTGACCAAAGTACTTTCCCAAAAAAAATCTTGAATGTTGACCATTTGACCAAAATATCTTTGAAAGTCAACCCTAATTAATGACTATCTCCCCAAATTAAATCCCAAAGCTAACATGGTAAGTGAACTTCAGTACACTTCATTAAATGCCCATTTACCTTTACTTTGCTTATAAAAGCAACTTTACCAACAACAACTTGCAATCACCATATCTTTCTTTATCATAACACAAAGACGAGTAAGCACAATGAGTCACATTCCAATTTTGAACATCTCTTCAGACTCAGACGGCACCACTGATTCAGAGATAAGTTACTACTCTGATTCTGAGTTTGTAGATCCAGGATGGTCATATTATTTTCCTCCTCATGTTCAGTGGATGGGACACCAAGAATCTTCATCAACAATGAGTGCTGCCAACTCTACCATAACTGATGCAGGTAGTACTACCAAAAAAGAGCCCAAGAAGAAGAAAATTGTCCCTGGTTCATCTCTGGCTAATGAGCTTCCACATGCTTTGACTCAAGCCCTGGAATTAGCTATTCAGAACATGAAGTGGCCAGCTCCAAGGAAAGAGAGACCTCCCAAACAGGTTCTTGGCCTGGCTTGCCCAAGAAAGCAGGCTTCTTTTGATGACAAGAGAAAAATTGCTCAAAGGGGAAAACAAAGCTATGAGGGCAAGGGAAAAAGGCCTATGGAGTAGGTGTGTGGAGCTTGGTAGTAGGTTGTGATAGTTGGTAGTTGGTGTAGTCATGTGTTTGTTTTGTCTTTTCTTTGTCTGTATCTGTAGCTTGGTAACAACAATGGTGATGTATGAATTCTGAATGGGTGTTGTAAGATCTTTCTGAATGATGAATAAAAACTTTTTCTTTTTAATGATACATGTAGCCTCCCCTCAAATAATGACTAACTAATAACTACTAATGCCTCCCCTCAAAAATAGCTTACATATTAATCATGCCAATACTCACAACCAAAAAAGGTAAATCTCGAAACATCAAAGCCCTTTGTGAGTAAATCTGCTACATTATCATCAGTATGAACTTTAACCACATTGATAAGTCTTTGTTCATAGCAATCTCTTATAAAGTGATGTCTAATCTGAATGTGCTTGGTCTTGGAATGATACACTGGATTCTTGACAATACAGATAGTACTCTGATTATCAATGTTGATATGAGTATTCTTGAAATTGAATCCATAATCCAAGAGTTGATTCTGCAACTAAAGTACTTGTGCACAACAACTTGCAGCAGCTACATACTTTGCTTCAGTGGAAGAAGTTGCTGCAATTGTTTGCTTCTTTCATTGCCATGACACTAATCTGCTTCCAAGGTACTTGCATCCTCCAGTTGTGGATCTTCTGTCATAGTTATCTCTAGCATAATCACTGTCTGAAAAAGCTTGGAGATGGAAAGGTGAATCTCTAGGATACCATAAGCCTAGCTTAGGTTGTTGCCTAAGATACCTGAAAATTCTCTTGACAGCATTTAAGTGAGATACCTTTGGATTAACTTGATGTCTTGCACATAAACCTACAGCAAAAGTTATATCAGGTCTTGATGCAGTTAAATACATGAGACATCCAATCATAGACCTGTATAGTGTGACATCAACATCTTCTCCTTCTTCATCTTTTCCCAAAGGTTTGTTAGTATCCACTGGTGTAGATGTAGATCTAACAGTTGTGAAATTGAATCTCTTAAGAATATCTGCAACATACTTATCTTGACAAATATATTTTCCACTGCTTGACTGTTGCACTTGAAGTCCTAAGAAGAAGGTTAATTCTCCCATTGAACTCATCTGAAACTCTTTCTGCATAAGATCTTCAAATTCTTTGACCATAGACTGCCTAGTTGCACCAAAAATAATGTCATCTACTTACACTTGGACAAGCATGATATCCTTCTTATCTCTCTTGATAAACAAAGTCTTGTCAATAGCTCCTCTTCTATAACCATGTTGTAGTAGAAAATTGGAAAGTCTTTCATACCATGCTCTTGGAGCTTGATGAAGGCCATAGAGAGCCTTGATTACCTTGTAGACTTTGTTTAGATGTGCAGGGTCTTCAAAACCAGGAGGTTGTTTGACATAAACTTCTTCTGTGATTTTGCCATATAGAAAAGCACTTTTAACATCCATTTGATATACAGGGAATCCAATATAAGATGCAAAAGCCAAAAATAGCCTGATGGCTTCAAGCCTTGCCACAGGAGCAAAAACTTCATCATAGTCTACTCCTTCTTCCTGTCTATATCCTTGAGCCACTAACCTTGCCTTGTTCTTGATAACATTCCCTCTTTCATCTCTTTTTACTCTAAAGACCCATTTAGTTCCAATAAGTTTCTTTCCATCAGGTAAATCACATAATACCCAAACTTCTTGAAGTTTAAACTGTAGGAGTTCTTCTTGCATAGCTTCCACCCAACTTTCCTTGTCTAATGCTTGTTTGATATTCTTGGGCTCTTCCTGAGATTGAAAACAAGCAAATAAACACAACTTCTGATCCTTGTGATTCACCCTGTTTTGCTTGTAGATAAAACTAAGTAAAGAAGTATGTTGTTGAGACATATTCTTAGCCTTAGTCCTTGTGAGCACCCCTGAAGCTGAGGGTCCAATTATGTTGGTAACAGGATGAGTTTTGTGTACTCTGAGAGTAGGAGTTGGTGAGACTTCAAGATTATCTTCCAAATTAGTTATATCAGGATCTTCATTAGAATCTGAGAAAATGCCTTCTTGATCCAATTCATCATCAGTGTCTTCTAAAGTAATTGTGTTTGGATCATCAGTATCTTCTAAGTTAGCCATATTAGAATCATTAACAGCATCAGTATTTATCCAATTTGAAGTATCTAAAGGTTGAAAAGTACTTTCAAATGGATTAGCAGTACTCTGGGGTAAAGTACTGGCTGTTTCTTTTGCCTTCTTCTTTTCTGCTTCATAAACTCTCCTTTGTTCATCTTCATATGACTTAGCCATTATTTCTTGAAAAAGCATCCTAGAAAGTTCATCTTGAATGGCTTGATCTTCTTCAGATACTGGGATTTGTGGTGGAACGGTACTTTGAGGATCAACAGTACTGTTAGGATCAGCAGTACCTTGAGGCTCAGAAGTACTCTTCTTCTCATCATTGGCATTATCATTTGGCTCATCTTCAGATCTTAAATTAACATCATGAACAATGTACTGTGCTTCTTCTTTAGTTGGACCAGCTTGATTTTCTTCTCTTACAAGTACATAATTCATTGATGAAGACATTAAATCAAGATCAAACATCCAATCAGGACCTTTACCTTTAGAATTTTCTTGTTCTTCCAAAAAATCAACATGAAGACATTCTTGAACCTTTTTAGTAGCCCTATTGTACACTCTGAATCCTTTGCTATTGGTACAATATCCCAATAAATATCCTTCATTTGACTTCCCATCAAATTTGCCCAAATTTTCAGTAGTGTTTAAGATAGTTAGGGGACATCCAAAAGGTTTCATAAACTTGATGCTTGGCTTCTTTCCCATGAGTAACTCATAAGGTGTCTTCATTTGAGGTTTAGTCACTGATACTCTATTCAACACATAACAAGCAGCACTTACAGCCTCAGCCCAGAATGGAACAGGTAATTGAGAGTCTGCAAGCATTGTCCTTGCTGCTTCTATAAGAGTTCTATTCTTTCTTTCTGCAACTCTATTTTGCTGAGGAGTTCTAGCAATACTGAACTCTCTTTTAATTCCTTTCTTGGCACAAAATTCATCCATTAGCTGATTCTTGAACTCAGTCCCATTGTCACATCTAATGCCTCTAACCTTGAGTCTTAACTGATTTTCAAGTGCTATTATAAAATCATGAATAGCATCAAAAGTTTCATCTTTAAACCATAAGAAAAAGACCCAACTAAATCTGCTACAGTCATCTGTTACAACTAAGCAGTACTTCTTCTTGTTCAGACTAACAACTGAAACAGGTCCAAACAGATCCATATGCAGTAATTCCAAAGGCTCTCTAATGGTTTTCTCATCAATCTTCTTATAGGAAGCCTTGTGCTGTTTACCCTTCTTACAAGCAAGACATGAGTGATCACTCTTGAATGTTTTAGAAGGTAAACCTCTAACTAAATTACCTCTGACCAGCTTATTGATGTTCTTAAAATTGACATGCCCCAATCTTATGTGCCATTGATGTGCTTCTTCCATAGTTGCTCTTGCAATCAAACATGTTGCTCTTTCAGCAAAGTGTACATTCTTTAAGTCTATGCTATACACATCATTAGTTCTTGGTGCTCTCAGCAACACAAAGCTTCTATCTTCTAACTTGAAATCAGGAGAAAGTATAAGAGATTCTGTGTCAAAGAATAACACAGGGTACTTCTTATCACAAATCTAAGAGACTGACAAAAGATTGAATTTGAGCTCCTTCACATATCTAACATCTTCAAAATCAATGTTTCCTGCCTTGATAGTTCCTTTGCCAGTAATTCTTCCTCCATCAGGATCATTCCCAAATGCAACTTTTCCTCCAAAATAAGCTTTAAAATCTAACAAGAGTTCCTTTTCTCCTGTCATAATGCCAGAGCAACCACTATCTATAATAAGATGATCTTTAAGCTCCTCCTCTGGGTTGCCCTGCATTTACTTTAAAAAGGTTAGTTATTTTTAGGAACCCAAGCCATTACTGACTTGTGTTCCCCTTGTGGAGTGACATACTCAAAAATTTTGAGTATGTAATCACCACTGTCTATGAAAGCATGATCAAGAATTAAGGTTTTTGTTAACAAAACAGTTGAATTTTCATGATCAATTTTCCCTTTTTCACCCTTAACCTCTGAAAGTACTGGTTCTACCCCAGCAGTACTTTCTTTCTTAACCCATTTAGTTGTAACTTTAGGAGATGGGTTCTGTGTTCTAGCATCTTTTCTTGTATTATAAGGCCTTCTAGGGTTGTAGTGATTGTACCTCCTAGGTCTTACACTTGAGTGTTTGCTAGAAACATTAGGGAACTTTTTATCAGTACTTTGTGAAGGTACTGAGGGTTTGGAGTATGACCTTTTCTGATGAGGATACCTATAGTCTTTTGAGAAATTACTATGGTTAATCCTATTTGTATAATTCCAAACTGGGTTGTTGTCCCTTGGCTTATTCTCCCTATGACTTGGTTGTGCAGTTCTGGTCTTTGGATATTTACTTAGGTATTCTGAATGATGATCACAGTCTATAATCAAATGATGAGGACTATAACAAACATAACAGACCTTAGGACCAATATCCCCAAATCCCCTTCGATAAGATTTTCTAAAATAAGCAGTATTTTGAAAGAATTTTCTCTGAGGTACTGCTGAGTGATCAACAGTACTTTGAAAAGTGTTTAGAGGTACTACTTATTTTGAAAACTTGGTCTCTTCAACCTTAGGTGCTTCAACAGACTTTTCTAAAGTTTCAGGATTAGATTTACTTTTAAGCTTTTTCCTAAACTCTAGATTATCTACACCATAACAGTCAACATCTTTTCTAGGTGGTTGAAAGCTACCAGGGGGTGAGGAACTGCATTATATCCTTTTTCATTCTTAAATACAGGAGGTGTTGGACTAGGGGATTCCTCATCACTAGAAGTGTTTTCATCTAGACTTATGAACTCTTCATCACTAGTGGAGGTATCTACTGTAAGATTTAGTTCCTTGCCCTTGAATGGAATGCCTTTATTGCTATCATTATCATAACCTAGGCCTGTCTTAAGATTAGATGTTCTTTGCTTTTCAACAAATTGAACATGTGACACACCTGCCTCATTCCACACAGCAAGTTTTTCTAACAACTTATCCCTTTCAGCAGTCACTTTCTCTAGTTCAGACACCTTACAACCTAGTTTCCATTCACTTAACTTAACTAGGTAATCCTGTTGTTTATATGTTTCAAGCCATGCTACTTCATTGTTTTCATGTGTAATGATTTTGGCCTCCATTGACTCTAAAGTTAATTGATAACCAGTTATCTCAGCCCTAGCCTTTTGAAATTTATCTCTTTCAGCTACATATCCACTAAGTAACTTTTGATACATATCATTACACTTAGAGCATACCTCAGATTTAGTGGATGAACTTGGTGAAGCAGCTACCATAGCAAGCTGAACAGGTGCTTCTTCAAACTCCATGCTCCAATCAAAGCTTCCTAAGCCATCTCCTGACTCCAAAACAGCATATCCAGGCTCTTCATCAAATGCTGTGCTCCAGTCATCTAATGCAACCATTGAATAGGATACAGGTTCATCATCAAATTCATTTGACCAATCAATCTCTGACAGATTCTCTTGAGCAACCAAAGCTTTTGGTTTTGGTTCAGTAATTGGAATCTCTTTTCTTTCAGGCTTGGGTGGTTCAATCATCTTGTTTGCTTGATACTTTGCAAATTTGCACTCCCTTGCAAAGTGACCAGTCCTTTGACAGTTGAAACACTTAATCTTGGACTTGTCAAATGTTATTCCTTGTTTAGCTCTGAAATTGATGCCTTTTCCTGTCTTATTCACATACTTCTTGATCCTTGCAGTGAGCATGGCAACTGGCCATCTGATATCAATTTCTTCCAAAGCATCATCATCTATTTTCAATACATCTTCTTGATAGGTGACAGGTAGAGATGCTTGTTGAGCAAAGAATGAACATAGAACTTCATCTGAGGTGGGGGTAAGTGATTGTGATGAATTGGTGGTGACCATTGTTGAACATCGAACCTGTGATTCAGTCACAGTACTTTGAACAGGATAAGCAGTACCTTTGTTGGAAGTACTGCTTCTATTTTCAGAAGAGACAAAAGCAATGTTTTAAGATTTCTGTTGTGAGCTTGAACCTGTAGTACCATTCATCTCATGCTCATACACCTTCAGATTGTTGTAGAGATCATCAAAGTCCATAGTATCCAGCCCTGGTTGTCCTCTGATCATAGTAGCAACTACATGCCATGCAGATGGTAAACTTCTCAAGAACTTCAAATTAGCATCTTCAACTGATGCCTCAGAATCATATAGTTCTAGCAAACTCAGAAGATGTTGGAATCTTTCATAAGCAGAATCAAGACCTTCTCTTTCTCCAACAGTGAAAGTTTCAAATTGTTGCTTCAGCAAATTCCTATGCATCTTCTTGGAAGCATCATTACCTCCAAACTTCTTCTTTATTGCAGCCCATAGTTGTTTGGCATCTTTGGCATCATGAAACTTTAATAAGTGACCATCAAGAATAGCAGAAAGTAGTATGTTGAGAGTTTTTTCTTGATTTCTTTTGGTAGCAGCAGGTACAGTAATTTTAGGTGGTGTTGGTTGTCTAGGTACCTCTACTGGTTCTTCAATTTGCATGTTACCATTGACAAACACATCCCACAGTGCATGGTCTGTGATGGCAATGTACTGCCTCATCTCCATGGCCCATGGGTTGTATTCTCCCTTCTTAACAATAGGGATTCTGACAGCAGTGATTGAGGGAGCAGGTGCAGCATCTGTCGACATCTTGAAGGGTTTGTAGTGAAATCGGTTTAAAGGTTTTAAAGGTTTGTCTTCTTAATCAGAGTTTCCAACACAAGCTCTGATACCGCTTGTTGGATCGATATACTCTGACCAAACTACTTTGTAGCTTGTAAGGGTTTAACAATATTGAGTAAACTCAACACTATTAATATTGAAACACTGTTTTATCTTGTAAAGTATGCAGAATCTACTAACACAAAGCTTAAGAAGAACTTTTATACTAACCAAACTTTGAACCTGCTTTGTTACATAGATTCACTAACAATCCCTAACTATTTATCAACTTTGATCGACTCTAAAACTTATGAGAACTTCTCTAAAACTTATATCGACTAATACCTCTTAAGGCTCTTTATATAGATAACCTTAAGTCGGTTTACAACATATAATCCTTGAACGACAAGTCATTATCCCTAACTAATTCTAGAATATTCATTCAATATTACACATTAATCCTTATTTAATATTGCACACCATTCCTTGTTTCCTTCGAAGGACTTTAAACATTCTTCAATAACAGCAGTACTTTGACTTTTTCCTTCAGCAGTACTTTGACTTTATTCTTCATGCAGCAGTACTTTGATATCCAGAAGTACTTTGATATTTTATATCCTAACAATGTGTGACAAATTAGGCACAAGTTTTGTTGGATTAGTCATTATCAGTGACCGTAAACAACTTATAGTCACACGAACGTTTTTTGAGAGTGACAATTGTTCGTCCTTTGGCCACATAATTATATAATATATGTGACATTTGAGATGATATATTAAAGTAAATGTGTATTTTGTGTGACTATTTCCCGTCATGTGACCACATGAATATATAATAAATGTGACATTTATGATGATTTAGTCACACAACGGGTGTTGTTTTTTTGGAGTTAGACACATACAAGTTAACATAAAGTGGCCAAAAGTGTAAATAAGTGTGACCATATGCTGTTTAAAGTGAAGAAATGTGTATTTTGTGTGACTATTGATCATCCAATGGCCACGTGAATTTTATGTTTGTGTGGCCTTTTGTAATATTTAGTCACACAAAGCATGTCTGTTTTGGGTATTTAGTCACATACCATTAATCAAATAGTGGCCAAAAGAGTTAATAAGTGTGACCATATGTTGTTTAAAGTGAAGAAATGTGTATTTTGTGTGACTATTGATCATCCAATGGAAACATGAATTTCATGTTTGTGTTGCCTTTTGTAATATTTAGTCACACAAAGCATGTTTGTATTGGGTATTTAGTCACATACCATTAAGAAAACAGTGGCCAAAAGTGTAAATAAGTGTGACCATATGATGTTTAAAGTGAAGAAATGTGTATTTTGTGTGACTATTGATCATGCAATGGCCACGTGAATTTTATGTTTGTGTGGCTTTTTGTAATATTTAGTCACACAAAGCATGTTTGTTTTGGGTATTTAGTCACAAACCATTAATCAAACAGTGGCCAAAAGTGTTAATAAGTGTGACCATATGTTGTTTAAAGTGAAGAAATGTGTATTTTGTGTGACTATTGATCATCCAATGGCCACATGAATTTTATGTTTGTGTGGCCTTTTGTAATATTTAGTCATACAAAGCATGTTTATTTTGAGTATTTAGTTACATACCATTAAGAAAACAGTGGCCAAAAGTGTAAATAAGTGTGACCATATGTTGTTTAAAGTGAAGAAATGTGTATTTTGTGTGACTATAGATCATCCAATGGCCACGTGCATTTTATGTTTGTGTGGCCTTCGGTAATATTTAGTCACACAACGACTAAAGCAAACAGTGACCAAAAGTGTTAATAAGTGTGACTATATGCATCTTTTAGTCACATTTAAAAAATCAATATATATCAAAACAAATTCAAATACAATAAAATTAGAATGTATAACTGAACAAAATATGAAATTGGACATCCTTTTATACACCAAGGAGTCCTATTCGGCTTACAATAGTTTCTTTATAAGTATCTATAATCTTTTCCATAAGCAAGTAGCAACTTCGAGCGGTCTTAACCTTTGAGCAGTACCAACTTTAACTAGCAGTAGTAACTTTTTTACTAGAAGTAGTAAATACTTGGCCACATTTTCTTTGAAGTTCATGAGCTGCACTAAATCCATCTAAACAATATTAACACAAACATGATCAGCAGTAATTCAAACAACATCATGAAGACTTTTAATCCAAAACAATGAACATACTAATAAAATTTGCAGTTAAACTTACAAGTTTTTCTCCCATTAATCTAATCTCATCATCTGGATATAAAAGCCTTGAAAATGTAGGCTACTGCATATCAACACATCAGGATTAGAACATGTCAAAGCTCACAACATAACAGAACTAGATGAGCCACTGGTTCAACTATCTGCACAAACATGATAGGAGAGTTAATACTAGTACCACGTTAGTACTGCTGGAGCAGAGTTACTACTGCTAGTATATATATATATATATATATATATATATATATATATATATATATATATATATATATATATATATATATATATATATATATATATAATAGAATGTATATAAATGAAGCAAATATATATAAAATTGTAATGTCGTATATAATCAAATTCTCAACTATCGTAAGTTAAAACCTGTTGACTCTTCGCCGCCTTAGCTTGCTTTTGCAAGGTTTCACTAGAGACCAAATGTTTTCGCTTCGTTGGTACTAATTTTAGTCCTGTATTTTGTTCACTAATATTTGGTATCATAGTTGGTGGTGTAACCTGTAGAACCGGTGTGTCGTGGCTTAAGCGTTTTCGTATGTGTGATAGTTTTAACAGGTTCCTATATGTATATATATAAAACACGGTACATTAGTCATATACGTAAAACAAAAAAAAATCAAAAGTGGATGTTTTATTACTTACCACTGTTTCCATTACTGGTACGTTTTCCAAAGTTTCAATGGCCATTGGAGTGGTCACCTGCAATATAAGTTAAGAAATACAATGGTGTTATCATTAGAAAATGAAATTGTTAACAACATAAAAAGTGGCTTACATCTGAGTCTAATGCCAGTTTCTTTCTGCAAAAAAAATATGGGAAATGTAAGAAACTAAGGCACTAATAACGCTACATAATATAAGATCTGCCAACCATGAAATTGTAAAAATATACATTGGTTGGCTTTGGTGACTGAGATGCAGCATACCTACACCTCGAAAACGAATTGTGCCAGAAAATCCATCTGAGGGAATTTTTAGCCAGGCATCCCATGTATCATCCTCACCCATGAAAATAGCATGTACCCCCTGCAAGAAACAAGTAACGTGATTAATGCTAACATAAAAGACAACAACATTAGATCTCTCGAATATAAGTTTAGCCTCAAAAACAAACATACGGGTTGCATATCGACTCGGGCAACAAATAATATATAATTGGTTGCAATTTTATGCAGTGCCAAACGTGGAACGAATAAATATCAAACACATTACCAAGCAAGCAAATCACTAACATTTTGTACAAATGAAATAGTTTGACAAAAAGCAACCATATTTGAGTTAATTTCCTATACAACAGATGTTATGTTAATCTTTTGATAGATAACTTACGCAACTGCGATAAGCAAACTCCAACTGTTCAGCAACATCCTCCCGGAGTGGAAACCAATCAAGACTCCCTTTACAAGCAAAAAAGTGGCCTATTAGAACACGTCGATTGTCTCCATTCCAATAAACATGAAAACTATTTTGTCTTAATAAGTCTACCTGCAACGATTACAACCACACGAATTTATAATCAAAAACATGTTTTAGGCTAGTTTAATCCATGAAAATCAATATAAATCGTTTTATATTCGATTACACATTTAAGAAAATATAAATTAAATATGTGTTTGAGCATACCCATAAACAGAGTAGGATAGGTGAGATGAGGGTGATGGTGGCTCGACTGTGATGCTTGTGGTTATCTCGAACCAAACAACCAAAGCAAACAAAGTTTCCCAAACAGTTCCCTTGTCTCGATGACGGTGATGGTGTGGCGGAGCGATGGTTGGTGGAACCACGGCGAGATAAGGCGGTGAAGTGTGGCGGTGGTGTGAGTCGGTTCTAGGGAGAAGGAGAAGAGATGAATAGAGAGAAGATAGATCTGACTAAGCTAGTAGTGCTAATGTTTTGATTTTGGGTGAAAAAGGGGCGCCATATGAGCGGAGCGGGAGATTGAAATTTTGGGGAAAATTAAGGGGCGGGATGTTGAGCGCTATACTAAAAATTTAGAGATTAAAAGCCTATCAAATGAGCTCAAAATATTTAATGAGTTGAGCTCAACCTTATATAAGTTCGACTCGAGTTATTGTTGAGTTCTCGAGCTTGTAAGTGATATAAAATATGTGCTTTTTTTTTTAATATGTAAGTGTATTAAGTGTAAATACTAATTTATGAATGTATCAAGCTTTTCGAGCTGAAGTCGAACCAAATTCAATTCTTAGGTTATATTTCAAATTTAATTTTTGTAATAAAACACATATTTATAGATAAATCGAGCTTTTCGTGTCAAGCTCAATCCGAGTTCAAACTTTCTCGATCCTGGATAACATATCATCGGGAAGGTCCCTGGATACTTGCTTCTTAGTGTCTGTGACAAATGGTATACACCTACCAAGCCGGTGCAAACCCATGCATGACCAGTGATAATGGCTAATTCACATGGGTCATGGGTCATGTGCATTGATTAGGTTATCACTGGTCACATTCATTAATTAATGGGTATTTGACATCGATCATATAGGTCATATGCATTGGGTGGATAGTTGCTTAGAGTGTCATGTTATGACACATCCATGACTGTTGACAATTGGTAATTAACATGCATGGGTCATGGGTCATGTGCATTAGGTTAGAGTGGCTTTTAGTGTAATGGAAACCATGCATTACTGGTGATAATGGCTAATTCACATGGGTCATGGGTCATGTCCATTAGGTTATCATTGG
Source organism: Artemisia argyi (assembly GCA_030686995.1). NCBI lineage: Eukaryota > Viridiplantae > Streptophyta > Magnoliopsida > Asterales > Asteraceae > Artemisia > Artemisia argyi. The sequence goes on along the minus strand of CM060696.1, from coordinate 75,764,992 downwards.
TCACATTCATTAATTAATGGGTATTTTACATCGATCATATGGGTCATATGCATTAGGTGAATAGTTGCTTAGCGTGTCATGTTACGACACATCCATGACTGTTGACAATTGGTAATTAACATGGGTCGTGGGTCATGTGCGTTGGGTTATAGTGGCTTTTAGTATAATGGAAACCATGCAATACCGGTGATAATGGCTAATTCACATGGGTCATGGGTCATGTGCATTAGGTTATCACTGGTTACATTCATTAATTAATGGGTATTTGACATTGATCATATGGGTCATATGCATTGGGTGGATAGTTGCTTAGATTGTCATGTTACAGCATATCCATGACTATTGACAATTGGTAATTAACATGGGTAATGGGTCATCTGTATTGGATTGTAGTGGCTTATAGTGTCATGTTATCAACCAATACATTCATGGTGATCGACAATATAATGGGTAATTAACATGGGTCGTGGGTCATGTGCATTGGGTTGTAGTCGCTTAGAGTGTAATGGAAACCATGCATGACTGGTGATAATGGCTAATTCACATGGGCGACTTTTTAAATACAAAATACACTAAAGTCCAGGTGCGCTTGGTTCAAACTTGGGAAAGGGAAAGGGAAAGTGTAAACTAATGGTCGGGAAAGGGAAATGTAAAGAAGATCAATCCCCCCAATTTATTGGGTAATGATCCATTACCCACTATTGGGTAATGGGTTATTGCATTATGCTTTGCCAAGCATATTTTTTCGCTACCTTCCCATTCTTCACCCCCTATAACCCCCTACCAAGCATTAGGGATGTTCAAAAAACCCGAGAAACTGACAAATCAAGCATTCTGTTTCGGTTTTTACTTTTAGATATCTGTGGTTAACCGAACCGAACCGTATATAATATAAATAAATTACCCGGCCCACGATGGATAGTTAAAATCTTCAACTAACCGAACCGAACCGAACCGAACCGCCCCGTGAAGACCCCTACCAAGAGTATCAAACACACTTCACTTTTAAACTTCTACAGTAATATATATATTATATACAAACTTATCAAACACACTTCACACATTTCCACAGTCCTCTCTTTCTCTCTCATACTCACAGTTACAACTCACTCGGATCTAGGTTTTGATCCCAAATCTCCAAAAGTTGATAAGATCACAAATGAATATAATCCAAATAACCCTTTAGAGCTATTTATTCTTAGGCTTAGGTTGATTATCTGTTATAAGAATTCGTTGCATTTGTGTTGATAGAATAAAGAAGAACATGCTGTGTTGTTTTTGCGAATAATTAGAGCAAAAGAGATATTAAGGTTTGCTTGGATTAGCTTATTTTATCTTAGGATTAGGTTGACTATCAGTTATAAGAATTATGTTGCATTTGTATTGAGAGAATAAGGAAGAAAAGTGGCGGATGTGTGTGCGAATATTTAGGCTAGAACATCCAAGTATCAAAGATGGAAGAAGTATCAATGATGGGTGGACAGACACCACTTTCAAGTATGAACATAAACTTGTTCTGATGTTGTCCATCCATTATTGATTCATCTTTGCTCTTTTTCAAAATACAAAAATAATTATCAAGTATAATTTGTATTTATAGAATAAGGAATAACATGTTGTGTTGTTTTTGTGAAAAATTAGAGCAAAAGAGATATTAAGGTTTGCTTGGATTAGCTTATTTTATCTTAGGATTAGGTTAAAGTACAATAAACATATCAAGAACTTAAAGAGTTTTTTCATGTATTTAGTTACAATGAAAATATTTTCATTGCATTGTTGATATAAATTTAATATGATTTCATTGATTCATGATTAGCTCTCTAATGTCGTAGGACCTACATAACTAATATGTATGTTCGTCACATTTAAGTGAGCAATATAAATGATAGTAAGAATTTGGTTGCTAAGAACTTAAAGCTCAATAATCAGGGCCCATCTATCTAACGATGTAGATGGGTTCCATCACTTTTATTGGACCCCATTTTCTAACGATGTTTAATAGTTCATTCAATAATCAAGATTAAACATCGTTAGAAAACGGGGTCCAATTAAAGCGATGGAACCCATCTACATTGTTAGATAGATCTGGCCTAATCATTGAGACATCTTCAATGCGATAATGATATAGTGTGTATTGTCCATGACAGGCCACACTCCTTCATTATGGTATTCAAGATGAGTGATGTTACTTAGACTCTGTTCTTTACTCAACATTTGTAGATTGTTTGTATCACTCTGTTTGCTTTATATATATGTATGATGTATTTTTGATATAAGAATCATGTTGCATTTGTATTGAGAGAAAAAGAAAAAAATGTGATCATATGTGTGTGTGAATATTCAGGCTAAAACAACCAAGTATCAAAGATGGAAGAAGTATCAGCGATGGATGAGGATTACAAAGATGCACATGTGGCATTTGACCCGGAGAAATCTCCAAAATTAGATTAGTAGATTTTTAGAATGTGTAACTTTTATTTCCAGTATTTTGTAATTTTTCATTTCAAGTTTTAATGGAAAATATTTAATCTTAATTCCAGTACTTTTGTCATTGCTCAATTTTCTCATTACTTGTTTATATTAATATAATGATTCACCCTTTGCACTAAAAAAGATTCTGCTGCTAAGAAAACGTTACTGCAGCTGGTTTTGTACATTATTTTGTAATTTTGCATTGCAAGTTTTAATGGAAAATGTTTAATCATAATTCCAGTACTTTTGTCATTGCCCAATTTTCTCATTACTTGTTGATATTAATATAATGATTCACCCTTTGTAAAAAAAAAAAAAAGAAAAAAAAAAGAAAAAAGAAAAAAAAATTATGCTGCTAAGAAAACGTTACTTCTGCTGGGTTTGTACTGCTAGAACTGAGAGTGCAGGGGTGGATTGGTAACATTTACACTTAACGGTTTAAATCCCCAATCAAATCGATAATTCAGTTTCACGCACACATAATTTCTCTATAATCACAAACACTAACATCTTTTATCAATAATTTTCAAAATCCCCAAATCACAAAACCCTAATTCAAGATGGTTTTGCCAACTGAATCAAAACGCACATTTGTTGATAGACACAACATGGTCACTTTTTTGAAGAAACTAGATGGTTCTGAAGGATTCACACAGATAATCGATTTCTTGAATGCTACCCCTATTAGGTATGCATTAACTGTGAATCCTCCTATATGCATTTCTTTTATTAAGCAGTTTTGGGCTATTGCTAAAGTCATAACTTTTAATGGAGAAAAACAAATTAAGGCTAAGGTAGATGGCCAACATATACTCACAACTGAGTCATCTATTAGGGAATCTCTTAACCTACCAGATAATGAAGTGATCGTGTGTCTTCAAAATGCCGCCATTTTCAAAGGTTGGAAAAAATAGGGTATGAGAAGAAGAATGATAGATTAAAATTTTACAAAGGTCTCTTCTCATCTCAGTGGAAATTCTTGATTCATACTCTCTTACATTATTTGAGTCCTAAAACAACAGGTTGGAATGAGTTTGGTACCACCATGGCATCAGCAGTGATATGCCTTGCTAAAGGAAAACCTTTTAATTCTTCAAAAACGATTTTGGATGGTATAATCAAGACCTTGGATGATGATGGTAACTCTTTATTATATCCAAGGTTTTTGCAGCTTATTATTCCAAATCAATTGACGACTATTAAGACACATAGAGAAACTTTTTATGCCACCTTACTACAAAAGAAATTATTTTCAAATCTGAAAAATAATGGCAAGGATTTTTCAGGAAGGGTTACACCACTTTTTCCATATATGGTGAACCTTCCACAAAAAAAGGGTGAGGATGTCATGGAAGGCGCTGCAACTTCTGCTGCTAGCTTAGAAGCAGAGCAGGCCAGTGGTAACATACATGAGACTGAGTACACAGCCGTTGATTCACCTCTCAGTGAAGGTAACACATCCCGAAGTGATGAGGGTAGATATGAAACACATGAATTGATGGATACTGATGTACAAAATGTTAATTCCAATGATCCATCTCTCGGGCTAGGTAACACAAGCCGAAGTCGTGAGACTAGAATGAAACTTATACAGGATTTGAAGGACAATTGTACCCAGTTAGAAAAGGATGTTCTTGGCCTCCAAAAGCGCACAACGAAACAAGGTAAAAAGATCAAAAAGTTGAAAAAGAGACTTCGATATTTGGAAAGTCAACAGAACTCAAGAAAAACTCAGTTCAGACGTTTGAAGAAGGTGGGCACAGCACACAGGATGAGTTCTTCTAAGGCTGCTAGTTTGGAGGATCCTCCCAAACAGGGGAGGAATGAAAGTAGAGTCTCAGGGGAGGAAACAACAAATGCTGAAGGTGCTTGTGCTGATATGCATGTGGATATGGATATTGGGATTGATAGTGGTGATAATATGGATGATGACTATGTAGTTGCTGACAATGAGGGTAATGAGGTGGTTTTGGAAGATGTGAATAAACAGCAGGTAGTGGAATTTCCAGGTGAAAATATTGTACAAGCTTCAAAGATCATGGTGGAGACTAATACTAGTTTGGGAGAAATTGCTGCTACTAGTAATGTTGAACAACTGGCCAAGGTGGTACAAGATGTTTCTACTGCTGAACTTTCTACTGCTGAAAAGGTTGCAAAGAGAGTTGATGAAGCTGAAATAGCTAAATTTATGGATGAGAAAAGGAGATATAAAGTGTCTGAATTTGAAATAGAAGAGCAAGTAGCATTCATTCTTCAAGAAAAGGAGAAAAAAAGAGCTCATGCAGAAAAAATGTAAGCTTTTATTGATGAGGATGAAGTTCTACAGGCTAGAATTGCATAACTTTACAAAGATAAGACTTTAACTGATGATAACAGAGGGCAAAGACTTGCTGATTTGATAAATGAAAGAGGTGTAGAATTAACTTTGAGTCAGCGAAGTAAGTCAATGAAGCAAGGTCAAAGTCAGAAGAGGAAAATAAATACCACAAAGTCTTAGCTCATGAGTGTAATGAAAACATACTTAAAGAATCAAGGTTTTTATAAACCTCATCAACTCAGGGGAAAGTCATATGACGAAATTGTACATCTATACTACCACTGCAAGAGATATATTGAAGAAAGTTTATCCCTATGGGTACAGAAGAAACAACATCAAAGAAACAAAAGATCATTGAAGACAAGCATGCTGAGAAGAAGAATGATTCACAAAGAAATGAAGACAGCTCTTCTATTGATCAGATGATGGTGATTGTTCCTGAAACATTATATGTTGATCCTATACAATCTAGACATCCAATCATAGACTAGGAGATTTACAAAGATAAATTTGGAAAGGCCTAGAAGATAATCAGGCTTTGATGCGTGGGAATCGTAACAGGCTTTACCTCTCGAGGGATCTCGAGAAGCTTACAACCCCCACCAGGCAGTGTACTTGATCGTTGTAGTATAGTATAGTGACAAGTACCGGGGGATTGATCGTTCAGCTTAGGAATAGTGTCGCTAGGATTAGAAAGCCTAAATACTAGTTCTAAAGGTGAGGGATGATTACTTTTTGTATTTTTATATTTTTTAGAAGGCAATTAAATATCTCGGTTTTGAAGGTTTTAGGCGGAATTAGTTGCTGATCAACTAACCCAATACTAAGATGCAATCAAAATAAAATACTAGAAATGAAAATAAGCTAAATTATACTAAAGTTGTGAGTAGTAATTGGAGAAAATGTGTTTACTTAGATTTCATTACTCCCTAGACATCTTTTACACGTTAATTACTTGTTATAATTGCATGGATGACGGATCGTATTCCTTAACACCATTCATGGGGTGGCACACATAACTCCCCAATTCTATGAGCTCTTATCTCCTCCTACACCATGCCCAGCACAACTATAGGGATTGTAAACAGTGGCTCATGCATTAAATACAACCAATAAAGACCTAGTGCGCCTCGGTTCATGTTTCTTAAGACGTTCAAGCATGTTACCAAGTGGAGATCTGCCAGTTTTCTTAAGCCTAACATATAAATCATTCATCCAAGACAAGAATAAACAAGTAATCAACACATTATTAACATCTAGGTTTCATTAGATCTAAGCAAACACAAGATAGATCTAGCCTAGCATAATGGAATTGAGACAAGAACAAGATATAGACAACCAACACATAGACACATTGATTGAATTAAAAGAACACTTATCTCAATTACAATGCAAGGTATCATGGGTTTGGAACCCTTGAAGAACCTGTAAAAGTTTCACCAAAATTGTACTTAGGGTTTCTCCCAAAACTTCTCCCTTAATGTGTGAAAATTAGAAAACTATATATAGAAAAATAGGTCTGACGGCGTCAAGACAAAGCTTGTGACGCCGTCACCTCGCCGCCAAAACTCTTCTCGGACTGCCTTGATCTACATTTGACGCCGTCAAGACCAAATCATTTCCAGGCCGTCATGACTTATTACTCTTGACGCCCTTCCTTCGTGACGCCGTCAAATCTGTACTGGGTCGTCATGGACTTCGGCTCTTGACGTCGTCAGAGAAATACTCTTGACGCCGTCACCTACTGTTCCCAGCATGGAAAATTAAGACTTTGGCGTTTTCTTCACTTTTATGCTCCAAAAATATCCGAATTGCTTCCTTTTCCAGATTTCTCTCCCAAAGTACCTAAAATCACAAAAGGAACGATTTAGGGCAATATTAGATCAAATAAATTCGGATTCGGGCTTAAATGACCCCCTAAAAACGGATCATTTTTCGCCTCATCATATACCCTTACACTTGAGATTTGCTTGTCCTCAAGCAAATGCGCTTTTATTCTACTCAAAAGATAAGTTAGGGGTCATTTAACACCAATATAAAAGTAATTACAAAAAATAATCGTTCCACTAAAGACCAATAGACAAGCACGGAGGTCATATACTAGCACCTCACAAATAGCGTTTAGATACTCACATCTCTCGGGTGTAATAAAGTGTAAATTACAATATGGAAACGGAAGATATCTCTCACTACCTGTCATAGCAAAATAGATTACCATAGGCTTGGGAAAGGATCAAACCTCCACCACATGGCATAAGCACCTAGGATAAACTATCAAAGAGGTCTTTTAAAGGGTTGTAACATTAGGTGTAGGGATATGAAATACACGGTTTGTTGGATAAAGGAAGTTTTACTGGTGGCGAGTTAACAATCTTGGTTAATTACATGTACAATGTGGCGTTGCTAAGCCAAGACTAGACTCGACTTAAGCTAATAAATGAAAAATAATAAAAATATAAAATGAACATAGAATAAAAAGGGATGGTAGTCCGTATGTTTTTTCTCTTTTCTTTTTCTATTTTTTTTTCTTTTTCTTGATTTTTCGATTTTTTTTTTTTTTTTTTTTTTTTTTTTTTTTTTTTGCATACACTCTTACCCTACCATCCAAAATAATACATCATAGGGAATGAACATTTCCCTTACACTTGAATTTTTACATACTTTACATTAAACTAATATAATGACTCGAATTAAGAAAATCAAAACACTTGGAGCACTTTTAAGATTAACGTACATATGGGGGTAATAAATGATGTTCTTCCCCATTACTCCATAAAACAAGTACTTTACCCATGAGTCTCAATCGTCCCAAAACAATATGTACAAGGATATGACTCGACTTAGCAACCATGTAATCAATTAGATAGTTAACTTAGGGTTTAACAAATAACAATAATGCACTAAAAATGAGCGCATACACGGAAGCCTAAGGCGATTTGGGTGTACATTTAAGTGGGGTGTAACAAATTCTTCCTTTAAGTAAAATGCTTAAAGTTACAAACGAAAAGATAGGCTCGGAGAGGTGTACTAGGGGTTTCTTGTACTAAAAATGAGTACAACGCTAAGGGTGTGGAAAAATTAGTTGACTTAACTAGCCAAGTAATATGACTTAAATGGTCAAGTAATTATCATACGGGTTTAACACAAGGGTGATCCTAATGCCTCTTATCATGTAGTAAATCCTACTACACAAATGTAGTCTCACTAGCGGTCTCGGGATGCATCACTAACGCAAGTTCTAGAATCTAAATGCTACCGGTACACTCATAAGCACTAATAGTAAATGCTTTTCCTATCAAATCTAAAGGCGAACCTCATATATTTGGGTGGAAAATTTTTCTGAATATATGGTTATGTGCTAGTCATACAATCTCCTATCCATGAGACGCTTGCTATGGCTAAAGTTTCACTCCTAAATGTTGTAAAAAATTTTAAATTTGGCGCTAAAATTGCACTAACAAGTATTTCTCATAGTTTTATTACACATCTACCATTAAACAAAACAAACTCAAGCGAAAGTGCATATGTAAGGTATCATCTTTTTACCCTCCCCTAACACTTAAGATGAACATTGTCCCCAATGTTCAAGTAAAGAATGTAAAAGTGAAAAATTAAAGAGAATGAAATCAAATACTCCCCTGATTCGCTCGGTATGGATAATAGGGTGGCCAGGTTAAATCTTCCTCCAAGAAAATGAACAATCAAAGCTTCCCTTCCAGAATATAAATCATCTTCTTGTCATACATAACCTGTAAAACTTGACAAAATAGACAAGACAACCTCGCGTAAAATCGGCGGCATTCTATATAAGTTACTAAATCCTAGAAAATAAGATAAGATATAATGCTTGTGGAATGAAGTTTGCAGATCTCCTGGAGATTATAAAACTTAATAATTCACAAAAACCATAAGACTCCGTTAGAAAAACAAAACCGGTAAAATTTCCAGATTTTAACTCCTGACGCCGTCAAGAGTAAACCCCTGACGCCGTCAGAATTGACCTGCAGAAATCCTTATGTTAAGTTTTCGGAAAATTTCTGGAAAAACTTGGTCCTACTTCCTAGAAAATCCTGCAAAACTTCATTATGACTCAATACAAGCATTTGACTCTAACAAATACGAATACACATGTTCATTTAATATTGTGGAGAATCATGATCGGTTTGTTTCTTAAAAACATATTTGGGGTTTCCCCTTACACTTATCTTTTGCAAAAATACCTTTAGGTGGAGTTAAGACTAGGCCAAAACAACAAAGTAAAGTATTTCCACTATTTAGTTTAGAAACATGATCAACCAACAATAAAAATTAAGCATGCATACGGAAGCAAATAACAAACAAACAAATAAAATCACACAAAACATGGGTTGCCTCCCAAGAAGCGCTTTTCTTTATTTACGAGTCTTGTAGCTAGACTCAAGGTCATGGGTTAACGTGTATCGCTTATGCTCACATAACCAAGTGTGAGCCATCTAATAGTCGCCTCATCTTTCTTATAATCATCTCCTAATTCTAAGCACCCGCGATAGTATCTTTTATTCTTTTCATGGGTATACTTAAGTCCTTTTCTCTTATCATTCTCACTTAACATTTCCATGGGCGGATACCTACTACAATTTTCCACGGAAAAATCCTTGAACCTAGGGTGTGTGCGGGGCATTTGATAAACAAAATCTTCATCCCCATCCGAAAATGTAATTAACCCTTCTATGAGTTTTTCATCGAGGTTGGTCAAATGTTTGAAAGGTTTTCCAAACACAACTTGGGTCAACTTATTATCAATAAATTCTCCTAGATTCTCTATAACCATGAACTCAACAAGGTAAACCAAACTTCCTACAAATACATGCAATGGTATTGCCCTAGCTACCATATTTTTCCCTTTGTATTCTAACTCATCTACCATGATTTTATTATATTCATTGCGCGAGATTATGTTCATTTGGAGAGATGAGCTAAGATAGGCGTTAAAGCTCTTAAATCCGATCTTACAAGGAAATTGCATGTTGAATGAGCTATCACACTCAATCCTAGTCCTAGGGTCGATATACCCAAGAGGGTTTATTTCTTCTTCCATCCTATTCTCATTAATCACATCACCATCATCAAGATCCTCGTCGGAGTCTGAATAGTAAAAGGGACTAGCCCTACGGTCATCCTCATGATCAGACTCCTCTAACTCAGAATTATTGTCAAAGTGGTGGTTGGGCGAAAGGTTAGGTGGGTTCTCATTCTCAACTAAAAGGAGTGGGGCGGGCATTTGGAAAATCCTACGACGAAAAACACGAATAACAGGAATCAACCGATCAATGTTATTGTGATCCATCAAAATATTTTACGAACAAAGGACACAAAGAAATAGATAGACTAAAGAAACCTAAAAAATAAAAATAAAATCTTACTAGAAAGGAATCTAGCAAGTAGACCTAATAAAAAGAAATTCTAACCTAGACAATAACTATTCCCCGGGCTGCGGCGCCAAAAACTTGATGCGTGGGAATCGCAACAGGCTTTACCTCTCGAGGGATCTCGAGAAGCTTACAACCCCCACCAGGCAGTGTACCTGATCGTTGTAGTATAATATAGTGACAAGTACCGGGGGATTGATCGTTCAGCTTAGGAATAGTGTCGCTAGGATTAGAAAGCCTAAATACTAGTTCTAAAGGTGAGGGATGATTATTTTTTGTATTTTTATATTTTTTAGAAGGCAATTAAATATCTCGGGTTTGAAGGTTTTAGGCGGAATTAGTTGCTAATCAACTAACCCAATACTAAGATGCAATCAAAATAAAATACTTGAAATAACAATAAGCTAAATTATACTAAAGTTGTGAGTAGTAATTGGAGAAAATATGTTTACTTAGATTTCATTACTCCCTAGACATCTTTTACACGTTAATTACTTGTTATAATTGCATGGATGACGGATCGTATTCCTTAATACCATTCATGGGGTGGCACACATAACTCCCCAATTCTATGAGCTCTTATCTCCTCCTACACCATGCCCAGCACAACTATAGGGATTATAAACAGTGGCTCATGCATTAAATACAACCAATAAAGACCTAGTTCACCTCGGCTCATGTTTCTTAAGACGTTCAAGCATGTTACCAAGTGGAGATCTGCCAGTTTTCTTAAGCCTAACATATAAATCATTCATCCAAGACAAGAATAAACAAGTAATCAACACATAATTAACATCTAGGTTTCATTAGATCTAAACAAACACAAGATAGATCTAGCCTAGCATAATGGAATTGAGACAAGAACAAGATATAGACAACCAACACATAGACATATTGATTGAATTAAAATAACACTTATCTCAATTACAATGCAAGGTATCAAGGGTTTGGAACCCTTGAAGAACCTGTAAAAGTTGCACCAAAATCGTACTTAGGGTTTCTCCCAAAACTTCTCCCTTAATGTGTGAAAATTAGAAAACTATATATAGAAAAATAGGTCTGACGGCGTCAAGACAAAGCTTGTGACGCCGTCACCTCGCCGCCAAAACTCTTCTCGGACTGCCTTGATCTACATTTGACGCCGTCAAGACCAAATCATTTCCAGGCCGTCATGACTTATTACTCTTGACGCCCTTCCTTCGTGACGCCGTCAAATCTGTACTGGGTCATCATGGACTTCTGCTCTTGACGCCGTCAGAGAAATACTCTTGACGCCGTCACCTACTGTTCCCAGCATGGAAAATCAAGACTTTGGCGTTTTCTTTACTTTTATGCTCCAAAACATCCGAATTGCTTCCTTTTCCAGATTTCTCTCCCAAAGTACCTAAAATCACAAAAGGAACGATTTAGGGCAATATTTGATCAAATAAATTTGGATTCGGGCTTAAATGACCCCCTAAAAACGGATCATTTTTCGCCTCATCAGGCTTGGTGGAGGATCAGAAGTGTGCAAAAGTTTTCAGGAATTGATAAGAAGAAGTGACAGAAAAGAATTAGACAGATTATGGGAGTTAATAAAACAAAACTCAAAACAATCAAGCAGCCAGATGTGAAAGAGCAAGAGCTGTGGGTTGAGTTACACAGGTTATATGAACCTGATCCAGCTGATATCTATTGGAACTTCCCAATTTATGATTTGTCAACTTCATGGAAGTTTTATGATAGCTGCCATGTACATCAGTTATCAACACAAGGTGGAGTTGATGTTTTTATGCTTGCAGAAAAAGAGTATCCTTTGAGTGCTAATTTACTTGCTGTGATGATATCTAAAAAGATCATATGTGAAGAAATTACGGAGGTAGTTAAAGATCTCATTGAAAGAATTCGTTCTCAGTATAAGAGAAAAATGCAAGAACGGAATAAAAGAAGATAAGGTGTTTGGAGGTAGCAGGGGTGTAGCTTCTCTGTTTTCATTAAACAGAGAATTGTATCTTCTCTGTTGTTTGTACAAAAGTTACTAATGCTATTATTAAGTTACTACTGCTATTACAATAGTTGTTTGTGTAATTTAGCCTAATGTAATGGATTTAGACTCCAAAAAGTCAAGCTTTTCTATGGCAATGAAAAAATTTGCAGTTTTCACTAGTATATCTACTTGCAGGCAGCATAATTAATAATATAACATTAAAATTGATTAAAAAAACATAACATGAGATGATAAAAACATAGCATTAAAATTCAAAGGAACATAACATGGTTGGTAAAAAACATTGAAAGAAACTCTAAAGTCCCTTGACAAATGCATGCTTGTTGAAAAGCTTGAGCTTCGCTTCGGCAATCTTCTTCTTCAATTCCAAAAACTCGATAACGTCGGACTTTTGAAGCTTCTTAAAATACTCCAAGCACTTGAACATCTGCACCGAAGGACGGACAAGTTCAATTTCAGCCATGTACTTGTTCATTTGAATAACAATATCAAGCAACTTTTGATATGCCGTAAACAGATCTTTTACATACTTCACATCACGCTGTGTCTCCCTATCAAAATACACCGTCATTTGGTATGGTAACTCAGTTGAGTTAGCAGCCGCTTCAAGTTCCTGAAGAAGCACAAATTGAGACATTCTTACACCCTTTGATACAATTTATGTTTTACTATTTTTGTTTACTGGATGAATGAGGAAGTTACTTGGGTTATAGCATATAAATAGGCGGGGTAATTACATATGAAAATGTGTTTTAGGCGTGTTTGGGTAATAAATGCTAAACGTTTGGGTTACCAACATACACATCCCAAAATTTCCTAGCAACATTAATTTATGCCTAGTAGCATTAAGTTATGCCAAGCAGCATTAACATAATTAAAGTAGATTACAACTACTTCATTTCTTTTAACTTGATATTTTAACTTTATTTCGTTTGTAAATACAAGAATTTTAATTAGATTATAACTTTTACATTATAGTTGTAAATGATTGTTACAAACATTTAAAACTACAATATTAAAACAATAAATCTTTTGTAAATTTTTAAAAAATAAAACAATCCTATCTAAATTCATTTTACAACTAACTAAATCTATTTTTAGGTAATGATTAACATAATTTAAGTAGACTACAAAAACTTCAATTATGTTACAAGGATAAATGTGTACATGGTTAATGGTAACATATAATACCCTTATAATGTGGCCATAATCATGATTTAGATACACATTTGTGATATGGTGTGACTATTGTAAAGCCTATAGTCACATGATCGTGCTACAAATATATGTGACTATACACATTAGGATTTGGAAAGCAAACACACACTAAACTTTAGACACACATATTAACTTACGTGACCATATGTATCAAATTTTTGTTATGCTTAATCATGTTTGTATGGTTTAGTGTGACCATATATGACATTTGGTCACACTCTTCAAGTGTGTGACATATATTTGTCACTCTTAAATGCATATCGTGACTAACGTTTCAAACTGAATTTTTAGTTGTCACACATTTCAAATTCATATGTGGCTAACTATTCAGCAAAGAATAGCAGTCACGTTTATATAATGCGTGACAAACTTGACTATATAATTTAGCCACATACGCAAGTACTTCAATTGACCATATATCTTTTTTAGTCACACTGTTCAATTGTGTGACATATATTTGTCACATATGTATATCTATAGTGTGACTAATGTTTCGAGCTGATTTGTATCAGTCACATGTCCCAAATTAAAAGTGATTAAAATGTTCAAAAATATTTACCAGTTACCCTCTAGTCACATATATACACCAATGTGTGACATATATTTTACGAAATGGTCACATAAGTCGGATCAAGTGTAGCTGTTTATTTAAGGCTGGTACATTTAGTCACGTAAATATGTTGCTGTGTGACCATTCAAAATACGCTATGTGTGACGAAAGGCCAAATTTGTACTAGTGTAAGTTTACGGAATTTAAAGAGCATATTGGAGTATGTATACAATGATGCTGGTTTAAATTGAGACGACACTCAATAAATAGTCATGGGATGATTTCATCCTTATTAATAGCCATGAGAACTAGTTGTGCTCAACTAAGAGCATAGTTGCATTATACATTAAAGAATTAGGATACTTTAATCTTTAAAAGGTTTGAAAGTTTGATTGTCATAAGTTGGTGATTGAGGATATCACACCATTTATGAAAAATTATGTGGCTATAGTTGGATACACACATACAAGAATTTCGCTTATTGAATTCTTGAGATAATTATTCTCAAAATTCGGATAGATCAAAGTTAGTTGAAATAAATGCCTTGTCAACAAGTATGATTGTCAGTACTTGAGGCATAATTGTCAACAAGTCAGTACTTGAGACAAAGTTCATTAACTAGAATTATCATGCATTGATCTATTTAGTATTTGGATAAAGGACATTAAGAAATTATTATTTATAATGAATTAAAGTACTTAGTACGTTTGTTTTCATTAATAATAAATTGCGTCCTATATTTTCATGTTTAAATCCGTGAATAACTTATGTTATTCTAAATTGTCCGTTGTCGATTAATGATATGGGAATATCATTAAACTAAGACAAATCTAAGTATTGGTTAGAATATACTTGAAAGTATATTGATGTGTTGACATACCAATTTCACATGATATTCAATAAATTGAATATAGGACTTATCCCAATGACATGATTTTACTTTGTGGATCTTGTCATTAAGTAAATCATGAATTTGTTATCCTTAGACTTGAGATACCAGATAAGAGTCAGGGTTGTTTTCAGAAGTGTTGCAAAGTCCATGGGTTATTCTTGTAGTCAAGAAAGAATTTGTTCCTTCAAATTTGTTTTGAAATTTACTACTGTTGGGCTCCTCGTAGGGTTGACAAGATGTTTGCGTGCGCACGCCCAAAGTCTATCTGGAATACGTTCAGATGTTTTGGTAATCTTGCTCAATCATAAAAAATGAGAAACAGAATTGTTAATTAAAGAATGACTATGATCCATATCTTTATTAACGTGGTATTAGAAACAAAAGGATAATAATAATGATTATGAATCATTATAGGTTTTTCCAGGAAACCTACCTCGAGTTGAACTAGGGGCATTGGCGTGTTGCTAGACGCTTACCAATGTCATTATGTTATTAACAGTTATCCAAGTGGGAGCTGTTGGAGTTTGTGGATAAATATTAATAAACGTATGTCTAGAATATAACTCGAGACCTCTGGATTGCACACATTACGTATGAAGGAATTAATGAATAATAATTAATATATAAAATGTTATGTATATTTAATTATTAGAAACACAAAAATAATGACTAACGATCGTTAGAGGTTAATGGAATTGGCTAACTATCGTTAGGTATTAAAGACAAGGACTAGAGAGTAAATTGGACAACAAAAAAGATCCGGAAGGACCTTGGGCCCTTAGGCCGGTCGTGGTATGGGAGGGGAAACCCAATCCCATTCCAACTTGTCCTCCAAGTTTGTTTAGTATAAATACAAGGCCAAGGGTCATTAGTTTCTCACCTTTTGTGCACAAGCTATAACCCTAAATTGGTTTTCTCTTTTCCTTGTTCTTGGCCGATCAGACATCTCTCCCAAGAGGGTCGATTGGTTTGTTTTCATAAACAAACTCTTGTGTTATCATTAACTAGCATTAACATTAATTTGGTTATAGTACGTGTGTACAAGAACGAGGTAATTACTCACTATAGTAATTATCAAAGGATCGATTAACAAAATGGTAAGGGGTTAATCATTGATCCATATAACCCTAATTAGGGTTCATCACATGTTCAAGATTAATTATTGATTCTTGTTTTGCTAGAATCACTAAAGGTACGTTCCTATTTAATTTATGTTAATCTTTTATATATTATAGATGTTCCTTCACTTCCGCATATGTGTTTACCTAATTTATATTATTGTCATGATACTAATATTCAAACAATATGTGTTCATGCGAGCATGTAATCACAAAAAAGAAATAAAAGATAAAAGTAAAACAATGTTATAGAGGTGGCAAAACGGGCGGGCCGGGTGGGCATGGGAACGGGCTAGAACGGGCACGGGCTAAACGAACACATGTTATACAAATCACTTTATAAAAGGTCCAAAATGGCGAAATAAATTCCCAAAACGTAATACCTCTTTTATATTTAAAAAATTAAATATAACTCTTTTTTTCAAAAACGACTGTAATGTTCTCTAATTGAGAGAAAACTATGTGCCCGTTAGTGCCCAGTTAACTTTTCAATGGGCTAAATATGCCTTTTTCGAAAAAAGGATGGGACTAAATGTGCGCAAGTCTTTTACAAAATAGCCAAAATTAGCCATTTTTTTTCCTATTTGGGTACAAATTGCCACCTCAACCTAAATACATTAGTAAATGATAAAATAGTTTACTGCATATCAGCCAATGAAAACTCGTTCATAATTTTTTTTATTTCTCTATCATCACTTGTTTGAATCTCTATCTTGAGAACCAGATTAACATCATTGTTACAACCCTGGAAAATCTAGTTGATCAAGAATAAGCATTTCCTTAGTTCTTAATCATGGATGTATAAAGAGATAAAAAAAGAGGTTCCTGTGTACGTTTGGCACATTAAGCATAAGCAACAACTGCACTTACTCTGTATGCAAGTTTATATGGGAGACCTGTACAAGTTCTAATGAATTTAGGAACTCTGACTAAACAATATTTTTAAGTTGTTTGGGTGGATTATCATGCTATTGTATCAATTAGTATTTTAAGAGCATTAGATGACGTAACCCTCGACAATGTGGCATATAATTGTTCATGGGCGCTAAATATATACATTTAACTTATGATGGTAAATGTAACTGTACGGGAGCCTTGCTGTAGAATTGTTTAAGGGATTACGGTTCATGGTTTTGGGTTTAAATCGATGTTTATATTGCTATTAAAAAAAAAATCGATGTTTAGTATCTTTCATGAAATCGCATGTTTAACTAACACATTTTTGGTCATGACTGGATAAGAGGCGTGATATTCTTGAACCTGAAGAAACTAAATGTTTTTAGCCATAGCTTTTGTCATCTGCTTTTAGAGCAATACTTTCATGGGCACATGTTTTCTTCTTTTCCACATATCTATACCACCAACTGGTAAAATATGAAACTCATAGATACTTCTGTATGTGCTTACCTTGAAAGAGTTGCTCACATACTCTTCTGGCTGCTTGCCAATGAAGTAAATGGCTGTGATTGCATGAGGGCATGGTATGCCAGTTAACTGCCATTGCCTACAAGTGTACTCCTTATTTTGTAAGGCCACACCATAGGCTTCAAGATTTCCTTGCCTTACTTCAAACTGATGCCATCCACTTGGATTCAAACTCCATTTCCTGTTAATATACTACAAGTCAGCATAAAGGTTTTAATATATCAGGATACAAATTTATAAGTATTTACCTTTGAATCTTCTTATGCAACTCCAAAACCTTGATGATATTAGGGCAAATATCACTTGTCCAGTCTTGACATTCCTTCATAAGAGTGTAATTCCTAGTCATCACATAGGATCTGATGTCTTCAAGCATTCAAATTATTGGTTTTCTTCTTGCATTCTTTATATGAGAATTGAAAGATTCACTAAGACAATTTTGAATAGCATCACAATCCATTCCTATCAAACACATTACAAATAATAAGTTAATTCATGTAATGTAATTATTGAAATAAGCTACAACAAATATAAAGAATATACCTTCTTTGAAGTATGATCTTGACCATGTCCATGGATCTTTATCCATCAAATACTGATAAGCTGCTTCACTTGCATTCTTGATTTCTTCCATTGTATTTAAGAATCTTTCATGATTAGCACACTTTGATGCTTGCCAAAAGAGTTGTCTAAATAGAACACCAGGATAGACCTTTGAAAAATTGGCATAAATGTGCCTAGCACGTAACCTATGTTCTACTAATGGGACCACTCTCTGAACAGCATGGTAAAGTCCTTTGTGTCCATCAGATATAAATGTGACCCCTTTCCCATCTCCTAATTCAAAGTCTTTTTCCAACAACTTAATAAACCATTCCCAAGTGTCTGCATTCTCAACTTGTACAACAGCCCATGCAATTAGGTATATTTGATTGTTTCTATCCCTCCCAATAGCTTCCAACAGTTGACCTTCGCACACCCCTTTCAAAAAACACCCATAAATACCTATAACCTTTCTACATTCTGCTTTCCAACCCTGTTTCAAATTATGAAAAAAAAATATAGAAACTATTGAAAATGTGTGTACCATCCATTAAAGGATCAATGCGTAACTGCACTGTGGTACCAGGGTTGGTTTCTCTAAGTTCACCAGCATAATCAATCAACCTGTCATACTGATCTCCAACATTCTGCTTAAGACTATATATTGCAATCCTTCTTGCTCTACTACACTGATTGTGTGATGTCTTAACCCTATATTTTTTCATCACCATTTCTTGCAGATCAACCACTTTTATATTAGGATACATTTTTATTTTGTCTACAAATTGTCTTGCAATCCATTTTGAAGTCACTAAATAACCAAGAATACACTGTCTACTGCAAGTGTGCTCATTAACTAGAGTTCTTATATGCCAAGACTTGCCATCATGCATCTTTACAGCTCTTAACCTAAAAGGACAACAAGGCTTATTGGGATCTTTAGGAAGTTTTTTCTTTCTTCTATTTTTTTCTTCAAACCCACGCCTAACCAACAAATTTTCACTATCACTTTTTTCATACCAAAGTTGGTATCCATTGGCAACAAAATAAAAAGTAAGACAATCTTTAACTTGATCTAAGTCTGCATACAATTCACCTAATCTAGGTTTTTTTAACTTCCAGTGTGTGTTTGGGTCACGGATAAGGTAATCTCTTTTATTAGGGTCAAACACAATCTCATCCTCATCACTCATGGGTATATCCTCATTTAAGTTAACTTCTGGTTCAACATGAGGTTTCTCTTTTTGAGATTCATAACCTAGGTCTGAAAATAAAGGATCTACTTCATGCTCATTCTCATCACTTTCATTTTCCAACACTAGCTTACTTTCATCAAATACAGCAATTTCATTTGTTTTTATCTTTTCATCTAAAATTTGCCTTTCCTTTATCCTAACCTACCTCAACTCTTCTTCACCCTCAGATAAATGATCAAGTGATGCAACATCACTTTCATCATCTGAGTCTTTGTAATAAGTAGCAGGATTTAAAATTACAAGAACATAATCACCACCGTATTCTATAAAAGATTCATTCTTATGAGAAACATACAATGCTATGATACCTTCATCTGTACTTTGCCACTTTTCAACAAACAACCTAAGATCATCATCAGACTTAATACATTTTAACCCATTACAAAAGTAATACAAGCCACACACTACTGAACCTATGTTGTTTTGAACAAAAATTTTCAACTCACTAGAGGTTAAAGGGGCCACATCAACTGTGGTTGTGAGCATATCAGCATTAAGATAGGTTAAAGATTTCAGACTGAAATACCTGTTATAATAAAGATCCAAGGATAATGCACCTCCTTTGGATGAAGAAGCCATCCTTCTAAACATAACAAAAAAACACAAAAGGTCAATTTGTGCTTAATTTAGCCGTTATTAACATAATTAAAAACAACAATAAGTATTAATTACCTTTAAAAACACAAATTAAGGTTCTATTTTGTCAATCGTACTCTTAACCGTTTTAGGGTTTATGTGTGGAAACTGAATTGGGGGAAAATTTGGGGGAAAATGATGTAACCGGTACTATAAAAAAGAAATATAAAATGTTCAATTTTGATCCTCGAAATTTTACAAATGTATCAATTTTTTTAACCAAAACTTAGGTTAGTGGTTAACGGGTGTTAGGAAAAAACCCAAATCCGCCAAAATAAAAGTTGGCAACCTTTTTATGCAAAAAAAAAAAAAAAAAAAAAAAAAAAAAAAAAAAAAAAAAAAAAAAAAAAGTTGTATACCTTGATTGGAAATGGACCCTAACTTTGATGCCTTTTTGTGCCATCTTCCCTATAATTAATAAGTAATTAATATATTGGTGTATTATAGTAATTAGTATTTCACGAAATAAGCCTAATGACCGTTAACTAATATAGTTACTTAACGGTATTTGACTAACGGCTGTTAAACATTAAAGATAAGGACTTAGGGCCCGTTTGGTTGGGGTGTATGGGTATGAATCTATGACTTTGAAAGTCATTAATGTTGTTTGGTTGGTTATGGGGCCCACCACAATAGATTGATGATACACAAATGTAAAGGTTTCCTCATATCTTATGTGTGTGGGTGGTTTCATCATACATTCCATTACCATTTCACCCTATACCAATACCAATACCCATTGTGATTCATAGCACCAAACCAAACGCACCCTTAATGTAACTTAGAGGAAGGATCTAGAATCCCTCCTCTATTCATTAAGGAGCCTGGTTCCTATGGCATTTTTACGGAGGATTAGGAAAGTTTGAAAAGCTAACTTGTTCCCTAAGTTTTGCTAAGCCTATATAATGAATCTCTTGGATTCACTATTGGTGCTCTTAGAAAATCTAAACAAGCTAGACTTCTCTTCTTCTCCCCTCTTGTGATATCCAATCTTACACCCTCCCCATAAGGCAAGGGTTTCGATTTTGATTAAGCATTAAAGTGTTTGGCTTGATTGCTTCATCTAAGTACTAGCATACCAATTGTATTACCAAAGAATGTGTTGTGTGTGAAACCATAGATGATACAACTCGTTGAATCTTGTGCGCTTTTCATGGGATCTCATAAACCATAGATCCAATGTTCTTGAATTCGTTCCTTGCTCAATCCGTTACAAGAAAAGGCAAACAAGGTAATTAGTTAGGTTAATTAATGAACACTATATTTGATCTTGCTCCCATTGAGTACTCGTGTGTAATTATGTTTATATTACGTGTTCAATATGCTAACATCCTAACGGTGGCATCACCAGCCATTATATAGTATAATTAATTACTTGAAACATGTAAAAATTGGATCTTTAATGCTTGATTCATTTGTTTTCTTGTCTATTATTTTTTGTATGCCCTTTGGGCAATTCTTTTATTGTAAATAATCAACCAATACTATCGTTAAAAATTGGTAGAAGAAAACCCTAGGTCGTATGCAATTTATACGTGTTAAAAACGATGTTTAATTTAATTGATCGTTTTTATCTTGTTTACCGTTAAGTAATTGTTAATTGATTCTCTATGATGAACACATTCATATTTATCATGGATAATATGTGTTGATATATAGATATATGCTTCTATATTAATTGTTACTCCCTCTGTTTCTAAATAAATGTCCACTTTGACTTTTTTCAGTATTTTTTGTTCAACTTTAACTTTAAATAGTTTTGTTTTATATATATATATATATATATATATATATATATATATATATATATATATATATATATATATAGGTGGGTTCATGAAAAAAGTCCACTCTGGTAGAAAAGTGAGAAAAGTGTACAAATCAGCCCCTCCTTTTTTCACACCAAACTACAGGGACCTAATTGTATTTTTCTTCATTCTTTAAGGAGGTTTTCTAAATTCGCACCCTAAACCCCCCCCCCCCCCCCCCCCCCCCCGAAAAAAAAAATTTCTCGCCAAAAAAAAATTTTTTTTGGGGCAAAAAAAATTTTTTTTTTTTTTTGGCCAAAAATTTATAACCCAGATGCACCTTTTTTTTTAGTGCATCTCAGTTATAAAAATTGGTGCATCATAGTTATAACTGAGATGCACTAATTTTTATAACTGAGATGCACTAAAAAAAAATGTGCATCTGGGTTATAAATTTTTTGCAGGAAAATTTTTGGCCCAGAAAAAAAAAATTTTGGCGGGAAATTTTTTTTTTTTTTTGGGGTGGGGTGGGGGGGTGGGGGTGGGGTGGGTGGGGGCATGTTTCAAGACATACCCCTGAAGTTTAAGATGTTTCAAATTAAACCCTATAACTTTTTTTCTCACTTTTCTACCAAAGTGTACTTTTCTCTAGAACCTTACCCTATATATATATATATATATATATATATATATATATAGAGAGAGAGAGAGAGAGAGAGAGAGAGAGAGAGAGTGGAAAGTGAATAAGGGGATATCTCATATCTAAACTTTCATGTGAAACCATCAAAAATTACGTTGTTTTAACAAGAAAAACATCAAAGCTACCTCATTTGTATCATGTCCTTCGCAATATTAGTGTTTTCTCTTGATTTCATCACAATGTCACTTGAGTTTACTTCATGTTGATACATGTGTTTTCTACATCATATTGTTAGATGATTTCATTAACTAACAACTTAGTTATAGATTCAACAATGGTTTGATATAATTCTCCATTAAAATGTATTTCATTATGCATATATTAGTTCCACTACTCAAATTTTGAAAAAATAATAACCAAAATGACGTATTTTTTAGTGATTTTTTATGGTTTTGCATGTAAGCTTAGATGTGAGACAACCTCATATTCACTTTTACCATATATATATTGTTAATGAAAAAAGTATGATTGGGTTAGAATTGGGTTTGGTTAGGTGTGGGCCGTCCTTGATGGGCCGTCTGCTGTGGAGTTTATGCACTAATCTAAATAGAGAACGATATTTCCTGCACAAATGAAGATAAAACTGTTAGCCTTACTGTGGGGACGGACCTCACGATTAAGCTCCGGTGTGAGAGTAAGTACTCATGTTGTCAGAGAAATTTTTGTGTGTTATGATGAGTGAGAAAGTCATACTCAAAAGTGTGAATTGAGGTTTCCTTTTATAGGCAGCGGAAATATTAGTGTTCCTTGATATTTCGCATATTGTTGTAGTGGCCGAAGTGGGACCCCTATCGGACAAGGATCCGCAGCTTAATCGATGTTTGTGGACGTAGGTGGATTTTCTGATCGGGGTCCGGTCCGCGAACGTACTTCGGGAGTGTCGCGTATGTGTCCTAGTTTGTCCAGATTGTGCCATGCTCGTGACATGGGCTTTAGTCAAGTCTAGTTCTGTTTGGCTCATTGGGCCGGAGCCCAGTTTGCTTGTAGGGCTGAAGCCCAATTCGCTTGTAGGACCGGAGTCCAGTTCGTATGAGATAGTCCAGGCCTAGTAAGCCTGTTATCCGTATTATACGTCATCAAGTCCCCACAGTCTAGTGCGTTCATTGCTCGCGTGCTTTGATAGTGTGCGGTGAATGTTTCTGGACTAGATTGTTAGTTCTCTGCTCCTGGCTTAACTTCTTTATCGTGCGGATCTTGCCTTGTGATGAGGCGAAAAATGAACCACTTTTAGGGGGTCATTTAAGCCCGGAATCGAATTTATTTGATCAAATATTGCCCTAAATATCCTTTTGTGATTTTAGGTACTTTGGGAGAGAAATCTGGAAAAGGAAGCATTTCGGATGTTTTTGGAGCATAAAAGTGAAGAAAGCGCCAAAGTCTTAATTTTCCTTGCTGGGAACAGTAGGTGACGACGTCAAGAAGGAAATTCTGACGGCGTCAAGAGTAATTTTCATGACGACCCAGTACAGAATTGAAGGCGTCACGAGGTAGAGCGTCAAGAGTAAAATACGTGACGGCCTGGAAAATGTTATAACGTGACGGCGTCAAAAGTAGATCAAGGCAGTCCGAGAATTCTTTTGGCGGCGAGATGACGGCATCACCAATTTGGTCTTGACGCCGTCAGCCTCAATTTCCTACATATAGTTTTCTAATTTTCATTCATAAAAAGAGAGAAGTTTTGGAGAAACCCTAAGGCCGAACTTAGTACGAATTTTACAGGTTTTTCAAGGGTTTTCAGCCCTTGAACCCTTTCATGTGTAATTGAGATAAGTATTCTTTTAATTCAATCAATATGTCTATGTGTTGGTTGTCTATATCTTGTTCTTGTCTTAATTCCATCGTGCTAGGCTTGATCTATCTTGTGTTTGCTTGGATCTAATGAAACCTAGATGTTAATTATGTGTTGATTACTTGTTTATGGTTGTATTGGATGAATGATTTCGATGTTAGGCTTAAGAAAACTGGCAGATCTCCAAATGGTAACATGCTTGAACGTCTTAGGAAACATGAACTGACGTGCACTAGGTTTTATTGGTTGTATTTAATGCATGAGTAAATTCTAATGATCCCATGTTAGGAGCTTCTTAGCCGGCTCGACATAGGAGTGAAGTAGGCACTCATAGGATTGGGGAATTAAGTGCGCCACCCCATGAATGGTATTAAGGAATACAATCCGTCATCCACGCAACTATAACAAGTAATTAACGTGTAAAAGATATCTAGGGAGTAGTGAAATCTAAGAAAACACAACTTCTCCACTTATTGCTCACAACCTCAGTTAATTTAGTTTGTTTTCATTTCTAGTAATTTATTTTGATTGCATTTTTAGTTGGGTTAGTTGACTAGCAACTAATTCCGCCCAAATCCTTCAAACCCGAGATTTTTACTTGCTTTCTAAAAAATATAAAAATACAAAAATAATCATCCTTCATCTCTAGAACTAGTATTTAGGTTTTCTAATCCTAGCGACACTATTCCTAGCTGAACGATCAATCCCCCTGTACTTGTCACTATACTATACTACAACGATCAGGTACACTGCCTGGTGGGGGTTGTAAGCTTCTCAAGATCCCTTGAGAGGTAAAGCCTGGTGTTATTCCCATGTATCACCTTGTCACCGGATTAGATCGTAGGGGAAACATGGACCGTTTCGGTCGTTTTATCTTCTGACTTGTTTTGACCGCTTGAGTCGTTCTTAGCTGTCATATGTATCTTTTTAGCGTTAGTTTTTGTCGTTTGTTGGAGCTTTTATCGACACGCATCAATTGATTAGCACATCCTTAATAAAATGTACCGCGTGTATAAATAGGGTATTTTTCACTATTCGTATTTTATTCTCCGGCCACCATAATTTTTTTTGATTTTTCCGCTTCTTCGTATTTAAGTTCTTTTATTCAAAGGAATCTCCGTCATTATTGTTGAATTTTGGAAATGTAAATGCAATCTTTCCCAGGATGCTTTTGAAAAGGTTTTACGAGATTGCCATATTCCGTCGGAAATACGACCGGTCCAGCCAGACAAGGATTGAAAAACCCTAAATTCTGTAATAGTAAGTTTGTGAATAATTTAAAATTTTATAAGTTACGTATACTGATACGTGGGAATTGCGCCCTCGTAACAGGTTTTACCTCTCAAGGGATCTTGAGAAGCTTACAACCCCCACTAGGCAGTGTACCTGATCGTTATAGTATAGTATACTGACAAGTACCGGAGGATTGATCGTTCAACTCAGGAATAGTGTCGCTAGGATTAGAAAGCCTACTAAACTAGGTCTAGAGGTGAGGGATGATTCTTTTTGAATTTTTATATTTTATAGAAAGAAAGTAAAATCTCGGGTTTTGATGGAGTTGGCGGAATTAGTTGCTAGCCAACTAACCCAATTAATCTAAAGATGCAATCAAAATAAGATAACAAAAATGAAAATGAAACTATTATACTAATATGGTGGAAACAATAATGAGGAAAGTTATGTTTACTTAGATTTCATTACTCCCTAGATATCTTTTAAAGGTTGATTAGCTTGTTACAATTGCATGGATGATGGGTTATATTCCTTAATACTAGTCGTAGGGTCGTTTACAATATTCCCTAACTCTATAAGATCCTACTTCACTCCTATGTCGAGCCGTTAGAAGCTCCTAATCATGTTTCTTAAGATGTTCAAGCAAGTTACCAATGGAAGTCTGCCAGTTTTCTTAAGCCTAACATCGAATACAATCATCCGTAACAATTATAAACAAACAATCAACCCATAATCAACATCTAGGTTTCACTACATCTAAGCAAACACAATGAAAATCTAGCCTAGCATGTTAAAGAGAAGACAAGCGTAAGATATAATCACACAACACATAGACATATTGAATGATTTGAATAAGTACTTATCTTCAATTGAACATGGAAGAATCAAGGGGTTGAAACCCTTGAAAAGCTGTTAAAATTCGTCTTAGGGTTTATGCCCTAATATCCCACACAAAGTTCCACATTAATGAATGAAAATTGGAAAACTATATATAGATTTTACACATTGACGGCGTCACGTTATAGCTTGTGACGCTGTCAACTCGCCGCCATGATGAAGTTCGTATTTCCTAGATCCACTTCTGACGCCGTCATGTAGAAAATTACTCTGGGGCCGTCATGTGTAATTGGACCCTGACGGCCTTGGTGACGCCGTCAGGCCAATATGCTTGAAAACTTTCTGGGCCGTCACTTTATAAGTTCTGATGAGGCGAAAAATGAACCACTTTTAGGGGGTCATTTAAGCCCGGAATTGACTTTATTTGATCAAATATTGCCCTAAATCGTTCCTTTTGTGATTTTAGGTACTTTGGGAGAGAAATCTGGAAAAGGAAGCAATTCGGACGTTTTTGGAGCATAAAAGTGAAGAAAACGCCAAAGTTTTAATTTTCCATGCTGGGAACAGTAGGTGACGGCGTCAAGAGCAAAACCTTGACGGCGTCAAGAGCAAATCTCATGAATTTCCATGACGACCCAGAACGGATTTGACGGCGTCACGTAGGAAGGGCGTTAAGAGTAAAAGAGTCATGACGGCCTGGAAGTACCTAAGTCTTGACGGCGTCAGCAGTGGATCTAGGCAGTCCAAGGAGAGTTTTGGCGGTGAGGTGACGGCGTCACATTGTTTGTCTTGACGCCGTCAGACCTGTTTTTCTGTATATAGTTTTCTAATTTTCACACATTAAAAGAGAAGTTTTGGGAGAAACCCTAAGTACGATTTTGGTGTAACTTTACAGGTTTTTCAAGGGTTCCAACCCCTTGATACCTTGCATGATTAATCAAGATAAGTGTTCTTCTAATTCAATCAATATGTCTATGTGTTGGTTGTCTATATCTTGTTCTTGTCTTAATTCTATCATGCTAGGCTAGATCTCTTTTGTGTTTGCTTAGATCTAATGAAACCTAGATATTGATTATGTGTTGATTACTTGTTTATCTTTGTTTTGGATGAATGATTTATATGTTAGGCTTAAGAAAACTGGCAGATCTCCAAATGGTAACATGCTTGAACGTCTTAAGAAACATGAACCGAGGCGCACTAGGTCTTTATTGGTTGTATTTAATGCATGAGCCACTGTTTACAATCCCTATAGTTGTGCTGGGCATGGTGTAGGAGGAAATAAGAGCTCATAGAATTGGGGAGTTATGTGTGCCACCCCATGAATGGTATTAAGGAATACGATCCGTCATCCATGCAATTATAACAAGTAATTAACGTGTAAAAGATATCCAGGGAGTAGTGAAATCTAAGTAAACACATTTTCTCCAATTACTGCTCACAACCTTAGTTTAATTAGCTTAATTTCATTTTTAGTATTTCATTTTGATTGCATCTTAGTATTGGGTTAGTTGAATAGCAACTAATTCTGCCCAAATCCTTCAAACCCCGAGATTTTACTTGCTTTCATAAAAAATATAAAAATACAAAAATAATCATCCCTCACTTTTAGAACTAGTATTTAGGCTTTCTAATCCTAGCGACACTATTCCTAAGCTGAACGATCAATCCCCCGGTACTTGTCACTATACTATACTACAACGATCAGGTACACTGCCTGGTGGGGGTTGTAAGCTTCTCGAGATCCCTCGAGAGGTAAAGCCTGTTGCGATTCCCACGCATCAAGTTTTTGGCGCCGTTGCCGGGGAATAGTTATTGTCTAGGTTAGAATTTCTTTGTATTAGGTCTACTTGCTAGATTCCTTTCTAGTAAGATTTTATTTTTATTTTTAGGTCTTCTTTAGTCTATCTCAATTCTTTGTGCTTTTGTTCGTAACTCTTTACCATCCGACATCATGGAAGGTGGTAACATCTTTGAACCCGTCATCCCACCACAACAAAACCCACCACTAGAACCCCTTAGGCTCCGAACCTTAGGAGAGTATTCCCGACCTAGCCACCAAGGCTACCGAAACACCATTGAGCTCACCGGAGCCAATGTGACCCCCTTGCGATCCGACACCATCCGGTTGGTGCAAAGCGGATGTGCATTCCATGGACTTCGTTCCGAAGATCCAAACCAACATCTTAAGGACTTTCTCAAAATCGTAGATTCCATAGACCTAGGTGTTGAAACTAGAGAGACTACCCGTTTACGCCTATTCCAATTCTCTCTACGGGATCAAGCTAGTCAATGGCTTGAGCGTTTACCCGCGGGATCCATTACCACATGGGACAATCTCGCCAATCGCTTCCTTACCCAATTCTTTCCGCCGGAAAAGACTGCAATGCTTAGAAGGGACATTTTGATGTTTGAGCAACAGCGGGGTGAAACTTTCTACGAGGCTTGGGCCCGTTTTAAGGATCTCCTCCACAAGATCCCTCATCATGGCATAAACCTTTGGTTATTAGTCCAGATTTTCTACGACCATGTTGACTATCACACTAAGCGCACCATCGACAGGGCCGCGGGAGGTAAATTGCGTGATAAGAACGCCGAGGAGTCTTGGGCAATTATCGAAGAGCTCGCTGTTGATAATCATGAGATGTGGGAATTTAAACATATGATAGAAGCGGCCATCAATGCAGTCTCGACATCTGGAGGAACCACCGAAATCCCCGATGAACTCCTATGCAAACTTGAGGCAAAAATTGACTATTTTGAGGATAGGCAAAGGAGACCTTTAAGTCCTAGACGGGCTACTGTCAATTCTGTCTCAAAAACAACTTCGGCACCATTATCTGAGTCACCCTCTAGAGAAAACGCCGAGACTTTTCAGAACTATGCCCCACCTTGTTCCCCTCCCAAAGAGCTTAGTTCGGAGTTTGAAGCTAGGATGAGAGAATATATGGCAACTCACTCAGATTGGCTTGCTAGATTTGAGGAAGCAGTTTATAAGCAGAAAGAGGAATGCAGGAGAAAATGAATGAGATGATGAGTCTATTAGAGGAGTATGCCAACCAGAGAACCCCCGAAAGAATACTACTAAGGAAAGAAAGCGCCACTCCCACCACCCAATTTGTTAACTCCATCACCATCATCCAAAAAGATAACGAGAAGGTAGGAACTCCTGCTAAACAGACCTTAGAAAAACCACCAGAATCCCAACCTTTGAGCTACTACCTGAAACATGATATAAACGAAAACACCATAACAAATTGGATTAAGGGTGATGGGCGTAACCAACCTCCCAATCAGGGTTCTGAAAATGAGGAAGAAGTGAAAGATGAGTATGATACGCTACCTGGAGGATCAGTATTCGAAAGACTAGTGGTACAAAAGGTAGCTACTAAGCAGGTGGCATGTGGGAACTTTGAGATACCAACAAGCATTGGGGACTTGAAACATCTTAGTGCTTTCGCCGACCAAGGATCGGAAGTAAATCTTATACCCCTAACTATTTACGTCCAACTAACGTCAAAAATGCCAACCCCTACTCGTGTTAGGCTATCTCTCGTTGGACACTCGTACGTATATCCCCTAGGAATCGCAGAAGATGTGTTAGTTAATGTCGTTGGATTCATGTACCCCGTTGATTTTATGATCATCGATGATAAAGGGGATGGATGCATGCCAATAATCCTTGGGTCACCATTCCTCACTACCGCTAGGGCTGTCATTAAATATGAAGGTAGGAAGATCGAGCTTAAATCTGGAAAAAGAAAGATTAGCTTCCCCATGACCCCACAAAGTAAGCATGAGGATTTGAGTTGGAGAAAGGTCAAAAACAATATTGACACGACACCCATTCGTGTTCAGGATAAAATTCTTGCATGGGAGGCAAGAATCAAAAGCTATAAGGAAGAAAAAAATGAGCGAAGCAAAAACAATAAGGTTCAGGCAGAATTCGAATATACTCAACCCATAGATAATCATGTACCATTTGAGGAAGGGAACTTGGTACTCTTGAGACAGTTGGAAACAACGATACCACCCGATAAACCAAGTCCTTGGTGGTATGGGCCATTCACAATCAAAGGTGTGAGCCAAGATGGGGTAGCTAACTTGAGAAGCAAATTAGGAGGGAAGGTGATTGCGAGTATCGACAGATTGAGGCACTACCACCATAATAGTAATGATCGCAACTATATGGGGTATATCATTTCAAATGATGAGATCACGTAGTAACCCATGACCTTGAGTCTAGCTACAAGACTCGTAAATAAAGAAAAGCGCTTCTTGGGAGGCAACCTATGTTTTGTGTGATTTTATTTGTTTGATTGTTATTTGCTTCCGTATGCATGCTTAATTTTTATTGTTGGTTGATCATGTTTCTAAACTAAATAGTAGGAATACTTTACTTTGTTGTTTGGCCTAGTCTTAACTCCACCTAAAGGTATTTTTGCAAAAGATAAGTGTAAGGGGAAACCCCAAATATGTTTTTAAGAAACAACCGATCATGATTCTCCACAATATTAAATGAACATGTGTATTCGTATTTGTTAGAGTCAAATGCTTGTATTGAGTCATAATGAAGTTTTGCAGGATTTTCCAGGAAGTAGGACCAAGTTTTTCCAGAAATTTTCCGGAAACTTAACATAAGGATTTCTGCAGGTCAATTCTGACGGCGTCAGGGGTTTACTCTTGACGGCGTCAGGAGTTAAAAATCTGGAAATTTTATCGGTTTTGTTTTTCTAACGGAGTCTTATGGTTTTTGTGAATTATTAAGTTTTATAATCTCCAGGAGATCTGCAAACTTCATTCCACAAGCATTATATCTTATCTTGTTTTCTAGGATTTAGAAACTTATATAGAATGCCGCCGATTTTACGCGAGGTTGTCTTGTCTATTTTGTCAGGTTTTACAGGTTATGTATGACAAGAAGATGATTTATATTCTGGAAGGGAAGCTTTGATTGTTCATTTTCTTGGAGGAAGATTTAACCTGGCCATCCTATTATCCATACCGAGCGAATCAGGGGAGTATTTGATTTCATTCTCTTTACTTATCACTTTTACATTCTTTACTTGAACATTGGGGACAATGTTCATCTTAAGTGTAAGGGGAGGGTAAAAAGATGATACCGTACATATGCACTTTCGCTTGAGTTTGCTTTGTTTGATGGTAGATGTGTAATAAAACTATGAGAAATACTTGTTAGTGCAATTTTAGCGCCAAATTTAAAATTTTTTACAACATTTAGGAGTGAAACTTTAGCCATAGCAAGCGTCTCATGGATAGGAGATTGTATGACTAGCACATAACCGTATATTTAGAAAAATTTTCCACCCAAATATGTGAGGTTCGCCTTTAGATTTGATAGGAAAAGCATTCATTATTAGTGCTTATGAGTGTACCGGTAGCATTTAGATTCTAGAACTTGCGTTAGTGATGCATCCCGAGACCGCTAGTGAGACTACATTCGTGTGGTAGGATTTACTACATGATAAGAGGCATTAGGATCACCCTTGTGTTAAACCCGTATTATAATTACTTGACCATTTAAGTCATATTACTTGGCTAGTTAAGTCAACTAATTTTTCCCACACCCTTAGCGTTGTACTCATTTTTAGTACACGAAACCCCTAGTACACCCCTCCGAGCCTATCTTTTTGTTTCTAACTTTAAGCATTCTACTTAAAGGAAGAATTTGTTACACCCCACTTAAATGTACAACCAAATAGCCTTAGCCTTCCGTGTATGCGCTCATTTTTAGTGCATTATTGTTATTTGTTAAACCCTAAGTTAACTTTCTAATTGATTACATGGTTGCTAAGTCGAGTCATATCCTTGTACATATTGTTTTGGGATGATTGGGACTCATGGGTAAGTACTTATTTTATGGAGTAATGGGGAAGAACATAATATTATTACCCCCATATGTACGTTAATCTTAAAAGTGCTCCAAGTGTTTTGATTTTCTTAATTCGAGTCATTAGATTAGTTTAAATGTAAAGTATGTAAAGATTCAAGTGTAAGGGGAATTCTCATCCCCTATGATGTATTATTTTGGATGGTAGGGTAAGAGTGTATGCAAAAAAAAAAAAAAAAAAAAAAAAAAAAAAAAAAGAAAAAAAAAAAAATCAAGGAAAAGAAAAAAAAAATAGAAAAAGAAAAAAAAAGAGAAAAAACACACGGACTACCATCCCGTTTCATTCTATGTTTATTTTATGTTTTTTGTTATTTTTCATTTATTAGCTTAAGTCGAGTCTAGTCTTGGCTTAGCAATGCCACATTGTACATGTAATTGACCAAGATTGTTAACTCGCCACCAGTGAAACTTCCTTTATCCAACAAAACCGTGTATTTCATATCCCTACACCTAACATTACAACCCTTTAAAAGACCTCTTTGATAGTTTATCCTAGGTGCTTACGCCATGTGGTGGAGGTTTGATCCTTTCCCAAGCCTATGGTAATCTATTTTGCTATGACAGGTAGTGAGAGATATCTTCCGTTTCCATATTGTAATTTACACTTTATTACACCCGAGAGATGTGAGTATCTAAACACTATTTGTGAGGTGCTTGTGTATGATCTCCGTGCTTGTCTATTGGTCTTTAGTGGAACGATTATTTGTTGTAATTACTTTTATATTAGTGTTAAATGACCCCAAACTTGTCTTTTGAGTAGAATAAAAGCGCATTTGCTTGAGGACAAGCAAATCTCAAGTGTAAGGGTATATGATGAGGCGAAAAATGAACCACTTTTAGGGGGTCATTTAAGCCCGGAATTGACTTTATTTGATCAAATACTGCCCTAAATCGTTCCTTTTGTGATTTTAGGTACTTTGGGAGAGAAATCTGGAAAAGGAAGCAATTCGGACGTTTTTGGAGCATAAAAGTGAAGAAAACGCCAAAGTCTTAATTTTCCATGCTGGGAATAGTAGGTGACGGCGTCAAGAGCAAAACCTTGACGGCGTCAAGAGCAAATCTCATGAATTTCCATGACGACCCAGAACGGATTTGACGGCGTCACGTAGGAAGGGCGTCAAGAGTAAAAGAGTCATGACGACCGGGAAGTACCTAAGTCTTGACGGCGTCAGAAGTGGATCTAGGCAGTCCGAGGAGAGTTTTGGCGGCGAGGTGACGGCGTCACATTGTTTGTCTTGACGTCGTCAGACCTGTTTTTCTATATATAGTTTTCTAATTTTCACACATTAAAAGAGAAGTTTTGGGAGAAACCCTAAGTACGATTTTGGTGTAACTTTACAGGTTTTTCAAGGGTTCCAACCCCTTGATACCTTGCATGATTAATAAAGATAAGTGTTCTTCTAATTCAATCAATATGTCTATGTGTTGGTTGTCTATATCTTGTTCTTATCTTAATTCTATCTTTCTAGGCTAGATCTCTTTTTTGTTTGCTTAGATCTAATGAAACCAAGATATTGATTATGTGTTGATTACTTGTTTATCTTTGTTTTGGATGAATGATTTATATGTTAGGCTTAAGAAAACTGGCAGATCTCCAAATGGTAACATGCTTGAACGTCTTAAGAAACATGAACCGAGGCGCACTCGGTCTTTATTGGTTGTATTTAATGCATGAGCCACTATTTACAATCCCTATAGTTGTGCTGGGCATGGTGTAGGAGGAGATAAGAGCTCATAGAATTGGGGAGTTATGTGTGTCACCCCATGAATGGTATTAAGGAATACGATCCGTCATGCATGCAATTATAACAAGTAATTAACGTGTAAAAGATATCTAGGGAGTAGTGAAATCTAAGTAAACACATTTTCTCCAATTACTGCTCACAACCTTAGTTTAATTAGCTTAATTTCATTTTTAGTATTTCATTTTGATTGCATCTTAGTATTGGGTTAGTTGAATAGCAACTAATTCCGCCCAAATCCTTCAAATCCCGAGATTTTACTTGCTTTCATAAAAAATATAAAAATACAAAAATAATCATCCCTCACTTTTAGAACTAGTATTTAGGCTTTCTAATCCTAGCGACACTATACCTAAGCTGAACGATCAATCCCCCGGTACTTGTCACTATACTATACTACAACGATCAGGTACACTGCCTGGTGGGGGTTGTAAGCTTCTCGAGATCCCTCGAGAGGTAAAGCCTGTTGCGATTCCCACGCATCAAGTTCCATATCCACCTCTTTTGTAAATCTTGACGCCGTCACGCGTAGAACCTTGACACCGTCAGGTACTGTTCCAGCAAGGAAATTTGAGACTTTGCCGGTTTCTTCACTTTTATGCTCCCAAAACATCCAAAATGCTTCCTTTTCCAGATTTCTCTCCAAAATTACCTAAAATGACAAAAGGAACGATTTAGGGCAATAATTGATCAAATAATCTTGAATTCGGGCTTAAATAACCCCTTAAAAGCGGTACACTTTTCGCCTCATCAAATACCCTTACATTTGAGATTTGCTTGTCCTCAAGCAAATGCGCTTTTATTCTAATCAGAATATAAGTTAGGGGTCATTTAACACTAATATAAAAGTAATTACAACAAATAATCGTCCAACGAAAAACCAAAAACAAGCACGGAGGTCATACACTAGCACCTTACAAATAGTGTTTAGATACTCACATCTCTCGGGTGTAATAAAGTATATATCACAATAAGGAAATGGAAAACATCTCTCACTACCTATCATAGCAAATAGATTACCATAGGTTTGGGAAATGATCAAACCTCAACCACTTGGCGTAGGCACCTAGGATAAACTATCAAATGGGCCTTGGGGGTAATAATTTGATGTTCTTCCCCATTACTCCATAACACAAGTACTTTACCCATGAGTCCCAATCGTCCCAAAAGATTATGTACAAGATATGACTCGACTTAGCAACCATGTAATCAATTAGATAATTAACTAAGGGTTCAAACAAATAACAATGATGCACTAAAGATGAGTGCATACACGGAAGGCTAAGGCGATTTGGGTGTACATTTGGGTGGGTTGTAACAAATTCTTCCTTTAAGTAAAATGATTAAAGTTAGAAACGAAAAGATAGGCTCGGAGGGGTGTACTAGGGGTTTCGTGTACTAAAAATGAGTACAACGCTAAGGTGTGGAAAAATTAATTGACTTTACTAGTCAAGTAATATGATTTAAATGGCCAAGTAATTATGATACAGGTTTAACACAAGGGTGATCCTAATGCCTCTTATCATGTAGTAAATCTTACTACACGAATGTAGTCTCACTAGCGGTCTCGGGATGCATTACTAACGCAAGTTCTAGAATCTAAATGCTACCGGTACACTCATAAGCACTTATAATAAATGCTTTTCCTATCAAATCTAAAGGAGAACCTCACATATTTGGGTGGAAAAAGTTTTTGAATGGTACGGTTTTGTGCTAGTAATACAACTCCTATCCATGAGACGCTTGTTAAGGCTAAAGTTTCACTCCTAAATGTTGTAAAAAATTTTAAATTTGGCGGTAAAATTACACTAACAAGTATTTCTCTTAGTTTTATTACACACCTACCATCGAACAAACAAACTCAAGTACAATTGTATCCTATAAGGTATCATCATTTACCCTCCCCTTACACTTAGGATGAACATTGTCCCCAATGTTCAATTAAAGGATGTAAAAGTAAAATAGGTAAAAGAAAGAAAACAAATACTCCCCTGATTCGTTCGGTGTGGATAGTGTGTCAACAAGGTTAGATCTTCCTCCAAGAAAATGAACGTTCAAAGCTTCCCTTCCAGAAATATAAATCATCTTCTTGTCATATATAACCTGTTAAACATAAGAAAACAATCAAGGCAACCTCGCGTAAAATCGGCGGCAATCTATATATACTAACAAATCCTAGAAAGCAATTTAAGATATAATGCTTGTTAGATGAATGTTTGCAGATTTCCTGGAGTTTATAAAACTAAAGAATCAACAAAAACTTTTAAGACTCCGTTAGAAAAACAAAACTCGCAAAATTTCCAGAATTTTACACGTGACGTCGTCAGGTGTTAAACCCTGATGCCGTCAGAAGTGACATGTAGAAATCTTTATGTTAAGTTTCCGGAAAATTTCTGGAAAAACTTATGTCCTATTTCTTGAAAAATCCTGCAAAACATCATTATGACTTGATACAAGCATTTGACTCTAACAATTACTAATATACATGTTCATTTAATATTGTGGCGAATCAAGATCATTTTCGTTCTTAGAAACAAATTTGGGGTTTCCCCTTACACTTAGCTTTTGCAAAATACCTTTATATGAATTTAAGACGAAGTTAAACGATAAAATAAAGCATTTTCACAATTTTAGTTTGAAACATGATCTACCAACAATAAAAATAAAGCATGCATACGGAAGCAAATAACATCAAACAAATAAAAACACACAAAACATGGGTTGCCTCCCAAGAAGAGCTTTTCTTTATTTACGAGTCTTGTAGCTAGACTCAAGGTCATGGGCTATCACGTGACCTCCTCATTGGTCACACTCTCTAGGTCATCTCCAATCTTAGTTTTGTATTCCGGACGTAGTTGCAAACATTCCTTGTTGAAACCGAGTATTCTACTCATGACATAATCTACTCCTCTACGTCTATCCTCGTTATTCCTATAGTAAACTGCTTGCTTGTGTTCTTTTTCTAGGTTTGATAGAAGACGGTATTGTTCAATCTTATAGGGCATTTGGTAAGCAATCTCATCGTTCTCATCCTTGAATCTAACTATCCCTAGGGACGGGTCATAACTCATCTTAGAGGCCTCAACAAACGGTTTTCCGAACACTACTTGACTTAGGCAACCATCTATTACCAGACGGATATCCTATACAATCACAAAGTTGGTAACATAAGTGAAGTTTCCTACAAAGACATGTAATCCTTTCACTCTTCCTACGAAGTTGCTCATCCAATTCGTGTTAGGCATCATCCTATATCCAAGTTGCTTCTTCATTACCCAATTATAATAGGTCCTAGTCATGATGTTTATAGGAGACCTAAGATCGATGTAAGCTTTCCACACATGCATATGCCCAATGTTACATGGTATGTTGATGTTAGAGGGGTCACCCGTTTTGATAAGTGGTGAACCAAGGACGTATGGTGTCTCGGGGTCATCGAATAGATCCTTATGATATTCCGGTTCTTCCTTGGTGGGTAACTTATCAAAGTGTCCCTCCACGTTTTCTACTTCTTCTAACTTTTCTTTCTTAATATCCTCAACTTCCTTAACCTCATCCTTAGCCCCGGTTTCTATTCCAACTTCATCCTTGTCACTTTCTTCTATATTCTTATCTATTGGCTTAATGGTGACAACGTTGACAAAGTGGACGTGTTTGGATGATGAGGGGCCCTTAATTTGGATTCCGCTACTAGTGTCCCTAGTGTCCTTCCTAGGTATAGTTAGCACTTGGTTGTTGAGGGCTTTCAACAAGTTGTCAATCTTATTGGTCATCTCCGTTTGTTGTTGATTGAATTTGGTTTCAAACTTAGCTATGCGAGCTTCTTGAGATGCCATAAACTTGGACATCAACCCTTCAAGATTATTGGTACTACCATAGTTATTGGAAGGATTGTTGTTGAAAGTACGGTTGGAGGGTGGACTGTTTGGTTAGTAACGATTAGGTGGATTGGAAGAATTGTTTTGGGGCATGTTTTGGTTTTGTTTCCACCTAAGGTTCGGGTGATTTTTCCAAGAAGGGTTGTAGGAGTCACCGTAAGGGTTTGGCTCGGGTTTGAAAGTGTACCACTTGTCTCCCGCTTCGTCGATACGCGAGGATGCATAATCCGTAAAAGCTTGTCCGAGGAGTTCCACGCAATCACGAGTGTCATGGGGACCACTACATAATTCGCATGAAGAAGTGATTTTGTTCACTTGGCTTGAAGGCTTAGGAGCTTCGTAGGATTTCATGAGAAACTTGACTTGGTCCTCAAGTTCCATGATACTACGGTCGGGAGTGCTAGAATTGTTCGTAGGCAAAGATATTGCCTTAACCATTTTGTTCAAATCACAGGGATCATTCCAACTTTCGTTGTCATAGAGAGCAAGATCTTCTATGAGTTCCCATGATTCTTCCACACTTAGATCACGTAGCTTGCCACCGGCCGATTGGTAAATGGCTCGCCTTGTGGAGATGTCGATGTGGTCATAGAAGATTTGGACTTGGAGCCAAAGATCTATGCCATGATGAGGGACTTTTTGGAGTAAGTCCTTGAAACGAGTCCATGCTTCATATAGAGTTTCACCTTGACATTGTTGGAACATCAAGATATCATTTCTAAGCTTGGTAGTTCTCCTCGGT
The DNA here is from genome assembly GCA_030686995.1 of Artemisia argyi. Taxonomy (NCBI): domain Eukaryota; kingdom Viridiplantae; phylum Streptophyta; class Magnoliopsida; order Asterales; family Asteraceae; genus Artemisia; species Artemisia argyi. The sequence goes on along the minus strand of CM060696.1, from coordinate 75,726,593 downwards.
GGGAAAAATTGAGCAAGGAAACGAGTAGTGAGATCATCCCATGAGGTGATAGATCTCGCGGGTAAACGTTCAAGCCATTGACTAGCTTGATCACGTAGAGAGAATTGGAATAGACGTAATCGGGTCAACTCTGTAGTTACAACATCAAGGTCTCTGGAATCTGCGATTTTAAGGAAATCCTTGAGATGTTGATTAGGAGATTCGGAATGAAGTCCACGGAATGCACATCCGCTTTGCACCAACTGGATGGTGTCGGATCGCAAAGGGGACACATTGGCTCCTTGGGTGAGCTCAATAGTGTTTCAATAGCCTTGGTGGCTAGGACGGGTCCAGCAAGACAAGGATTTTGGAACTGTAAATGCAATCTTTCCCAGGATGCTTTTGAAAAGGTTTTACGAGATTTCCATATTCCGTCAGAAGTACGACCGGTCCAGCTAGACATGGATTGTAAAACCCTAAATTTTGTTATAGTAATTTTGTGAATAATTTAAAATTTTATAAGTTATGTATACTGATACGTGGGAATTGCGCCCTCGCAACAGGTTTTACCTCTCAAGGGATCTTGAGAGGCTTACAACCCCCACCAGGCAGTGTACATGATCGTTGTAGTATAGTATAGTGACAAGTACCGGGGGATTGATCGTTCAACTCAGGAATAGTGTCGCTAGGATTAGAAAGCCTACTAAACTAGGTCTAGAGGTGAGGGATGATTCTTTTTGTATTTTTATATTTTGTAGAAAGCAAGTAAAATCTCGGGTTTTGAAGGAGTGGGCGGAATTAGTTGCTAGCCAACTAACCCAATTAATCTAAAGATGCAATCAAAATAAAATAACAAAAATGCAAATGAAACTATTATACTAATATGGTGGAAACAATAATGAGGAAAGTTATGTTTACTTATATTTCATTACTCCCTAGATATCTTTTACAGGTTGATTAGCTTGTTACAATTGCATAGATGACGGGTCATATTCCTTAATACTAGTCGTAGGGTCGTGTACAATATTCCCTAACTCTATAAGATCCTACTTCACTCCTATATCGAGCCGTTAGAAGCTCCTAATATGGGATCATTAGAATTCTCTTACGCATTAAATACAACCAAATATCGTAGTACACCTCTGATCATGTTTCTTAAGATGTTCAAGCAAGTTACCAATGGAAGTCTGCCAGTTTTCTTAAGCCTAACATCGAATACAATTATCCGTAACAATTATAAACAAACAATCAACCCATAATCAACATCTAGGTTTCACTACATCTAAGCAAACACAATGAAAATCTAGCCTAGCATGTTAAAGAGAAGACAAGCGTAAGATATAATCACACAACACATAGACATATTGAATTATTTGAATAAGTACTTATCTTCAATTGAACATGGAAGAATCAAGGGGTTGAAACCCTTGAAAAGTTGTTAAAATTCGTCTTAGGGTTTATGCCCTAATATCCCACACAAAGTTCCACATTAATGAATGAAAATTGGAAAACTATATATAGATTTTACACCTTGACGGCGTCACGTTATAGCTTGTGACGCCGTCAACTCGCCGCCATGATGAGATTCATATTGCCTAGATCCACTTCTGACGCCGTCATGTAGAAAATTACTCTGGGCCGTCATGTGTAACTGGACACTGACGGCCTTGGTGACACCGTCAGGTCAATATGCTTGAAAACTTTCTGGGCCGTCACGTTATAAGTTCCATATCCACCTCTTTTGTAACTCTTGACGCCGTCACGTGTAGAACCTTGACGCCGTCAGGTACTGTTCCAGCAAGGAAATTTGAGACTTTGCCGTTTTCTTCACTTTTATGCTCCAAAAACGTCCAAAATGCTTCCTTTTCCAGATTTCTCTCCAAAAGTACCTAAAATAACGAAAGGAACGATTTAGGGCAATAATTGATCAAATAATCTCGAATTCGGGCTTAAATGACCCCTTAAATGCGGTACACTTTTCGCCTCATCATATACGATTAATTCTAAATGTGAATATAATTAAATGAATTAACTGTAAACCCAAATAATTATAGCAAAGCATCACAATGGAAGATTTTGGAACATATTTGAACTCTAAAATATTTGTGAACATAAAATAAATTCGTGGGATCGTTTGTGTTGCACGGTATATCGTTTTGGACCTTGTTTCTTTTGTTATGCAACAATAACCCAACCATGGACCAAATAAGCCTAGCCCAACATTATATAGCCCTCTTGGCCCAATTCGAACCCACCAAAATTATTAAGGGACTGGTATTTCATTTTACTTTCACACAAAAAACATACACTCCATTTTAAAACCCTAAACCTAACTTTTCATCCAAAAGTAGCGGCACAATTATATTTATGGTCTTTCTCTCCATTTTCGATCACAAGAAGGTGTCTAAGATGAGTGTTGGTGTCTCATCATTTGTTGGGGAAATTGGTTTCACGCGTACGAGTTCAAGGGGTGGTGGGAATCGAGTTTTTGGCTCATTCTTGCACTCGATTTTTTTAGTCGAAAACTAGGTGATCCTTTCATCTTTTCTTTTGATTTCTAAGCTTCATTCACGTCTAAATTTTTTTATGTTACAAGATGATAGGATCGAGAGGATGTATATAAGAGTTATACAAGAGATAATTTCACATAAAATCATAATAAGTATCACATGAAATAATGAATTTGGATTAGGGTTTTGATAAAATTCTTGTAGGGTGATTTTTTTTGGGATATTGTGAACATGTTAAAATGATGTTTAAATATAGGTCTTATGATTAATGAAGGTCTCGGATGCGTTTGGGTGCATAAACATATGTTATATTGGTCTAAAAAGGATTTCTGAAAGGGACTGTTTTGTAAGCCGAATATGTGTGTGTTAGAGCTCGAGTTTCATAAGTATTTTATTCTGTATTTTTGCTTGTAAACCTAGTTTAAGGTCTTAATTAAGTTTTCCAATTTGTTTGGAGTGAATTGGAGTTGTATTGGTCATGTTTTTATATTTGTGTGATTAAGTGTCAAAGCTGAGTATTCGGGTCTGAAATTCAGTGGTAATTTTTTATTTTTATATTTTCAAACCAGAAGGAGTTGGGTGCTCTCGTTTTTCACCGTTAATATTTTGGTTATGTGGGACTTCCTGGAATTTTTGTGGATTTTTATGGAAGGTCTTGGTATGTCTATTAAATGCAAACTTTCGGGATGTTTCTGCAGTTAACTTTCTGGGCATGTTTTGGGAAACGATTATTGAAAGGGGTTTTCACTTGGTAATAAATTCTGGGAAAATTCAAGTAGATTCTTATGACATATGGGTTTTTGTGGGAATTTTGTTGAATTTTAGTTTGGTATTCTGATACGTTTCAAATATTCATATATTGTACTTAATTTTGTCATAAATCCCGTAAATAAGTATACATGTGTTGCATAAGTATTATTTTTTGTCATGGTGGTGTTTGATGCTCTCGTTCATGAGTCTTATGTTAGGTGTGTACTTTGAGCTGTGATTTGTACTTTTAAATCTAGAGGGTGTGTTTTGTAAGTAAGTAAACCATAAGGGTTAATGTGTAATTAATGAAACTACTAAAATTGGAAATTTACTATTTTTGGAAAGTTCTAATTATGGAAAGTCTATTTTTGGAAAGTAAACTTAAAACCCTAATTTGGTAATCTTAACCAAATGCTTCTAATTTGTTAAAGAAGAAACCCTAAACCTAATCTAGAAACACTTATCATATGTAAACCCTAATTTTGACGACATAAATAAGTTAAACCTTTAATGAGTAGTTAAGTAATATGTAAACCTTTATTATGTAGATCGTGTGAAGAAGGAGTGATCTGCCTTCCCTTCTCGTTCTTTGTTTCATTTCTACATTTGATTTTGAGGTACAGATATTCCGCCTTTTTAGTAAAGGCCTTCTTCTCTCATGACTCTTTACTTTTGATGTATGATTCTGTCCCTTTTAAGCCTTTGCTATGCTTCCCTTTGTCTGATTCGTATTTGAATGATCTAGTTTTGTTATGATTTTTTGCTTGATATTTGTTGCATGCTATAGTTCTCATTCTTATAGCATTCCTATGCCCTCTTTATTGCCCACTATTTGATTAATTTGTAGCCAGTCATGGGGAGTCCATGGCATTGCAACTGATGCACCAGTGGTATTGACATTATCTGTGGAGGTGGGTTTTAGTCCATAGCGTTCCCTTTAAGCTAGTTATTCAGGCCTATATTTATTATTTTATATGTTTACTTAGCCTAGAGCTTTGTGCATATATATTTGTTTTGCAGGGGGCGTGTGGGTGCATCCTAAGTACTCAGTTTAGTACTATTTGGTGAATGTTTTGGTGTGTGTGCAATACACCCCTTTCGCATTTGGTACAAGGGAGGTCATGACTCCTATGTACAATTAGTATATATATTGTTGGGCATTCCTATTTGTTCTACTTCTCTATGATTCTTATTATCTTGTCATCTCTAATGTGATTAACTTATGTTTGTTTTATTTCTTTTGCTTACACTTATGACTCATTTCATCTCCTTGAGTGTTTGGTATCCTTTATCCGTATTTCCTTTAACCATATTCTATGTTTCCATATTCTTGATTTCTATCTCAGCAGGTTCGCTTGGACTTATGTCGTATTTACCTTCGTTTTCCTTTTGTTATTAGTTTTCATTTGTTTATATCTGTTCACTGGGCTTTTTAAGCTCAGCCGCATTTCTTTCTTGCGGCAGGTTTTAGAAGGAAGCTGGGTTGAGTGAAGAGTGCTTAGGAGCTCTTAGTGGACTACATTGTTGATAGCTTTCCATGGATTAAAGTCTAGACTTAGGATTTTTTTTTTTCTTTTTTTTTTTTAGCTTGTTATTAGTTTTGGAAGTTGAAATGTTTAGAATTAATCCTTTATCTTTTCATTAGAACTGCATTGTAACCCTTGTATTAGTAATGTATTTTCGTTTACTTGTGTTCTGATTTGACTCCAAAATGTTACACTTTAGCCCTTTCGGGTTGGGGTGTTACAATTTTGGTATCAGAGACAGGTTTGATCGGCGGATTCAAAACCCGTAGAGCTTAGGCTATGACCTATAAGTATTAGCCCCACTAAATTTTGCACCATATATATGAGTTATGAAACAACCTTTGAGAACTTGCGTTAGGTTTTCCACTCAGAAACTTAAGTTATGACCGATGAGGATTGGGTAGATTATAGGGAATTTGTTTAGGTATCTGTTGAGTTTATTAGACTCCTTTGATCGTTTTGAGCACTAGGGATAACATTAACAATGATTAATAACATGCACAACGAAATAACTAAAACATCATTGTTATTGAACAAGGTTTCTCGTCATCATCTCTACCAACTATTACAAACCCTAGGCGTCCATTGTAGGAACTTGACGCCTAGACACACACACACACACACACACATTTCATGGAGTTACATCTTGACTCCTGTGCACACTCAAAATCTATTCCCTGTATTTTGTTTATATAACATAGAATTAGGGTTACAAAAATACTACGAAGGACTATATTATAAAAGCTTCTTTCTAAAGCAAGTCCCTTGTATTTTGCATTGTCTTCATTCTTCACTTGTAGTTTTGTATTTATCAGCTCAATTATAAAACCCAACAATCTTCCCCTAGTTGATAATTACAAAACCTTCATCTTGATCTTCATATATGAAACAATCTTCCCGTTAAGCTTACCACGTGAACTTAAATAACATGTACCACCAAGGATCTTCAAGTCGCAAATCTTCAAGTAAACTCTTCTTCCCCTTTTTGTCATTATCCACTAGGAGAAACTGAGTAGAAGCAACTTTGATTTCGACCACCACAAACCAATATCATACTTCTAATCCAACCTTCTAATGCCTCAAGATACCCTCTATGAATGTACAGCAAAAAGCTTACTAAAAATGAAATTAAGGCAATAGAAACTTAAACCAGAAGTAGTAATACCAATTCACAATAGCAAAAATCTTCCCCTCGAATGATGCATGTCAATGATTAAACACTATAGAAAATGCTTCCCCTGAAATCCAAGTGTTAACCACTTTCATGATTCTTCAAATCTGTAGGCTTTATGTAATGATCACATGTGAAGAAAACTAAATATAACGAACTTGATGAAGAAGTAGAATATCCCAAACTTGTGTCTTATGTCTTGTACTATCCACGTGACTTTGAACTTATACCCAAAACCGATATATAAGTAGACTGCAATCTCTTGACAAAATCCTCATCTTCAATGAGACACTAAGCACAATAACGTAACTCCTTCAAGTGATAGTTAACTAGTTCTTCGTCCATCCTCCCCTTGACCTATGAAAACTAGATTTGACAAGTCTTCGTCACCACCGTATAAAACAAACAAGTTGTCTTCAAAGTGTAACACCCCCACTTTGAGATATGATAAGAACACAAACTTGTGAAACTCAACTACAACATAAAATAAATGATAATCAATCTTCTTCGTAATCAATTAATCTAATAAGAAAGAAATATTGAGCCTTTTTAAACCTTTAAGAACAAAAACCAAACCAATCTTCCTTGTGTGTGTGAACCAAAATCCCATGTGTGTGTAAACCATCTCCAAATCTACCGTAACCAAACCCATGTACTTGACCGATATCAAAGAATACTACCAGTAGAAACAACTTATATCGGACAAAGCTAGCAGTAGAAAAATGTTGTTGCAGCAGAAAAATTATAACGAGCAGCAGTATAGAGCAGTAGAAACATTTTACCTTTGCAGTAGTAATCATATACGCAGCAGTAGAATCAGAATAACTAGCAGCAGTATGTATTCACATAATTAACAGTAGTAACAATCAGACATAGCAGCATAAACGTGAATTCGCATAACATTATAATCTTTGAGACAACAGTAGCCTCATCAATATGCACATGTAGCCTCTTTTCTATCCATCTCTCTCGTACAAGATAAAATAATCAACCTCATATCAATATGCTAGTAACCAATTAATAAACCTCGTTGACCAAATCATGTAAAAAAACACCGTCCCACGATTGATTATAATATCTTATCTCAACTAAAAAATATTCGAACAGTATGAGATTAATTTGTGAATCAAACAATCACGAATATTATTAATTAGGACCTACGAATAGAATTAATGATCTTTGCCATGATTCATATGAGGATAAACAATGAATCAATAATTTTGTACAAACCAGAATGAGATTTAAAGTACGAGGTAACTGTTCCATATTCATGAATTAGATATATTCACCTATCCACTTAAACTCTCGACCAATGAAATTACTTTGCAATCAAATATTGTAAATCAACAGACCCATGATCTCTTTTATCTAATGACAAATTAAACTAGATCCATAAGCAATAAACGACACCATGATTTACCATTAAATAATCCCATGTGAATTAAATTCTCAAACAATAATATACGAAACTGATCTATGTTTTATTCACAGTACGAGGTAATACCACAAACAGAAAATGACAATCCAATTAATATGCCACAATTTAGAATCACGTGAATCACTAAATTATAGTAAAAAACATACGAGAACTCTTTATTGTCGATCCCTTTAAAAAATAAACAACGATTACCTTGTGAAAACTTTAACATCAGATCATACTTTCACAAAGCAGTTTTCTTCGACAACAACCTTGAATAAACCCTAGATCACAAGCCCCCCGGGCTCTAATGCCACATGTTGAGTTTATTACACTCCTTTGATCGTTTTGAGCACTAGCGATAACAATAACAAATGCACAACGGAATAAGTAAAACATCATTGTTATTGAACAAGATTTCTCTTCATCATCTGTACCAACTATTACAAACCCTAGGCTTCTATTGTAGGAACTTGACGCCTAGACACACACACACACACACACACATTTCATGGAGTTACATCTTGACTCCTGTGCACACTCAAAATCTATTCCCTGTATTTTGTTTATATAACACAGAGTTAGGGTTGCAAAAATACTACGAAGGACTATATTGTAAAAACTTCTTTGTAAAGCAAGTCCCTTGTATTTTGCATTGTCTTCATTCTTCACTTGTAGTTTTGTATTTATCAACTCAATTATAAAACCCAACAGTATCATTGCTTCCGCATCACTCTGATTCGTTCCTTACTTCTAGTTGAGCCTTTTAAGATTTCCCCTTCTGGAGATTTGAAGCCTATTATTTTGCATAACATAAGTTTAGTGACCAAGTAAGTTTAGAATGCGTTGAGAATTTTGTGGTAATGTTTGACATTACATAAACTTTATCTTCTTTGATTTCAACCTCTGATTCATTTGTTAACCCTTTAGATGCCTCTGCAGGCAATCTGAGAATTTCTATGATCATGACGTGTTTAACACATTCTGTGAAATCTCTTGCTTTTGATAAGCATATTTAAGTTTCCCTACACCATTAGATTTTGCCTTATCCAATTGTATTCCTATGAGAAATCTTGTGGTGATCAACAACGAGAATAGGAATGTTATTCCTCACTTCTGAATGATAAGATTTGCTATGCTGATTTGTCTTTCCGTGGAAAGTTTAAATTCAATTGTCATTCTGATATTGACTGGTGGACTGAGCATCAAGATGCTAACTACTATCATACTACGTCTCTCCTTTGACATTTTGGACCACTTTGATTTATTTTTGGCATGACTTCTGATTGTTAAACTTTTGTTATCCTTACTACCCTGGAAACTCGTATATTACTTTCGCGGTTGTGGAGCTTTACTAGCATCTATTCTTGTTTCTCGTGGAATGAATCTCACTTTGAGAGTCATTTTGCAATCTAAATTCTTCCAATGAATCCATGAATGAACCACCCAGATTTTCCACTGATTATGAATTTGATTTGACTTAGTACTGAGAAAATGTTTAGTCACGACTCGAGGTAGAATATGATTTCAATAAAGGCATGTTTATATGATGCAAGTATTATGACGCCTGGCCAACGTGATAATAATTACATCATATAACTTGAACTTATGGGGATCATAGGATATATTTGAGGAGTGCCTGTGAACAGTTAAGTGTGACGAGATAGAACCCTATCCGTATAGGATGACATTTTGCCTTACCATATTGAACAGCACCAACCGAATTGAGAGAACTAGAGGAGTGGCAACTAAAAAGCTATGAAATGGTTTGTTGTCTTTGTGTATCTCCTTGGAGTGCTTTAGTGTTGTTTTTTTCGCGATGAAGAAAGATGGTAGCAGGAGATTATGTATTGACTTTTGGAAGCTGAACCGTATTACTATTTGAACCCATTATTCCCTACTCGAATTGACGATATATCTGATCAACTTTAGGACGCAGAGTTTTCCTTTAGATGGATTTATGGCTTGAAGTTATTCCAAAAATTTCATTTCGTATTTATATCGGCCACTATGACTGTTAAAGATGCTAATAGTATTAGCTAATGCTTTAACTATTTATTGAATTTGATGAATCGTGTCTTTCGTGAGTACTTAGACAAATTGGTCATAGTATGACATATTAGTACATTCAGAGACGATGGAGAAACATGAGGATCATTTTCGTATTATGTTGGAAACAAGAGGATCATTTGAATATTCTGGAAGCGTGATATTGGTTGGAAGATGTTCAAGACTTGCGTTACCGTTGATGAATTTTATGAGTAAAGAAGGGAAGCTTAGTTTGGATGAGAACAGAGTTTTGAAAAAGTTGAAATAGAAATTAGCTTCAACTTCCATACTTTCAGGTAGTACAAATTCTGGGACGTTTCAAGAAGAGACTTGGTTATGCCATTATGCAGCATAGGAAGGTTATTGCTTACGCATCAAGACAATTAGAACCGTTTGTGGAGAATTATTAAATGCATGACTTGGAATTAGCGGCAGTATGGTTGCTCTTAAGATTGGAAGACATATCTTACAAGGTAAATTTGGTGGCAGATGCATTTAGGAAGAAATTTGAAGTTTTGGTTTGTCTTGGAGATTGAGCTTAAGAAAATCAATACTTAGAACTCAGGGAAGTTGAGTCGTGGCGAACATGAAGGTTGAATCGAATTACAAATTTTAGAAGCTCAGGAGCAAGATGGCGAACTATGATTTGTGTTAGAAGACTGGAGAGAAGTTGTTATGATTGAGGCACAATTTTACTTTCTCTATCCCTCTTAGTTGTCCTAAGATGTATAAGGGATCTAAGCAGAACTTTCAGCTGGAATGGCATGAAACTGGTTGTGATCACATTAGTGACGATGTGCTTAGTATGTTAACAAGTCAAGATTGAACTTCAGCATGCAAGGGAGTTCCTTTAACTTATGGACTTTCCGACTTAGAAGTAGGATTAGACTTTTCATGAACCTTGTAACGAAACCTCCTCGCACATTTGAGAAGAATGATATAATTTGAGTGGTGATGGATCGTTTGATTAAGTCAACTCATTTTGCCTCTTAGAATGTGTATTCAGTTAGCAAGTTGGCATAAATCCTTCGGCAGAAGATTATTCAATTACATGGCACACCTGCAGTGATCGTGTCAGAGATTCAAGTTTTACTTCACATTCCTAGGAAGGATTACTGAAGGCTTGAGGGACCAGACTCAAGTATAGTAATTCTATTCACCTACAAACTGATGGATAAGCAGAACAACTATTCGAACTTGGAAGAAGGGTTGAGCATGAAGTTTGACAAGTGGTTGGTCTGGTTGTGTTTGCTCATTAAGATTTATGTCATGCAAGTGACAAGGGTTTTCCTTTCAGATTTTGTATGAACAGAGATGTAGAACACCTTCTGGTTGAATTAAGTCGAGAAGCTGCTTTTTGAATGTTCGGAGTCGATTACAATGACTAATGGATTAGTTATCATTGTGTAAGAGAAATTCTGAAGCTTTAGACCAAGAATTTGTGTGTGCCGAATGATGTTTTCGTACAAAAGAGTTAGACGTGTTGACATATAAGAAGATTTGGTCCGTGATACGTTAGTCCTTATATTCATTCTTATCTGTGCGGTTATCCTACCTATCCCATTATATATTCTGATACGACTTGATACTCCAATATATGCTTACTTAATCATCAGTACGAATAGGTTACCAACCTCTTTAGGAAACTCCAATTATGTCTGATAATTCGATTTATGCTTCTCAGATTTTTAGCAAATTCCTTAGCTCGTTTAGAACCTGATTAGATTCACGAAGTTTTCTACCATCTAGTATCACTTCCGTATTCACTCCAAATTCATCTGATGTTCATGCATCTCTTTGTGTGATTACGACTATCATCTGTTTCATGTCCATTTTGTATTCGTTGGATCGGATTTGTTTTCTGTGGAGAGCCCGGGGCTATCCTATTTTGTTCGGATCTAGTCATGAGAAACTTTTCCGTTTGTTAAATTTCTTTGGAGAAACTATTCCGAGCAAATTAATCATTTTCTTTCCATTTCGTGAATTGGTGCATTTCTGTTTGAGCTCTTCATTTCAATTTCGCAGACGAACTTTTCTTTTTAAAGGTGAAGAGTTGTAAAACCCTAAATTCCGTAATAGTAATTTTGCGAATAATTTAAAATTTTCTAAGTTACGTACACGATTAATTATAAACGCGAATATAATTAAATGAATTAATTGTAAACCCAAATAATTATAAAAAAGCATCACCATGGAAGATTTTGGAACATATTTGAACTCTAAAATATTTGTGAACATAAAATAAATTCGTGGGATCGTTTGTATTGCACGGTATATCGTTTTGGACCTTGTTTCTTTTGTTATGCAACAACAACCCAACCATGGACCAAATAAGCCTAGCCCAACATTATATTAAGCCCTCTTGGCCCAATTCGCACCCACCAAATTATTAAGGGACCGCTATTTCATTTTACTCTCACACACAAAAAATACGCTCCATTTTAAAACCCTAAACCTAGTTTTTCATCCAAAAGTAGCGGCACAATTATATTTTTGGTGTTTCTCTCCATTTTCGATCAAAAGAAGGTGTCTAAGACGAGTGTTGGTGTCTCATCATTCGTTGGGGAAGTTGGTTTCACGCGTACGAGTTCAAGGGGTGGTGGGAATCGAGTTTTTGGCTCATTCTTGCACTCGATTTTGTTTAGTTGACAACTAGGTGATCCTTTCATCTTTTATTTTGATTTCTAAGCTTCATTCACGTCTAAAATTTTTTATGTTACGAGATGATAGGATTGAATGGATGTATATAAGAGTTATACAAGAGATAATTTCACATAAAATCATAATAAGTATTACATGAAATAATGAATTTGGATTAGGGTTTTGATAAAATTCTTGTGGGGTGATTTTTGTGGGATATTGTGAACATGTTAAAATGATGTTTAAATACAGGTCTTATGATTAATGAAGGTCTCGGATGCGTTTGGGTGCGTAAACATGTGTTATAGTGGTCTAAAAAGGATTTCGGAAAGGGATTGTTTTGTACGCTGAATATGTGTGTGTTATAGTTCAAGTTTCATAAGTATTTTATTGTGTATTTTTTCTTTTAAACCTAGTTTAAGATCTTAATTAAGTTTTCCAATTGGTTTGGAGTGAATTGGAGTTGTATTGGTCATGTTTTATATTTTTGTGTGATTAAATGTCAAAGCTAAGTATTCGGGTCTGAAATTCAGTGGTAGTTTTTTATTTTTAAATTTTCAAACCAGCAGGAGTTGGGAGCTCTCATTTTACAGGGTTAATATTTGGATTATGTGCGACTTCTTGGAATTTTTGTGGATTTTTCTGGAAGGTCTAGCTATGTCTAGTAAATGCAAACTTTCAGGGTGTTTCTGTAGTTAACTTTTTGGGCATATTTTGGGGAACAATTTTTGAAAGGGGTTTCCACTTGGTAAATAATTCTGGGAAAATTCAAGTAGACTTTTAAGACATATGGGTTTCTATGGGAATTTTGTTGAATTTTTGTTTGGTTTTCTGATATGTTTCAAAAATTCGTATATTGTACTTAATTTTTGTCATAAATCGTGCAAATAAATATACATGTGTTGCATAAGTATTATTTTGTGTGATGGTGGTGTTTGGTACTCTCGTTCATAAGTCTTATATTGGGTGTATACTTTGAGGTGTGATTTGTACTTGTAAATATAGAGGGTGTATTTTGTAATTAAGTAAACCATAAGGGTTAATGTGTTATTACACTGGTACAAAAAGTTGTATTGGTCACGCCAGAAATGTGTGACGATATGCATATAGTCACACAGGTTTTTTTCATTGTGTGTCACCAAAAGTCCTGCCACCGTAGGTAGCATATGGTCACATTGTTGAGTGCGTGGGCTTTTTCATCGAAAAAGAGTGACCAAAACCCCGAATATGTGTGACAAATTAGGCAGAAGTTTTGTTGGATTAGTCAGTATGAGTAACCGTAAACACTTTATGATCACACGAATGTTTTTTTAGAGTAACTATTGTTCGTCCTTTGGCCACATAAATATATAATATATGTGACATTTAAGATGATTTATTCAAATAAATGTGTATTATGTGTGACTATTTCCCGTCCTGAGGCCACATGAATAAATAATAAATGTGACGTTTGTGAGGATTTAGTCACACAACAGGTATTGTTTTTTTTTTTTTTTTTTTTTTTTTTTTTTTTGAGTTAGTCACATACAATTTTTAAAAAAAGTGGCCAAAAGTGTGAATAAGTGTGACCATATGCTCTTTAAAGTGAATAAATGTGTATTTTGTGTAACTATTGTTCATCCAATGGCCACTTGAATTTTATGTTTGTGTGGCCTTTTGTAATATTTAGTTACACAAAGCATCTTTGTTCTGGGTATTTAGTCAGATACAATTAAGCATCAAGTGGCCAAAAATGTTAATAAGTGTGACCATATGTTGTTTAAAGTGAAGAAATACATATTTTGTGTGACTATTGATCATCCAATGGCCACATTAATTTTATTTTTGTGTGGCCTTTTGTAATATTTAGTCACACAAAGCATCTTTGTTTTGGTTATTTAGTCACATACAATTAAGCATCAAGTGGCTAAAAGTGTTAATAAGTGTGACCATATGCTGTTTAAAATGAACAAATGTGTATTTTATGTGACTATTGATCATCCAATGGCCACATGAATTTTATGTTTGTGTGGCCTTTTGTAATATTTAGTCACACAACGAATTAAGCAAACAGTGACCAAAAGTGTTAATAAGTGTGACTATATGCATCTTTTAGTCACATTTAAAAAATCAATATATATCAAAACAATTCAAATATATATCAAAACAAATTCAAATACAATAAAATTGGAATGTATATAACTGAATAAAATATAAAATTGGACATCCTTTTGTATACAAAGGAGTCCTAGTCGGCTTCCAATAGTTTCCTAAGTATCTATAATCTTTTTCATAAGCAACTATCAACTTCAAGCAGTCTTAATCTCTTAGTAGTACCAACTCTCACTATAAGTAGTAACTTTTGTACTAGCAGTAGTAAATACTTGGCACATTTTCTTTGAAGTTCATGAGCTGCACTAAATCCATCTAAGCAATATTAACACAAACATGATCAGCAGTAATTCAAACAACATCATGAAGACTTTTAATCCAAAACAATGAACATACTAATAAATTTGCATTTAAACTTACAAGTTTTTCTCCAATTGATCTAATCTCATCATCTGGATATAAAAGCCTTGAAAATGTAAGCTGTTGCATATCAACACATCAGGATGAGAGCAGAACTAAAACAAGTCAAAGCTCACAACATAACAGAACTAGATGAGCCACTAGTTCAACTATCTACACTATATATATATATATATATATATATATATGAGCAATGATATGGAGACCTAACATATATGCCTAAACTCATGCCTAATCCATTCACAATTTGACACATCACTCATGCATTTTCTCTCTCTAAATCTTCACTTTTAATTTTTCCACTTGTCATCATCTTGTTCTTAGGCATACTTTTAGGCATGCATTTTAGGCATGACAATCATTTTCTATATATATATATATATATATAAAACAAAATGTATATAAATGAAGCAAATATATATACAATTGTATTTTAAATTCAATAAAAATCAAATGTATATAAATGAATCAAATATATATACAATTGTAATGTCGTATATAATCAAATTCTCAACTATCAAAAGTTAAAACCTGTTGACTCTTCGCCGCCTTAGCTTGATTTTGCAAGGTTTCACTAGAGACCAAATGTTTTCGCTTCGTTGGTACTAATTTTAGTCCAGTATTTTGTTCACTAATATTTGGTATCGTAGTTGGTAGTGTAACTTGTAGAACCGGTTTGTCGTGGCTTAAGCGTTTTCGTATGTCCGATAGTTTTAACAGGTTCCTATATGTATATATAAAACACGGTACATTAGTCAAGTATGTAAAACTAAAAAAATCTAAGGTGGATATTTTATTACTTACCACTATTTCCATTACTGGTACGTTTTCCAAAGTTTCAATGGCCATTGGAGTCGTCACCTGCAATATAAATTAAGAAATACAGTGGGGTTAGCATTAGAAAATGAAATTGTTAACAACATAAAAAATGTCTTACCTCTGAGTCTAATGGCAGTTTCTTTCTGCAAAAAAAAATATGGGAAATGTAAGAAACCGAGGCACTAATAACGCTGCATAATATAAGATCTGCCAACCATGAAACAGTAAAAATATACATGGGTTGGCTTTGGTGACTGAGATGGAGCATACCAACGCCTCAATTCAATTCCATTCCCTCGAAAATGAAGTGTGCCAGAAAATCCAGCTGAGGGAATTTTTAGCTAGGCATCCCATGTATCATCCTCACCCGTGAAAATAACATGTAGCCCCTACAAGAAACAAGTAACGTGATTAATGCTAACAAAAAAGACGACAAAATTAGATGTCCCAAATATAAGTTTAGCATCAAAAACAAACATACGGGTTGCAAATCAACTCGGGCAACAAATAATATACAATTGGTTGAAATGTTCTGCAGTGCCAAACCTGAAACGAATAAATGACAAACACATTACCAGGCACTCAAATCACTTACATTTGGTACAAATGAAACAGTTTCACAAAAAGCAACCATATTTGAGTTAATATCCTATATAACAGATGTTATGTCAATATTTTGATAGATAACTTACGCAACTTCGATAAGCAAACTCCAACTGTTCAGCAACATCCTCTTGGAGTGGAAACCAAGTAAGACTCCCTTTACGAGCAAAACAGTGGCCTCTTAGAACACGTTGATTGTCTTCATTCCAATAAATAGGAAAACTATGTCTTCTTAATAAGTCTACCAGCAACGATTATCACCACACAAATTTATAATCAAAAACATGTTTTAGGCTAATTTTAATACATGAAAATCAATATAAATCATTTTATATTAGATTACACATTTAAGAAAATATAAATTAAATATGTGTTTGAGCATACCCTTGAACAGAGTAGGATAGGTGAGATGAGGGTGATGGTGGCTTGACTAGGATGGTGGTGGATATGATGGTTATCTCGAACCAAATAACTGAAGCAAACAAACACCCATTGCCTCTCTTGTCTTGATGACGGTGATGGCGTGGATGAGCGATGGTTGATGGAACGACGGCGGGATACGGCGGTGAAGTGTGGCGGTGGTGTGTGAGTCGGTTCTAGAGAGAAGGAGAAGAGATGAATAATAGGGAGAAGATATATCTGACTAGTGTTAATTAGTGTTTTGATTTTGGGTGAAAAAGGGGCGGGATCTTAGGCCAGAGATTGAAATTTTGGGGAAAAAAGGGGCGGGATATATCTTGAGCCACAGATTGAAATTTTGTGGAAAAAGGTGAGCTCCAAATGTTTAATGAGTTGAGCTCAACCTTATGTAAGTTGGATTCGGGTTATTGTAAGTGATATAAAATATGTTTTTTTTTTTAATATGTAAGTGTACTAAGTGTAAATAGTTATTTATGAATGCATCAAGCTTTTCGAGCTGTAGTCGAACCGAATTCAATTCTTAGGTTATATTTCAATTTTAATTTTTGTAAGAAAACACATATTTACAGATAAATCAAACTTTTTGATGCAAGCTCAAGTCGAGTTCAAGCTTTCTCGATCCCGGATAACATGATCGAGAAGGTGATGGTGGCTTGCTTCTTAGTGTCTGTGACAAACGGTATACGCCTACCAAGTCGGTGCAACCCAAGCATGACCAGTGATAATGGCTAATTCACATGGGTCATGGGTCATGTACATTAGGTTATCACTGCTAACATTCATTAATATGGGTATTTGACATCATATGGGTCATATGCATTGGGATATAGTTGCTTAGAGTGTCATATTACGACACATCCATTACTGTTGACAAATGGTAATTAACATGGGTAATGGGTCATGTGCATTGGATTGTAGTGGCTTATAGTACGTGTCATGTAATCGACCAATACATTCCTAGTGATCGACAATGGGTAATTAACGTGGGTAATGGGTCTGTGCATTGGGTTATAGTGGCTTATAGTGTCATGTTATCGACCAATACATTACTGGTGATCGACAATGGGTAATTAACATGGGTCATGGGTCATGTGCATTGGGTTGTAGTTGCTTATAGTGTAATGGAAACCATGCATGACCGGTGATAATGGCTAATTCACATGGGCGACTTTTTTAATACAAAATACACTAAAGGGTTGATTGGCTCCAAAGGGTCAACCTAAATTAACCAGGGATGGTCAACAAGGTCAAACTGCCTAGAGTCAATGCTCCGCGGAATATAGTGGTTTCCCCGGGTCGTTATGTCCCGACGAGGTGTGATGGTTATAAAACGGCATTGTGATCGGGTGAATCTGGACAGGAAAGAGGTTTGAGATTGATTAAGCTAAGGAATCTACAAAGAAATAGCTTAAATAAGCTATATGAATAAGACAGGAAAGTGGAAAAAAAAAACAGAAACGTTTAAAACTTAAAACGTGTACGTTCACGTTTTAAATAACGCGAACGTACAAAATAAAACGCGAAAACTGAAATCCGAAAACCCCCAGGGGGTGAAAATGACTTTTTTACAAACTAAAAGATAAAAGAAAATTTTTAGAAAACGAAAATAAATTTTTACACTAATTAATTATTTATTATTAATTAAATACTAGTTAATACTAATTATTAATTCTTAAATAACTTAAATACAATATTATATTAATTTAACCCTAGAAAAATGAAAATAAAATTTCTAAAATTATAAAATAACAAAAAATAAGTTTTAAAAATAAAAATATGTATTTTTGTCTTTTTGTGATTTTTATATTAATTAATTACTAATTAAACATTAATTACCTAATTAAACTATTTTAAATTAAGAAAAATAGAAAATGAACAGTAAAAATTCTAGAAAAATTCTTAAAATTATATTATAATATATAAAAGCTAGGAAAAATATAAAAACTAGGGTTTACTTTATAAAAACTAATTATGCTATTTAAAACTTAATATTAATTAATTATTAATAAAACTAAGATTAATTCTAATAAATACTAAATGATAAAATAAAAATCTGATAAAATTAATAAAAATATTTTAATATAATAGGAGTTTAAGAAAAATATAAAAAAGCTAAGTACTTAACAAAAATATAAAAATTAAAATTAAAATTTAAATAAAATTAAATAGAAACTATCACTTACAAATAAATTGATTTTTCTTTTACCAACCTATTTTATAACTAAAAACAAAAACTTTTTGTGAAAACAACGTTTTTGTAAATCAAAATTAAGCACTTTGAAGGCTTATTGGATCAACAATTGACTTTTGTTGACCAAATGGTGAAATGAGCTAAAATGGCATTAAGTCGGACCCACAATGGATGATTCTGGTTTAAACTAGTTGATGGAACATGTATAAGCCAGAAAAAGCAGAAGGGGACCACAAAATAAGCAATTAAGCTACAAATAAGCACTTGTTGTCTTGTGTTAGGACTGAAAATGGGACAAGAATTTGTGGCAAAATCAGGTGGCACCCAGGGGGTCCAAGGTCAAAGCTTTGGTCAAAACCCCAAGCCTACCAGGAGGGGGTTGAGGGGAACCATGTTTTGGATGTGGGACCCACTATGGAGGCCAGAAATTACCACCAAAGTGGTGGTGATGGGACTGTGGCTGTTGGTGCAGGGGATGAACTCCCCCTGCAAGTGTGTTTGGCCTAAGGTGGGGCCCAGCAGAAAATTCAAAAAAATAAAATGGTACTGAGACCTTTAAGTTGAGGTGGTAGTCTACTAATTGTGAAAGTTTCAGGTCTTAACTCTCAACACAAAATTCCACAAAAATCTTGCAAGTTTTGCAAAATCTAAGGTGTACACAATTTGACTTTTATGAATTGTACTCTAGTTTGACTTTTGTGAATTTTAAACTTGATTTTTTAACTGATGGTGATATGTTATGCTAGAATTAGACTAAATTAGGCTAATAGACCAACTAATTAACTAATATGAGTGATTAAGTCTTCTAAAAACCTAACAGTGAACTGATGGGGAAGTTGAAATGAGATTTTGACTTTTTGTTGAAATGACATGCACTTATATGACCTCACTTACTCTAATATGTCCTAGGTAAGTTATTTATGCAGCAGAGACAACAAATGAGCAACCAATATGCCCAAGTAAAGCCTAAACCAAACACCCCATTAACATGGTCTGTTTTGAGTTTTCAAGACCACAGGCTGATTCAAGCCATGAAACTAATCCCTGAGGTTATAATTTGACATACTAAGATAAAATAGACACTAAAGTACCAATAATAACAACTAGAAACCATTTATCCTAGATTATGCCAAATTGACAGTGCAATGCAATTTAAGACTAGAAACTGAAAGCAATCTAGCAAATGATTACCAACTAACTTAAAATCAATTAAAACATGTCTAATAAGCATAAAAATTACTAAACTACACAGAATTGAGAACTTCTATAGTGAAATGCAAAAAACAAGAAAACTGCTTACAAAGGATTTCCATCTGAGAAATGTGAACCCAAGATCCAAAAGACTATCTTAACACCTCCCATGAGGCTCTAATACCATATCCATCAGCAAACCATCATGCTCCATTGCCTCTTTCTTTGTCTTCCTTGATTTTTTATTTTTCATTGATTTAATTGTTATTTTTGGTATTTTTCTTGTAAACTTAAATTCTGGACTAAAACTAAATTTTTAAAGCTTAAGAAGCTTTGAAAATCTTATAGATGACTTAAATGAGCTCGATTGATTGATAAACAATAACTTATAACAACTCTTAGGTAAAAAGAGATTTTCAAAGAAAAATAGCAAACTGAGAATTTCAACGAGATACTTAAAATTAAGCTTTAATAAAGTTAACAATACACTTGAATACTGAAATTACACTTTAAGAAGCCAAATTGGATAACTAAGAATGAGAAATTACATTGAACGACCAAACTATACTAAGTTACAACTACATTCTCTAACTACTCTTCTTCTTTCCTTTCTTCTTGACTTAAATAGCTCCTGGAGTGTCATAATCTCTTTCCCACCATCTTTCTCAGCCGTTGGATAAGCCTAGTTTGATCACAGCCCTTGAAAAGGTTTTGGCGGGAAAAGTAACTTTTGGCAGTTAATGGATTGGGCGGTTTGGTTTGGCTTTTAGTGTTTGTTTTAGGTTATGGAGTGATAAGGTGTGTGGGAAGAGGTGGAGTGTGGTGAAGGTGGTGATGATGATACTGGGTTGGCAGATTTTGCAGGGTTCAAGTGGGGGTGTGAGGTGGAAGATGGGTTTGACTTTTTGACTGGGGTTAAAATAAAAACGGGGTATTAGTTTTGAAGGATTGGGCTTGGGAAAAAGGATTGGGCCTGGGTTTGTGTGAAAGGGTGGACTGGATTTGGAGTATTGTTTTGGGTTTGGTTTAGTGAAATAAAAGGGTCCGTTTGTTTATTTCAAGTTAAAAACCACAAGGACCTAACTTGCAAAACTAAAATTTGCAAGGGCTGCAAATGTCATTTTTCAAAAATAGCTACAAGGGTAAAAATTTGCAATAGATAAATAATCCAAGGATATAATTTGCAATTTTCCATTTTTTTTCAAGGACTAAAATTGTCGAATCTTGAAACTTGAGGGACCAAATTGCAATTTATTCAAATCTTCATTCCAAGGACTAATTTTAACAACTTGTAACTTTCTAAGGACCAAAGATGATTTTTCTTTCAAAAATATTTCACCAGGGACCAAATCTGCCAAAGTTTGAAACTCCAGGGACTAATTTTGTAATTTTCCAAAACTTTTGAGATTTTTCACCAAAGGACTAAATATGACAACTTATGATTTCAAAAGGACCTTTGGTGACTTTTCTTTCTAAAATAAATGCTCAGGGACTATTTCTGTAATTTTATGAAAGTTGGGGGACTGAAACTGCCAGTTTTGCAAACTTTGTACGTTTTTCATCTGTTTTTACTCGTTTTGCATCTAAAACATATAAAACACAATTTTGAAATATTTTTAGTATTTTGATGCATTTCTGAGTGTTTTTGTATGTTTTGCAGTTCAGATTTCACCAAAAATGATGAGTGTTTGAGCACTAATCAAGGGTGCACTTGGTTCAAACTTGGAAAAGGGAAAGGGAAAGTGTAAGATAATGGTCGGGAAAGGAAAAGGTAAAGAAAATGAATCCCCCAATTTATTAGGTAATGATCCATTCCCCACAATTGGGTAATGGGTCATTGCATTATGCTTTACCAAGCATATTTTTTCATTACCTTTCGCATTCTTCAATTCACCCCCTATAACCCCCTACCAAGCATTAGGGGTGTTCAAAAAACCCGAGAAACCGACAAACCGCTCAATCCGAAACCCAAAAAAACCTGAAACCGAAGAAACCGGAACCGAACCGAACCGCACAGTGAACACCCCTACCAAGCATGCCCTAAAATACAAATGTGGCTTTAATACTTATTATTTTTAAAACTTTTACTACTTTTTACTTTTAGTTTTTATACTTTTAATAATTTTTAAACTTATATTTTAAACTTGTAATATATACAAAGAGTATCAAACACACTTCACTTTTAAACTTATAATATACAGTATACAAAGCTTATCAAATACGCTTCACACACTTCCACATAATCCTCTCTTTCTCTCTCACAGTTATAAAATTCACTCGGTTACAATTGACCAAGTAAACAGATCTAGGGTTTTGATCATTTATTCTTAGTTGTGTCTTACATTTGTTAGAGACTTGTTACTTTATGTATTAGATTTATGTTGTGTTGTTTTAGCGAATAATTAGAGCAAAAGAGATATTAAGGTGTGTTTGGATTAGCTTATTTTGTGTAGTTATCGGCTTATTGAGTTTTGAGAAAGTTAATAAGCTCACTGTTTGTTGGCTTATTAGCTTATCCACTTAAAATAACATAGGCTTATTGGCATCCCCAAATCTCAAAAAGGTGATAAGATCATAAATTAATATAATCCAAATATCCCCTTAGAGCTACTTATTCTTAGGCTTAGGTTGACTATCTGTTATAAGAAGTATGTTGCATTTATATTGATAGAATAAGGAAGAACATGTTGTGTCGTTTTTGCGAATAATTAGAGCAAAAGAGATATTAAGGTTTGCTTGGATTAGCTTATTTTATCTTAGGCTTAGGTTGACTATCTGGTATAAGAATTATGTTTCATTTGTTTTGAGAGAATAAGGAAGAAAAGTGGCGGATGTATGTGCGAATATTTAGGCTAAAACACCCAAGTATCAAAGATGGAAGAAGTATCAATGATATGTGAACAGACACCACTTTCAAGTATGAACATAAACTTGTTTTGGTGTTGTTCATATCCATTGTTGATTCATCTTTGCTCTTTGTCAAAATACAGAAACAATTATCAAGTATAATTTGTAGGTTCGATGCTTGAATTTAGACTCTTCGTATTCCAGCATGTTGGTAGGTTATGTTGTTGTTGGCTAGGGTAGAAAGGATGGTAGTTCATTGCATTGTTAATATAAATTTAATATGATTTCATTCATGCACGACTAGCTTTCTAATGTCGTAGAATCTACATAACTAATATGTATGTTCGTCACATCTATGGGAGCAATATAAATGATAGTAAGAATCTGTTTTCTAATAACTTAAAGCTCAATAATTAGGGCAGATCTATCTAGCGTTGTAGATGGTTCCGTTGCTTAATTTGGAAAACGTCTACTATCGTATGTGTGGTTTATCTTGATCACAAGCTTTGGCTCTTTCAATAATGTACCTTGATTAAAACTTTTGTCCCGACCATGAAGATACATTCTTAAAAGTGCCAAAGCTTGTGATCAAGATCAACTACACAAACGATAGTAGACGGTGTCCAAAAAACAAAGCAATGGAATCATTCTGCAATGTTAGATAGATATGGCCTGATCATTGAGACGTCTTCAATGCGATGATGATATAGTGTGTATTGTTCATGACAGGCCACACTCCTTCATTATCGCATTCAAGATGAGTGATGTTACCTAGACTCTATTCTTTACTCAACATATCTAGATTGTTTGTATCACTCTACTTGCATTCCATTCTTTTTTATGATCTAAATGAGTTTAGAATTTCAACATACCTTTCCCTTCTAAGCTCCCATACAATTCCTTTTGTTTTTTCAACAATCTAGCAATGCGCCTGGTGCAAGCCTTTGCTCAAAGGGAGTTGAAACGACAAAAGGAGCTGTAGCGGGAACTTAGAAGGGTTACGTATGTTGGTTTATTGCATTTCATTCTTTTTTATGATCTAAACCAACCATCAACCAAGTAATGTGGCCATTGGAGTTCCAAGAACAAAGGTTGTTTCAAACACACCCTGAATTGCAACATTGACTGTTTTTACCCACATCAGTTGATTGTTTTGGCTTTGGTCTTTGCACACCTACATTTTCGGCCTTGGTACTGAAAATACAATTTTTTTCTCATCTTTGCACATATGAAAAAGTAATGTCATGACTGCACAATTTCATGCCTGCAAGAAGGGTAACAAACACTATTTTTTTCTTCATTGTCAATTGACTACTTTTTGCAGTTTTGAAACACTAACCAAGCATACCTTTTTCTCTATAAAAACCAAACACACCTAGCAAGCTCCCACAACCCCATTCTACCTACTGAAACAATGAGTTCCAAGAACAAAGGTTGTTTCAAACACACTCTGAATTGCAACATTATCTTTTATTTCAATTACACTATATATTTTTTTTAATTTTAATATATTTTTTATTTTTTTGCAGAAATCATTAACAGGGACATCAGTGACTCAAGTGACTCAAGTTCATTTCACATATCAAATAGTTCTGAAAGTCCTTAAAATACATGCGTAGACTACTTTCCAAAGGGATATTCTGGATCAGGCACAAAAAAGGAAGCTGCTAGGAAGGTTAAAACTTCAAAAAAGACTGCCAAAGAGCTTTCTGATGAGAGGGTTCAGGTGCTAGGCCTGCCCAATGCTAAGACTTGTGAAGACAAGGGTATAAAACCATGGGAACCAAAAATGCCCAAAGTTTGTTCAAAAGGGAAGGGTAAAAAGAAAATGTATTAGTTGAGTTAGGAAGTAATTTGAATAAACCTGTGTAATCCTTTTGTACTACTTTATTTGACTTTATGAATAAACATGTTGTCATTGCTCAATTTTCTCATTAATTGTTAGAATATTTTGATTGTTGTGTTCATTAAGAAGAACTTGGGATATATTTTGTATTATGTTAATCAAAAGTTTCTGCTGCTATTTTTCACGTTACTGCAGCTGGGTTTGCACTGCTAGATATGAGAGTGCAGGGGTGTGTTGGATCGATATACTCTGACCAAACTACTTTGTAGCTTGTAAGGATTTAACAATATTGAGTAAACTCAACACTATTAATATTGAAACACTGTTTGACCTTGTAAAGTATGCGGAATCTACTAACACAAATCTTAAGAAGAACTTTTATATTAACCAAACTTTGAACCTGCTTTGTTACACAGATTCACTAACAATCCCTAACTATTAACTTTGATCGACTTCTAAACGTATCTAAGACTTGTAAAACTTATATCGACCAATACCTCTTAAGGCTCTTTATATAGATAACCTTAAGTCGGTTTACAACATGTAATCCTTGAACGACAAGTAATTATCCCTAACTAATTCTAGAATATTCGTTTAATATTACACATTAATCCTTATCTAATATTGCATATCAGTCCTTGTTTCCTTCGAAGTACTTTAAACATTCTTCAATAACAGCAGTACTTTGACTTTATTCTTCAGCAGTACTTTGACTTTATTCTTTATGCAGCAGTACTTTGACATCTAGAAGTACTTTGATATTTCATATCCCAACAATCCTCCCCTAACTTGAACTCTACTTGCTTGATTTCAAGTTTCTTTGTTATCTTTAATCTTCAAGTCTTTAATAATGCAATGAGGTTTTTTCTTTATTCCTTTTCTTCTATCTGTCATCTGTCAAAGTACTCTTCATCAGCATCATATCTTCCATAGCATCTTCTCAGCAACTCAGCAACATTTAGGTACAAAGATCATCAAATCTTAAAAGTTTCATACGATTCTCATCACTTTCAGGTGTGTTAACTCTTGTGAGAGGTGAATCATTGAAAATTATGATTTTTAGCAAATCATCAGCTATCAACGGATTTGATATGTCTTTACCATAAGCCGTTTGCTATGGACTAGCGAACTCTTGATCACTTGGATGTATGGTGAGTTGATAACCTAGTTTTTGGTAAACTATCAACCATCAACGGATTTGATTATCACATCAGAGCCGTACCCTCATGATGAGTCAAACTCTTTCTTGTTTGTTAAACATGATGAGTTGATTACCATTTGTTGTGTAGTATAAATACTAACACCATGTGTTTTTTTTCAAATCCTTTTTCCTTTTCTTTTAAACATCAAAAACATTTATTTTTATTTTAAAGAACTTATATTGATTTATATCAGCAAGCAGTACTTTGATAAAGTACTGTTTGTTTTTGTAGTACTTTGAAAAATACTTTAATTTTACAAAACAGATCATACCAGTATTATGCAATATTACTCTTCAGACTTGACCCATCTGATAAATAGCTTGATAACATCCAAAGCTACTTCAGATTCATCTTTAAGTTCCATTCCATGATCCAGCATTCTGAGCACTATTTCTCTGATCAATGGATATCTCTTCTCAGCCAACATGTGAATCATGGTACCATCTTCCATCTCTAGTGTATGAACTCCTGATGACTCAAAGAATCTCCATCTTGTTATTTCCCAATTCTCTTGATCATTCCAGAGAGGATCAACACTTGTTTCTTCAGTATCCCAGATGGTAAATAAGTCTCCAAGCAGAACTAATCCCACTTCTGAAGCTTCATTCTCAGTATAATAAGTCTGCACTTGCACATATAAGTCATAAAGATCTACCCTTGTGATACAGTGCAACAAATCCCATAACATATAAAATGTTGTGAAGCTTTCATCTTCTCTGTGGATCATAAAATAATTTCCCTCTTTAGATTCAACCACAGAAAATGAGATTATCTTGGAATTCTTTCCAGAATCATCAATCTTTTTTATCTCAAAATCAACAACTCTTAAATAATTTCTGAGTTAATCAACTGTATCTTCATGAACTAACTTCAGCCTTTTTGTCAGTTGATCATCTTCAGCTAATTTCTTACTTTTCAATCTCCTTTGCTCAGCTTCTTCCTTTCTGATATCTTCTAATTTCTTCTTTCTATCAACTTCCATGGGTACAAAGCTTTCTATCTCTCTTCTGATATCTTCTTGTACTTTGTCCCATAAAGCTTTTATTTCTGGATACCTTTGTTTATGTAGATTCTTGTATCCCCTCTTTCTTAAGAATTGCATCATCCAATTCCTTTCCTGAGCTTTGGTCATTGACTTCATTGTAATTGGCCTGCTAATTTCTTCCAAATACTCAGCATCATATTCAGCTTGTTGCTTTGTAGCAAGCTCTAAATCATCTGCAGTCTCTAATTCTCTAATCTGAGCAATAGAAAATTTCTTCTTCTTCTTCTTAGTATCTTTCTGAACCATTATTCCTTTCCCTTTATCTTTTGGATCTAGTTTCTCTGATTCAGAAGTACTTTCATCATCTTTTTGTGCAGGCTCAGATATATGTATTCCTCCAGTAGGTCTTCTTAAATTCATCATAACCTGAGCAATTGTTGCATCATCACTACCGGTATGCACTCTTTCTTCTTCTTGCTGTATAAAAGTGGAAGGACCAGCTTCATCTTCATGATACTTTATAGAAGGACCAGCAATATCTTGTTCATCAGTACCTTGCACAACAGTATTTTTAACAAAAGTACTTTGAGCATTATTTCCTTCTAAATCAATTTCCTCTGTATCCCCACTTTTTACATTCTCATTCTCAACTTCAAGATTAATTTGCTCTGTCTCACCACTTTTTCTTTCAGTACTGTTTTGAGCAACATTTTCATCTTGATCATTCTTTTTCTCTGAAAATTGAACCATATCATCAAATCTATCCAAATTATCATCCTGATTCCTCCCCAATTTGATAGATGATGATATCCTATGCCTCCTCTTAGACTTATACTTCTTCTTTTTAGATTGTGGCTTCTGAGACTGCTTCTTTTCTTTCACATAAAGCCTAAAATTCTGAACAAGAGGCCAGACAAATTTCTTCAATCTTCTGAACTTCTTTCTTAACCTTTTGATTTCTGCAGCTTAAGAAGTAACAGTTGACTTCAGCTTCTCCAATTCCTTAGCCAAATCAGAATTACTCTCAGTACCTTGAATTCCCTAATCTCCTCCAGGTGTTTGAAACCCACCTGTGGAAGTGTAATCATTGGGATTAGGTACTGGTGAATCCTCTGAAGCAGTACCTTGAGGATCAGTACTTTGTAGAGAAGTACCTTGAGCAGAAACAGATTTATCCAAAGAGGTTGTAACTGAGGGAGTCCTTTCACCTGAAACAACATGCTGTGGAGAAACAATAGGTGGTGTGGGGGTATGTACTGAAGCAGAATGCTCAGCAGAATCAGATTGAGCAGCATTATCAGAATGTGCAGAACCACTATTGTCTTCTTCATCCCTAACAGCTTGAGCTACCTCAAACATATAAGCATTAAGAGGTGCATTCCTACCCGAAAAATTAACTCCCTTATGAGACATAAAAGTGAAAACTTTAGATGGCATCCTAATGGTAGGTACATAATCCTGAGGTTTGGGTATACCATCTAGTGGATTTTCTAAAAGCAGTTGAACAAACCTAGGATACATTAGAAAAGGTTTGCCAGCCTGAATGTGAGTAAGCATACCCTCAAGAGTCATGTATGAAAAGTTAAAAGGCTGATTGGTAATTAGACCAACAAAAGCAGAAGCTATAGAATGACTGAATTGATCCCAAGCAGTACTCTTTGGACTCAAACAATGTAGCAAAACATGAATAAGAAATTTCCAATGAGGACTAACCATAGCCTTCTGAAAAGTAAGCTTAGTCAAAGAACCTTCATACCCAATATCTCTGAGTGTATTCCAAACTTCTTGTTTCCCAAATAAAACAGAGCCTCCTTCATCATCAAATAGCAAAACCTCCCTAATGGAAGCTTCTGTAACACGTATAGCTCTCCCAGCAACTGTAGCAGTAATGATATCCTCTCCATCTTCAACATGTGACCTAGCGGTATCCCAAAAAGCTTGAATCCAGGGTCCAATAATTTCAGGGTTGACAAGGATGGAGTAACAGATGTTGGTACCAGTGAGAAAATCAATAATTCCATGAAAATCAAGGTTTGCTTGGGTTTTCTCAAGGTTTGCAATCATGTTGTGTTTGGTGTTGGTACGTCGATTAGCCATGATGATTAGGGTTAGAGTACGAAAAGTGATGATCGATGCAAAGTAGGTATGAGTTTATATGGACGAGTAAGGTGAATAAAAGGAAGAGATATGCGGTTTATATTAGGATAAAATTACAAAAAATCACGGTTAATTAATGATTTTACCGTTATTTTTGGAAGTAAATATCCCATATCTTTCGAAAGGTTGTTAGCCGCAAATCTGACCGTTGGAACAGTATCTGACACGTCAGCGAATCCTTTTAATAACACCAAGCAGTACTTTCCATAAAGAATGGAGAAGTACTTTCCACCATAAGCTCAAACAGAAGATTGACCAAAGTACTTTCCCACTAAAAATTTTGAAGATTGACCATTTGACCAAAATATCTTAGAAAGTCAAACCTCATTACAGACTAGCACCAAATTAAATTCCAAAACAACCAAGGTAAGTGAACTTCAATACACTTCATTAAATGCCCATTAACCTTCATCTTGCTTATAAAAGAAACTTCACCAATACTTTGCAAACACCATATTTTCTCTTAACACAAACAAGTAAGCACAATGAGTCACATACCAATTGTGAACATCTCTTCAGACTCAGAAGGTACCACAGACTCAGAGATAAGGTACTACTCTGATTCTGAGTTTGAAGATCCAGGATGGACAGACTATTTTCCTCCTCATGTGCAATGGATGGGACACCAAGAAGCTTCATCAACAATGAGTGCAGCCAACTCTATCATAACTGATGCAGGCAGTGCTACCAGCAAAAAGCCCAAAAAGAAAGTTGGTTCTGGTTCAACTTTGGCTAAAGAACTTCCACATGCATTGACTCAGGCCCTGGAAACAGCTATCCAGAATATGAAGTGGCCTGCTCCAAGAAAAGAAAGACCTCCCAAACAGGTTCTTGGCCTGGCTTGCCCAAGAAAACAGGCTTCTTTTGATGACAAGAGAAGGACTGCTCAAAAGGGAAAGCAAATCTATGAGGGCAAGGGTAAAAGGCCTATGGAGTAGGGTGTGGAGCTTGGTAGTAGGTTAATGGAGTCTTGAGTTTTTGTTGTCTTTGTTGTGTCTGTGTCTGGTACTTGAAAACAAGAATGGTGTTGTACTTCTGAATGGTAGTAGTAAGAAAATGAATGAATAAAATCCGTTCTTTGGAATGATACATGTAGCCTCCCCTCAAATAATGACTAACTAATAACTACTTATGCCTCCTCTCAAAAATAGCTTGCATATTAATCATGCCAATACTCACAACTAAGAAAGTAAATCTTGAAACATCAAAGCCCTTTGTGAGTAGATCTGCTACATTATCATCTGTATGAACTTTAACCACATTGATAAGCCTTTGTTCATAGCAATCTCTTATGAAGTGATGTCTAATCTGAATGTGCTTGATCTTGGAATGATATACTGGATTCTTAACAATACAGATGGTACTCTCATTATCAATGTTGATAGGAGTATTCTTTAAATTGAATCCATAATCCAAAAGCTGATTCTGCAACCAAAGTACTTGTGCACAACAGCCTGCAGCAGCTACATACTCTGCTTCTGTGGAAGAAGTTGCTGCAATTGTTTGCTTCTTACATTGCCATGACACTAATCTGCTTCCAAGGTACTGGCATCCTCTAGTTGTGGATCTTCTGTCATAGTTATCTCCAGCATAATCACTATCTGAGAAGGCATGGAGATGGAAAGGTGAATCCCTAGGATACCATAATCCTAGCTTAGGTTGTTTCCTAAGATACCTAAAAATCCTCTTGACAGCATTCAAATGAGATACTTTTGGATTAACCTGATGTCTTGCACATAAGCTCACAGCAAAAGTAATATCAGGTCTTGATGCAGTTAAATACATAAGACATCCAATCATAGATCTGTATAGTGTGACATCAACATCTTCTCCATCTTCATCTTTTCCCAAAGGTTTGTTAGTATCCACTGGTGTATATGTAGGCCTAACAGTTGTAAAAGTGAATTTCTTAAGAATATCTGCAACATACTTATCTTGACAAATATAAATCCCACTGTTTGACTGTTGCACTTGAAGGCCTAAGAAAAATGTTAATTCTCCTATGGAACTCATCTGAAACTCTTTCTGCATAAGATCTTCAAATTCCTTCACCATAGATTGCTTGGTAGCACCAAAAATAATATCATCTACATATACTTGAACAAGCATAATATCCTTCTTATCTCTCTTGATAAACAAAGTCTTGTCAATAGCTCCTCTTCTGTAACCATGTTGCAATAGAAAATTGGAAAGCCTTTCATACCAAGCTCTTGGAGCTTGATGAAGACCATAAAGAGCTTTTATTACCTTGTAGACTTTGTTTGGATGTGCAGGATCTTCAAAACCAGGAGGCTGTTTGACATAAACTTCTTCTGTGATTTTGCCATATAGAAAAGCACTTTTAACATCCATCTGATATACAGGGAATCCCATATAAGATGCAAAAGCCAAAAATAGCCTGATGGCTTCAAGCCTTGCCACAGGAGCAAAAACTTCATCATAGTCTACTCCTTCTTCCTGTCTATATCCTTGAGCCACTAATCTTGCCTTGTTCTTAATAACATTCCCTCTTTCATCTCTTTTTACTCTGAAAACCCATTTAGTTCCAATAAGTTTCTTTCCATCAGGTAAATCACATAATACCCAAACTTCTTCAAGTTTAAACTTTAGAAGTTCTTCTTGCATAGCTTCCACCCAACTTTCCTTGGCTAATGCTTGTTTGATATTCTTGGGCTCTTCCTGAGATAGAAAACAAGCAAATAAACACAACTTCTGATCCTTGTGATTCACCCTGTTTTGCTTGTAGATAAAACTAAGTAAAGAAGTATGTTGTTGAGACATATTCTTAGCCTTAGTCCTTGTGAGCACCCCTGATGATGAGGGTCCAATAATATTGATAACAGGATGAGTTTTATGAATTCTGAGAGTAGGAGTTGGTGAGACTTCAAGATTATCTACCAAATTAGTTATATCAGGATCTTCATTAGAATCTGAGAAAATGCCTTCTTGATCCAATTCATCATCAGTGTCTTCTAAAGTAATTGTGTTTGGATCAGCAGTATCTTCTAAGTCAGGCATATTAGGATCATGAACAGCATCAGTATTAATCCAATTTGAAGTATTCAATGGTTGAAAAGTACTTTCAAATGGATTGGCAGTACTTTAGGGTAAAGTACTGGCTGTTTCTTTTGCCTTCTTCTTTTCTGCTTCATAAGCTCTCCTTTGTTCATCATCATACAAATTAGCCAATGTTTCTTGAAAAAGCATCCTAGAAAGTTCATCTTGAATGGCTTGATCTTCTGCAGATACTGGTATTTGTGGTGGAACAGTACTTTGAGGATCAACGGTACTATTAGGTTGAGAAGTACCTTTCTTCTCATCATTGGCATCATCTTTTGGCTCATCTTCAGATCTTAAATTAACATCATGAACAATGTACTGTGCTTCTTCTTCAGTGGGAGCAACTTGATTTTCTTCCCTTACAGGTACATAATTCATTGATGAAGACATTAAATCAAGATCAAACATCCAATCAGGACCTTTACCTTTAGAATTCTCTTGTTCTTCCAAAAAATCAACATGAAGACATTCTTGAACCTTCTTGGTAGCCCTATTGTACACTCTGAATCCTTTGCTATTTGTACAATATCCCAATAAATATCCTTCATCTGACTTCCCATCAAATTTTCCCAAATTATCAGCAGTATTTAAGATGGTTAGGGGACATCCAAAAGGTTTCATAAAATTGATGCTTGGCTTCTTTCCCATGAGTAACTCATAAGGTGTCTTCATTTGAGGTTTAGTCACTGATACTCTATTCAATACATAGCAAGCAGCACTTACAGCTTCAGCCCAGAATGGTACAGGTAGTTGAGAGTCTGCAAGCATTGTCCTTGCTGCTTCTATAAGAGTTCTATTCTTTCTTTCTGCAACTCCATTTTGTTGAGGAGTTCTAGCAATACTGAACTCTCTTTTAATTCCTTTCTTGGCACAAAATTCATCCAAAAGCTGATTCTTGAACTCAGTCCCATTATCACATCTAATGCCTCTGACCTTGAGTCTTAACTGATTTTCAAGTGCTATAATTAGGTCATGAATAGCATCAAAAGTTTCATCTTTAAAGCATAAGAAAAAGACCCAACTAAATCTGCTACAGTCATCTGTTACAACCAAGCAGTACTTCTTCTTGTTCAGACTAACAACTGAAACAGGTCCAAACAGATCCATGTGCAGCAATTCCAAAGGCTCTCTAATAGTCTTCTCATCAATCTTCTTACAAGAGGCCTTGTGTTGTTTACCCTTCTTACAAGCTAGACATGTGTGATCATTCTTGAATGTTTTAGAAGGTAAGCCTCTAACTAAATTACCTCTGACCAGCTTATTGATATTCTTGAAATTAACATGTCCCAGTCTTCTGTGCCATTGATGTGCTTCCTCCATAGATGCTCTTGCAATCAAACATGTTGCTCTTTCAGCAGAATTTACATTCTTCAAGTATATGCTGTACACATCATTAGTTCTTGGTGCTCTCAGAAACACCAAGTTTCTATCTTCTAACTTGAAATCAGGAGAAAGTATAAGACATTATGTGTCAAAGAATAACACAGGGTACTTCTTATCACAAATCTGAGAGACTGAAAAAAGATTGAATTTGAGCTCCTTCACATATCTAACATCTTCAAAATCAATGTTTCCTGCCTTGATAGTTCCTTTGCCAGTTATTCTTCCTCCATCAGGATCATTCCCAAATGCAACTTTTCCTCCATAATAAGCTTTAAAATCTGACAAGAGCTCCTTTTCTCCTGTCACACTGCCAGAGCAACCACTATCTACAATAAGATGATCTTTAAGCTCCTCCTCTGGGTTGCCCTGCATTTACATGAAAAGGTTAGTTATTTTTAGGAACCCAAGCCATTACTGACTTGTGTTCCCCTTGTGGAGTGACATACTCAAAATTTTTGAGTATGTAATCACCACTATCTTTGAAAGCATGATCAAGAATTAAGGTTTTTGTTTCCAAAACTGTTGATTTTTCAAGATCATTTGTCCCCTTTTCACCCTTAACTTCTGAAAGTACTGGTTTTTCCCCAGCAGTACTTTCTTTCTTAACCCATTTAGTTGTAACTTTAGGAGTTGGGTTCTGTGTCCTAGCATCTTTTCTTGTGTTGTAAGGCTTTCTAGGGTTGTAATGATTGTGCCTCCTAGCTCTTACATTTGATTGTTTGCTAGAAACATTAGGGATCTTTCTATCAGTACTTTGTGAAGGTACTGAGGGTTTGGAGTATGGCCTTTTCTGATGAGGGTACCTATAGTCTTTTGAGAAATTACTATGGTTGACCCTATTTGTATAGTTCCAAACTGGTTTATTATCCCTTGGCTTGTTCTCCCTATAACTTGGTTGTGCAGTTCTGGTCTTTGGATATTTACTTAAGTAGTCTGAATGATAATCACAGTCTTTAATCAAATGATGAGGACTGTAACAAACATAACAGACCTTTGGACCTATATCCCTAAATCCCCTTCCATAAGTGTTTCTAAACTTAGCAGTATTTTGAAAGAATTTTCTTTGAGGTACAGCTGAGTGATCAGCAGTACTTCGAAAAGAGTTTGAAGGTACTGCTTGTTTTGAAAACTTGGTCTCTTCTACCTTAGGAGCTTCAACAGATCTTTCTAAAGTTTCAGGATTAAATTTACTTTTAAGCTTTTTCCTAAACTCTAGATTATCTACACCATAACAATTAACATCTTTTCTAGGTGGTTGAAAACTACCTGGGGGGTGAGGAACTGCATTATAACCCTTTTCTTTCTGAAATACAGGAGGTGTTGGACTAGGGGATTCCTCATCACTAGAAGTGTTTTCATCTAGACTTATGAACTCTTCATCACTAGTGGAGGTATCAACTGTAAGATTTAGTTCCTTGCTCTTAAATGCAATACCTTCATTGCTATCATAACCTAGGCCTGTTTTAATATTAGATGTTCTTTGATTTTCAACAAATTGAACATGTGACACACCTGCCTCATTCCATACAGCAAGGTTTTCTAACAACTTATCCCTTTCAGCAGTCACTTTTTCTAGTTCAGACACCTTGCAACCTAGTTTCCATTCATTCAACTTAACTAGGTAATCCTGTTGTTTATATGTTTCAAGCCATGCTACTTCATTATTTTCATGTGTAAGAATTTTGGCTTCCATTGACTCTAAAGTTAGTTGATAACCAGTTATCTCAGCCCTAGCTTTTTGAAATTTATCTCTTTCAGCTACATACTCAGTAAGTAACTTTTGATACATATCATTACACTTAGAGCATACCTCAGAGTTAGTGGATGAACTTGGTGAAGCAGCTACCATAGCAAGTTGAACAGGTGCTTCTTCAAACTCCATGCTCCAATCAAAACTTCCTAACTCATCTCTTGACTCCAAAGCAGCATATCCAGGCTCTTCATCAAATGCTGTGCTCCAGTCTTCCAATGCAACCATTGAATAGGTTACAGGTTCATCATCAAACTCATTGGACCAATCAATCTCTGACAGATTCTCTTGAGCAACCAAAGCTTATGGCTTTGGTTCAGTAATTGGAATCTCTTTTCTTTCAGGCTTGGGTGGTTCAATCATCTTGTTTGCTTGATACTTTGCAAACTTGCACTCCCTTGCAAAGTGACCAGTCCTTTGACAGTTGAAACACTCAATCTTGGACTTGTCAAATGTTATTCCTTGTTTAGCTCTGAAGTTGATTCCTTTTCCTATCTTGTTCACATACTTCTTGATCCTTGCAGTGAGCATAGCAACTTGCCATCTGATATCAATTTCTTCCAAGGCATCATCATCTATTTGCAATACATCTTCTTGATAGGTGACTGGCAGAGATGCTTGTTGAGCAAAGAATGAACATAGAACATCATCTGAGGTGGGGGTAAGTGATTGTGATGAATTGGTGGTGACCATTGTTGTGCATGGAACATGTGTTTCAGTCACAGTACTTTGAATAGGGTAAGCAGTACCTTTGTTATAAGTACTGCTTCTCTTTTCAGAAGAGACAAAAGCAATGTTCTGTTGTGTGCTTGAACCTGTAGTACCATTCATCTCATGCTCATACACCTTCAGATTGTTGTAGAGATCATCAAAGTCCATAGTATCCAGCCCTGATTGTCCTCTGATCATAGTAGCAACTACATGTCATGCTGATGGCAAACTCCTTAGAAACTTTAAATTAGCATCTTCAACTGATGCCTCAGCATCATATAGTTCTAGCATACTCAAAAGATGTTGAAATCTTACATAAGAAGAATCAAGACCTTCTTTTTCACCAACAGTGAAAGTTTCAAATTGTTGCTTCAGCAAATACCTATGCATCTTCTTGGAAGCATCATTACCTCCAAACTTCTTCTTTATTGCAGCCCATAGTTGTTTGGCATCTTTGGCATCATGAAACTTTAATAGGTGACCATCAGGAATAGCAGCAAGCAGTATGTTGAGAGCTTTGTCTTGATTTCTTTTGGTAGCAGCAGGTACAGTAATTTTTGGTGGTGTTGGTTGTCCAGGTACCTCTACTGGTTCATCAATTTGCATGTTACCATTGACAATCACATCCCACAAAGCATGGTCTGTGATGGCAATGTACTGCCTCATCTTCATGGCCCATAGGTTATATTCTCCCTTCTTAACAATAGGGATTCTAACAGCAGTGATTGAGGGAGCAGGTGCAGCATCTGTTGACATCTTGAAGGGTTTGTAGTGAAATCGGTTTAAAGGTTTTAAAGGTTTGTCTTCTTAATCAGAGTTTCCAACACAAGCTCTGATACCACTTGTTGGATCGATATACTCTGACCAAACTACTTTGTAGCTTGTAAGGATTTAACAATATTGAGTAAACTCAACACTATTAATATTGAGACACTGTTTGACCTTGTAAAGTATGTGGAATCTACTAACACAAAGCTTAAGAAGAACTTTTATATTAACCAAACTTTGAACCTGCTTTGTTACACAGATTCACTAACAATCCCTAACTATTAACTTTGATCGACTTCTAAACGTATCTAAGACTTGTAAAACTTATATCGACCAATACCTCTTAAGGCTCTTTATATAGATAACCTTAAGTCGGTTTACAACATGTAATCCTTGAACGACAAGTAATTATCCCTAACTAATTCTAGAATATTCGTTTAATATTACACATTAATCCTTATCTAATATTGCATATCAGTCCTTGTTTCCTTCGAAGTACTTTAAACATTCTTCAATAGCAGCAGTACTTTGACTTTATTCTTCAGCAATACTTTGACTTTATTCTTTATGCAGCAGTACTTTGACATCCAGAAGTACTTTGATATTTCATATCCCAACAGGGTGGATTGGTAACATTTACATTTAAGGGTTTAAATCCCCAATCAAATCGATAACTTTTACATTATAGTTTTAAATGATTTTTACAAACATTTAAAACTACAATTTGTATTAAAACAATCCTATCTAAATTCATTTTTCAACTAACTTAATCTATTTAGGTAATGATTAAATAAAATAATCCTATCTAAATTCATTTTTCAACTAACTTAATCTATTTAGGTAATGATTAAATTAATTAAAGTAGATTACAACAACTTCATTTATGTTACAAGGATAAATGTGTACATGGTTAATGGTCAAAGTTCAAATTTTAACCTTCCAAATTCCACAATTAATTTCTGTCGAATTACTAGGCCTATAAAACTTTTACCTTTTTACTGCATTTCATCATTTTCAAACAATTTCTAATTAACACATACTTTCTAATCTGCAAATGGATCAAGCAGGTTATTGGTTTTTGTTTCTTACACATATTTACCAGTTTTATAAAATCTCTACAAACATCTGTATTTAGATATATGTAACATCATTTTTTTTGGTCCATTTCTAATCGTTTTATTGCTTTATGTTTTACTGCGGCATCATCCACACCACAACATCCTACAGTTTGGTATATTGCAAAAATGGACCAAATGAGGAAGAAGAAGATGAAGGCTTGAGAGAAGAATGAAAAGAAGCAAAGGAAGAAGTACAAAGCAAACAAGTTCAAGGCTACAATAAGAAGAAAGAAGAAAGCTAAACTTGAAGAAGATGAAACTGTCAGCCATGATGATCCTTTGGATCACATTGACTATGGCAATCTTCATCTTGCTTATGATCAAGAGAAGGATCATAAGTTTATCTTTTAGATTGTTTTGTTATTTCTATTGTTATGTTTTTATATTTTTTATTTAATGCAAGTAATGAACTGAATATGAATCGTTTAATTTTTGTGAAATTTTATTTTTATCCCTAGCAGCATTATGTTATGCCAAGCAGCATTAAGTTCTGAGTTACTACCATTCACCCAAGCACCGATGTAAATAACAATTATACAGAAAAATTAATGGTAACATAGTGGTTCATACTGAATGATTAAAACATTAAAATAACATAATAATTATTAATATCATCTTACATCAGGTTAAATTCAATGAAAATTATACAAACTATTTTGAATGCCTTTGTAAATGTCAACAATGTTTCCACGGATTTCTTCTATTTCTTTATTCCGAAGATCAACTTTGTTCTGATGCGCCAGTATGATCTCCTGATGCGCCAGTATGATCTCTTGGTCTTTTTTTTCTGTTCTTCCTACCACATGATTCGTTTGTTGTAAAGTTCAACCAACTGTCGTTCAGTACCATATTGGCCTGCAGAATGGCATTTGTCCCAGTACTCTTGGGTTAGGCCATGGGTTTTATATTTTTCTGCCATTGGAGGAGGAGGAGAAGTATCCCTTGACCGTTTTGTTTTCTTTGAAGGATTTGAAGATGATGTAGCCATTGCGTTCCAAACAAAAATTAAATACGTAATGAAAAGATGAAAGAAGTTGGTTGTAATTCATTTGTATTTATAGGCACACAAGAGTCGCAATGTCAAAATGTTTAAGTGTCACAACGATTTACAATTAAGTATTTAAGTGTCACAAAGGTTTTTAATAACTTTTTTACAGTTACACCGATTTACAATAAGTATTTAACAGTCACAACGTTTCCCAAGCAGCATTAAGTTATTCCAAGCAGCATTAAGTTCTGACTTACTAGCATTCACCCAGATTCCAATCCAAACAGCCTTGTTAGTCTAGAAACAAAGAAAACACAAGCCATAACATATGTATCGAATTGTGACTACACTTAAATAATGTGTGACAAAATGTGACTCTATGATTTAGACACCTAAATAAATACTTCATGTGACCATATATAACATCTTGAACTTAGTCACACAAACACTCAATCTGACTAATATCAAGGTTAATGATAACTGAGTTCACATTTTGCTATAAATAATAGTTACATAAATATTTCACAATGTGACTATTTTGAATGTATTGGTCACATATAATACCCTTATAATGTGGCAATAAACATAATTTAGATACGCATTTGTGATATGGTGTGACTATTGTAAATCCTATAGTCACATGATCGTGCTTCAATTAAATGTGACTATATACATTAGGATTTGGCAAGCAAACACACACTAAACTTTAGACACACATATTAACTTACGTGACCATATGTATTAAATTTTGGTTACACTTAATCATGTATGTCTATGGTTTAGTGTGACCATATATGACATTTGGTCACACTGTTCAAGTGTGTGACATATATTTGTCACTTTTAAATGCATATCGTGACTAATGGTTCAAACTTACATTTCAGTTGTCACACATTTCAAATTCATATGTGGCTAAATATTCAGCAAAGAATAGCAGTCACGTTTAAATAATGTGTGAAAAACTTGACTATATAATTTAGCCACATACGCAAGTACTTCATGTGACCATATACTCTTTTTGGTCACACTCTTCAATTGTGTGACATATATTTGTCACATATGTATATCTATAGTGTGAGTAATGTTTCAAGCTGATTTGTATCTGTCACACGTCCTGAATTAAAATTGACTAAATGTCGAAAAATATTTACCAGTTACCCTCTGGTCACATATATACACAAATGTGTGACATATATTTTACGAAATGGTGACATAAGTCGGATTAAGTGTAGCTGTTTATTTAAGGCTGGTACATTTAGTCACGTAAATATGTTGCTATGTGACCATTCGAAATACGCTATGTGTGGCGAAAGGCCATATCTATACTAGTGTTAATGAAACTACAAGGTTGCATTTGTAAAATATGTAAGACAAGGGTGTAATATGTAAAATATGTAATAATTACATTGTAAACCCTAAACTTGGAATATTGTCACTTTGAACCCTAAACTATCATAATTGCCAAATAAAACCCTAATTACAATTTGTGTGAACATTCTAAATAAGGAAACTTACTATTTATTGAAACTTACCTAATATAGAAACCTGCTAAAAATTGAAAGTTACCTAATTTAGATAAAACTAATAAAATTAGAAAGTTACTATTTTTGGAAAGTTCTAATTATGGAAAGTATATTTTTGGAAAGTAAACTTAAAACCCTAATTTGGTAATCTTAACCTAAACCTTCTAATTTAGTAAACAAGAAACCCTAAACCTAATATGGAAACACTTATCATATGTAAACCCTAATTTTGACAACCTTTAATGAGCAGTTAATTATTATGTAAACCTTTATTATGTAGATCGTGTGAAGAAAGAGTGATCTGCCTTCCCTTCTCGTTCTTTGTTTCATTTCTGCATTTGATTTCGAGGTACATATATTCTGCCTTTTTAGTAAAGGCCTTCTTTCTCTCATGCCTCTTTACTTTTGATTTATGATTCTATCCCTTTTAAGCCATTGCTATGCTTCCCTTTGTCTGATTCATATATGATTGATCCAGTTTTGTTATGATTTGCTTGATAGTTGTTGCATGTTATAGTTCTTATTCTTATAGCATTCCTATGCCCTATTTATTGCCTATTGTTTGATTAATTTTTATCTAGTCATAGGGAGTGAATGGCGTTGCCACTGATGCACCAGTGGTATTGACACTATCTTTGGAGGTGGGTTTTAGTCCACAGCGTTCCCTTTAAGCTAACTATTCAGGCCTATATTTATTATTGTATATGTTTACTTAGCCTAGAGCTTTGTGCATATATATTTTTTTTGCAAAGGGTATATGGATGCATCTTAGGTACTCAGTTTAGTATTATTTGGTGAATGTTTTGGTATGTGTGCAATACACCCCTTTCACATTTCGTACAAGGGAGGTCATGATTCCTATGTACAATTAGTATATATATTGTTGGGCATTCCTATTTGTTCTACTTCTCTATGATTCTTATTATCTTGTCATCTCTAATGTGATTAACTTATGCTTGCTTTATTTCTTTTGCTTACACTTATGACTCATTTCATCTCCTTGAGTGTTTGGTATCCTTTATCCGTATTTCCTTTGACCATATTCTATGTTTCCATATTCTTGATTTCTATCTCAGCAGGTTTGCTTGGACTTATGTCGTATTCACCTTTGTTTTCCATTTGTTATTAGTTTTCGTTTGTTTATATATGTTCACTGGGCTTTTTAAGCTCAGCTGCATTTCTTTTCCTGCGGCAGGTTTTAGAAGGAAACTGGGTTGAGTGTAGAGTGCTTAGGAGCTCTTTGTAGACTACATTGTTGATAGCTTCCATGGATTAGAGTTTTGACTTAAGAGTTTTTTTTCTCCTTTTGGTTCTTTGCTTGTTATTAGTTTTGGAAGTTGTAATGTTTAGAATTAGTCCTTTATCTTTTCATTAAAACTGCATTGTAACCCTTGTATTAGTAATGTATTTTCGTTTACTTGTGTTCGGATTTGACTCCAAAATGTTACACTTTAGCCTTTTTCGGGTTGGGGTGTTACAAGGATGCTCTTATTCATTTTCCTCTAGAGGGGAAAATAGGCATCTACATCCGTTTGTTTGATTACGCCAGTATTGTCTACCGCTAACCAAGTTTTTTGTTAGCATCCTTACACATTACAGGATTAACATTTCTCAACTCAATCCTCTTAGTGTGGCTAGGGTGTCTCATTTCGAGATTCTTTGCCGTGTTTGTGGCATTGAGCCATCTGTCTCGTTGTTCTGATATTTTTATGTAAAAAACAAGAAGAATGGTTTGTTATCTTTTGACAAATTCCGATAAGGTGTTCTATACGGAGGCGTTTGATTCGTTGAAGAATTGGCAGGAGCGCTTCTTTTGGGTTGACAGTTTCGCCTGTCCTGCTATCTTTCCTCACTATACAGCACAAACTGTACCCAGGGATAGGGTGCCGGAAGTTGGTGATTATAGTGCTAACGATGTTGCTTCCTTGGTTGCTAACCGAGCTCCATTCGTGAGGCTTCTGAAGCCGTTCCTTTGCTGGGTTGGGCTAAGTCGACATTATTCATTGAATGAGAATTCGTATCCTGTCTATTACCAAAATAGCCAAGTTAGACGTAATTTTTTTAATGATGTTGTATGTATTTTACATTCATTTATTCCTTTGTCTTTGCTATCCTCTTTTTATTTTCAGTGGTAAGCCCAATGGCATTGCTTAAACTAAAAGAGCCTGCTTCTGAGGTTGAAGTTGGTGAGAGGCCTATTCTTAGCGGGGAGCCCAGGATCTTGGCTTTTGCTATTAGCAAGTTAGTTCCACTTCATTCGATTGACCCCGTTGTTCCTAGTGACCAAATATCTGGTGAAGTTGACACGATGTTTGGTACTGATACTGAGAGTGGGTCTGAACCGAGTTCTCCGGTTGTGGATGAAGGTAATGCCGAGCCGGGTAACGTTAATGTTGGCTCTGATTGTCATATTCTTGAAGTTTCTAAATAGTCGGGTGATTTTGGTCTTTCTAAGGGGAAGAGAAAAATGTCTAACATACCTCCGGGTGTTGGTCAATCATCTCGTTCTTTTAAGAAATCAAGAGGAAGTAACAGTGCTGATACTGGGCCAGCCGTTTTGGGTAAGTCTTCGTCCGACCTTCAAGATTTTTTGAATAGAAGTATGTTGGACTGTGAGCGTGGAGTTGACCCCCTGCCTTTTGTACCTTTTGTTTCTTCTTGCATGTCAGTGACGCCGGAGCGTGATCCTAATGCACAGGCAGAAGTTAATCCGGTGGAGAGGTTTGTTATTTCCTTAGATTCTTCGTGTTCTACCAGTGACCATGGTACTGAATTTGACTCTTTTGTTAGATCTCCGGCCCCAACATTCGCTGGGGTGACCACATCCGTTCCGCCTGCTGATGCTGTGTCTTCTTTGGAGAAGAAAAGGAAGGTTTTTAAGGAGCTTTTTGGGTGGATTTGTACTATTTCTGATATGGATCCTTATCATTTATCGGTCATCTATGCCCCGGACTAGAATGTGACTTTCGGGTCTCTTTTGGATAATGCTTCTGAGTGTCGTGAATTGGTCGATTTATGTACTCCTCCTGGGGCTTTTACGAATGTCCATTATATGCCCATTGACCAATTCTTGTCAGAGTTTAATGTGAACACTGCTCGTCAGATCTCCTTTTGTAATGGGTTGCGGTATCGTGCAGAATGCCTCCTTCTTGAGGAGCGCCGGTTGTCTACTATTTTAGTTCAAAAGGATGCACTGTTACGTGCCAAAGATGAGGAAATTAAGATATTGAAATTGGAGGCCTCGTCATCGGAAGGTGTGGTCGCAGAAGTGGAGCATTTTCGCTCTTTATTGAAGTCTCCTGAGGATGCTCATGCGACTGAGGTGTCGTCTTTGAAATAGTATTTTTCCAACCTTGAGGTAGAACTCCGTACTTCTCTGAACGAGCGGTCCTCTATTCTTGAAGAGGAGCATGCCTTTGCGAGTGCGAAGTTGTCTGCTCTCCAATCATCTCTTATTAATAAAGACTTGGAGATTTCTAGTCTTAGTGCCTCTCTTGTCGATTCACATCGTTTAAATGACAGTCTTCATTGTCAGGTACTTGTTTTATTGTTGTTGACTATTTCTTTTTCGATCTCCCCTTATTTTCCTGACATGTATTTCCTTTCTTCTTCTTCTTCTTTTTTTTTTTTTTTTTTTTTTTTTTATTTAGATGCAAGTGCTATGGGCGAAGGTGAAGGAGGAGTGCATGAAGGCACAAGATGTCCAGTTGAGGAGCATTATTGATAATTTGATTGCTTTAGAATCTCGTCTTGCCGAAGCGGCTGTTAGTGTTAACGAGGATCTACATCCTGGTTTCCTCACTGCTATAGCCAGCCGTCGGTGGATATTATCACATGGTTTGAGGTTATTTTTGGCTAAGTGTCTCAATTCTCTGGAGTACATTGAGTCCCTGAAGACGTTATTGTCTCGTTCGTACTTGTACGGAGCAGGATGGTTTGGTTGCAGGCATTGAGCATGGTAATCAGACCTTGATGCTTATATGCCTTCCGCCAAGGCCGATTACGATTCCGCTTATGCTGCATTCCGGAGCCTTGAGTTTCCTTTGCTAACTAGCTTGTCATCTCATATGGACTCTTCTATTGGGAGTATTATGACCTTATTTTGTATCGATGATCACCGTTCAAAGCAACTTGATATGGTCGGGTTACAACCGTATGTCAGACAACTTACCGTCCCTTTGCTCGGAGCAGTGGGTGGCTTAGCGGCTAGCGAGACTGCCTTATCCTCTGCCTTGGATGTTGCTCGTGAGAGAGCTGAGAAAGTTAGGAGCTTTATGTCTGCCGGACAGCCTATCGTCGGCAATGTCTTTTCCTCCTTGGCAGATCCTACCGCTGCTGAATTTTTATCTGACTTAGGGGCTCTTTCTTGGTTGACCCATCTGTGCACGGGGCGGATTCGACCGTTCCGGTTTTAGCTCCTAACCAGTTACCCTTGTTAGTGGATGATTATGATGTCTAGGGCAGCGGTAGTTTTCCTTCTTCGGTGCAGAGTTCCGGGGTGAAGGATAGTCCGTCCATGCCAGAGCATGGTGGCTCTGAGTAACTTTCCTTATGCCGTGACCGCATGTGGTCGTTTTGAACGGCTTTAATATATTTGAACCTATTCTCCTTTATCTCGCTTAGCGAGTTGTTTTATGTTCCTTGGTTTATCTAGTGTTTGAACACCTTTGTATATTACCTGT
The DNA here is from genome assembly GCA_030686995.1 of Artemisia argyi. Taxonomy (NCBI): domain Eukaryota; kingdom Viridiplantae; phylum Streptophyta; class Magnoliopsida; order Asterales; family Asteraceae; genus Artemisia; species Artemisia argyi. Next base: position 75,681,796 of record CM060696.1, on the reverse strand, counting down.
TTTCTTTCTTGCCTTTGTCATGATTGCTGATGTTTTAGCTTGTGTGAACGTGTTTGTTTGCGTTAAAGTTACGTCTAACTTTTATGCGTCTTTTTTTGCACTTGATCGATTGTGCTTTGCTAGTATTAAATTACATACGGTTACGTAGTTTATTTTTAGTCTTAGTTGGATATTTGTGGGTTATCCTCCCAGTACTGGGCTTGCAATCCCTCTTACGTACTTGCGGATTAGTTATGAGGTTCTGCACCCTTTTAGTTATATAGAATAACGTTTTTGGTTCATGACAATTGTGTGCGCATCTTACTCACTTTTGTATATTGTTTCTGAAAAGAAATTTGGGAAATTAAACTTAGCGGAGGTAGCTAGTCTTCACTTTTGTTTTATTAAAAATTGGAATGATACAAGCAAAATTTATAAATACAATCGTTTATTGTAATTTTCCTTATAATTAGAATACATTGCGGATCTTTCCAGCTTTTATATTTTTGCGGAGCCTGAGTTCCGTCTTTTATATGTTTTCGGAGCACGGTTTCATCTTTTGTATGGAGCCTGGGTTCCGTCATTTGTATGTTTGCGGAGCCTAGGTTCCGTCTTTTGTATGTTCGCGGATCCTGAGTTCCGGCTTGTGTATGTTTGCGGATCCTGAGTTCCGACTTGTGTTTTAGGCTTAGCGAGCACTGGTGCTTGCTTTATATATTTATACTTGCTTGAGTATACTTGTAGTCCGGGGAATATCTGTAGCGCCTTTTTTGCTGGCCTTGCGTGGCTTCCCCGAGTGTCGCGCAGCGGTGTGCGGGTCTGGCTTATCCGGGTGGCTTGGAGCGAGCGTTTCTTCTTGTCTTCCGCTTACAAGCTGAGGAGTGTTTAAGGGACGGAAGCTCGTTAACTCCGTTATCCACTAGTGGGTAAAGCTTGTTGGCGTCCGGATTTCCATTTTCATGATGAAGAAACCGTCGTACGTGCTTCTACCCTTTTTCCTATAGATGCACGTATATCAATCCTCTAACCATTTAGTCAGCGGTCCCCCGTAACTCGTTCTCCCCCTTTCAGCTTATTATTCCTCCATCCTGACACCCGTGCTTTGCTGCCATTGACTGGGTGTTTAATGGGGATCCTGACCCGGAGCCAGGCCCCAACCTTTTACGCAATCCAAGTTATTCTTTTGGATGCGTCCTTGTGGTACACCTGTGGCATTTGGTTTCCTTTTTGGGTTTGCAGTCGACCGGGTGGACGGAGTAGTGTGATGGAGAATGAAGTTCAGGGGAACTTTGATGGATGGGATTGGTAGGTTTGTATGGCCGGGTGTTATTAGTCGTCATTTAAGAATGACTAAGTTTTAATAGTAGTCATTTAAGAACATTTTCGGATCCTGGAATTTATCCGAGTTCTTAGGTTTAATTAGTTCATTGGTGTAGACCATGAATTTGCGGGTTATAACCGCAATTGTGTAACGCTTAGTTATCGAATCGAGGTTGCTGTTTTTATCGTACCACGTTGGGGTATGATTTGTTTCTGCCAGCTTCATCTTTCTTTTTTGAAATGTGTTTGCGTTTTTGGGATTTATTGTTCTGTTACTTTGGTGGCTATTTATAGCGAGAGATTAGGGCATTTGCGGTATTTTATTCATGGGCATTTATGACCCTTATTCACGTGCCTAAGCCTATGGCTAAGACACCTTTTCGACTTGTCAGTTTTGACACGGAGTCAAACAGTTGGGTTACATCGACGCCTTGGGAAGGAGCGCGAATTTATGCCTTTGGTAGTTTTTTGGTTTCTTGGTTTGCGGAGCGGCTTTTTGGCTTTCAGCGCGTCGTGCTATTTTGTCCATGTCTGCAAACCGCTTGATCAATTGGGAGCTTTCCCCTGGCATTGCGGACCATTTGACCATACCAATGGTTGCTTACGTTTGGTTGTTGGGTAGCCTTCCCGACTTTGTTATGGCTGGAGTTAGTATATTCCATGTCATCCAATTGTGGAGGCGGTACGTCTTTTGCTCCGTGTTGTTCGGACCTTGCCATGCGTGTATCGGTTACTGCAACGTCTACTCTTATTATAAGAGGATTTTTTCATCCGGAAAAGGAATAAAACATGGGGTTTTCTCCGGTCTCCATAATATAAAGCTTTGTAGGCGAATCAGTAACTGAAATGACATCTTACGGTCAGTTAGGGGCCGGTAAGCTGAAGCGAACGCGTCCTTTAGTTTTCGGAAACTGCCGATGGGTCCTTTGGGAATGCTTTCAAGCCATACCCGGGCGGTACCCGTAAGTGTGCGCCTCAACCTGTGGTACTGAGTGGCTATGTCCCAGCCGTATACCCGTTTTGTCGCTTGAAACACTCCGACATGGTCTACAGGGCCCTCATCTTTGTCATGGGGTTGGATATTGTCTGGCATGCGAGTCTTTTCGGGCAACCTTGTGTTGCCGATATCTTCCCTAAGCGGGTTAACTTCCTTGGGCATGTATGACAGTACTTGTGAGGGGCTGGTCGTGGAGCCTACCCTCTTGGGACCATATTTCTTTTACGTCTTTTGTGTTTTGTCCTCCGGATCTTTGGGTCTTGTCTCTCCTTAGAGGTGTCCGACCTTTCTCTTTTTGCCGTTGTCTTCACTTCCTTTGGATGTCTCATGCATGGCTTCTCGCGGAGCATCACTGAGGTCCTGTTGGTCTTGTATCTTCGTGGATGCTTCCCGCGATGTCTTCATCAGATGAGCTTCCCCACTCTGGTTTGCCAACGTCTGACAACTGTGATTGTTGCTAGACTCCCAGGGAGCCGTGTTAAGCATTAGCCTGTTTTGGTCTTTTGGCATTTCGTCTTTTCCCATCATCTTCTGCGTGATAGTTATTTGATGTGAAAGACGGTGTTGCGGATTGTTTGCTCGTGGAGAATATTTTATGAGAACATAGTTATGTATTGGTCCTACGGATGGCGCCAACTTGTTAGTGTAAAAAGTGTGAGTGGGTTAGAATTGGTTTTGGTCATGTGCGGGCCGTCCTTGATGGGTCGTCCGCTGTGAAGCTCATGCACTAATCCAAGTAGAGAACGATATTTCCTGCACAAATGAAGATAAATCGTTAGCCTTGCCGTGGGAACGGACCCCACGATTAAACTCCGGCGTGAGAGTAAGTACTCATGTTGTCAGAGAAATATTTGTGTGTTATGATGAGTGAGAAAGTCATAGCTCGAAAGTGTGAATTGAGGTTTCCTTTTATAGGCAGCGGAAATATTAGGGTTCCCTGATATTTCGCATATTGTGTAGTGGCCGAAGTGGGACCCTTATCGGACAAGGATCCGCAGCTTAATCAATGTTTGTGGACGTAGGTAGATTTTCGGACCGGGATCCGGTCCGCGAGCGTACTTCGGGAGTGCCGCTCGTATGTGTCCTAGTTTGTCCGGATTGTGCCATGCTCGTGACATGGGCTTTAGTCATGTCTAGTTCTGTTTGGTTCATTGGGCCGAAGCCCAGTTTGCTTGTAGGGTCGGAGCCCAATTCGCTTGTAGGACCAGAGTCCAGTTTGTATGAGATAGTCCAGGCACAGTAATCATGCTTTCCGTACTATACGTCATCATATATATATATATATATATATATATGTGTGTGTGTGTGTGTGTGTGTGTGTGTGTGCGCGCGCGCGCGCGCGCGTGCGTGCGGAAAGGTGCACGCGCACGTGATTTGTTTTCAATATTCTCATTTTAATTTTTTTTCTTATTTGATACTAACTTTAATATAAAAAGTAGACCATGAGATAGGAAAAATAATAAGTCCTTGTCCAAGATTCATTTTCAAGGATGATCAATGTGAACTAGGCTAGCGTTATGATCTATTAAATTTGATTCCAGCTGATATATGAATGTAAATCGCTATTCAAAGAGCTAGACAGAAAATTGCAGTAGTACTATATGAAGTTATGAACATCAACGACAAACCGCGCGCTAAGAATATGAGCATACACGTAGCATAATTAGGGGTGAAAATGAGCCGAGCCGAGCCCGAGCCTGTCAGAGCTCGAGCTCGGCTCGTTTATATATATAAAGTTCGAGCTCGAGCTCGAGCTCGAGCTCGAGCTCGTTTCGAGCCGGCTCGTGAAAATCTTCGAGCTCGGGCTCGACTAATTTGTATGATGTTTTAAAGAAAACAAAGTTAAAGTAGAGCTCGGCTCGTTAATTACATAAGGCTCGAGCTCGTTTACTACTTTTAAGCTCGTCTAAACGTATATACAATATATATACGTATATATTTCTCGGGCTCGTTTAGGCTCGCGAGCGTATTCGAGCTTTTTGTATAGAGCTCAAGCTCGAGCTCAATTATTAAATGAGCCCAAACTTAGGCTTGAGCTCGGGCTCGAGCTCGTTTAGGCTCGGCTCTTTCGAGCTTTTTACCGATCCGATCCTGAACTTTTCACTAGCGACTCGGCTCATTTCAACTCCTAAGCATAATATAAAATAAATACATTGAAATGTCAGTATCGGGTTAAGAGATATATTATATATGAGATGTTGATTTTGGATTTAAAAAAAATAATAATAAAAAAAAATTAAAAAAAAAAACAAAAAAAAACTACCAGAGATGCAGGTTGGCATAGATTCGTTGGATAATACATGTACATTTGTCTTTATATTATGGTTAATCACATTAGTCAACCTGAAAAGAACTGAGATAAACAGCTCCAAAACAAAAAAATCAATATGGAACTTAATATGGAACGTTAATTTGAATCCTTGACTTAATATGGAACGTTAATTTGAATCCTTGAGGTATAGATGTTAAGATCTTGATCCTGATCTTAGAATCTTACGATTTTATGATTTTACAAAGTAAAAACGATCAGGATCCTACGTAGGATCTTAGCCTGCTTAAGATCTTATAGGACTCCGATCTTGACCATACGATCTTAAGATCAAATACGATCCGATCTTACTTTTCTCGAATCGCAAACTAAAAAACTACAAAGTTGTGTATTATGTTTTTATATAATTTGAAAAATAACATGTGATTTTTCTTAAACATTCCATATTAATAATTTAGAACAACATTTTCCCGAAGCATTCATACAATTTTGTGTCTATGATATTTAATAATTTGTATATTTGAATAATATTAAAAAGATTATTAAAGAATGACATTATAGTAGTATTTTAGGATCCTGATCCAATCTTACGATCACAATCTTGCAAAGACGAAAACGATCCTAGATAGGATCCCGATCTTAAAAACCTTGCCTTGAGGAGTATACTAGTATTTAAAAAAAAAAGGTATCAAATGTTTTAAAATAATAAGTGAAAACAACTAAAATCAATACTTAACCTTATCAAATGTTTTAAAATAATAAGTGAAAACAACTAAAATCAATACTTAACCTTAATTCGAATCTATGAGGTGTATATATACTGTATTTAAAATAAAAGGAATTTAATATTTTAAACTAATAAGAGAAAACAATTAACAGCGTGTTCATATTATTATTACTTTCAAAGTTGAGCTCTAGTAGCTATCCTGTGTGAGTTTATTTGGAGATTTCACAATGATATGGTTTTAGGCACAAAACGTTAAAGATCCTTAATGACGTGAAGCTTTTCTCTTTCAATTGCCTTTTGAATAGGTCTGAAATTTCCTTGTTAACGGATATTTCGATAATAAATCTAGTAAGAAACAAAAAAATAACAATGCATCCAGAAAATACGATACGAAACACCTAACCTAAATTAGCCTAAGGAGCTCCAAACTCATAATAACACCGAGGTAATCCTAAAAAGAACCTTGTTATAACACTCAATCCAACCCCATGTAGCTCTCCTCTTCAAAGCTCTATGCATTTATATAATGTGTTGTTTGAGAAAGAAAGCTTTTAAACAACGTTTTGATAACAATTTCTCAAGTAATACAAGTTTCGTCGTTCAAAACATATATGCATAGATTTCAAATCTCACGATCTTGTATTATTCATTAGCATTGTCATGATCTGATTGTGCCACTTTATGAAACGAGTTGATTCTAAAAATGGTGAATTTTTTCTTTTGGAGATTGATTCGTAATCGCTTACCAATCAAAAGTCAAAACAAACCTGGTTGACAAAGTATTGACTTTCACAATCTTTTATGTTCCTTTTATGAAGAATATTGTGAATCGTCATACTAGATTTTCATTGAGTGCATGATGTTGAAACCATTTTGGGAATCTATAAGTAGATGGTATAATGTCCATCTTGATTTGATCAGATCCTCTGATTTGTTGGACTTATCGATCGAGTTCGGTTGGTCTAGCCTCAGAGTGTTCACAGATACTTTTTACGCTATTAGTCATATCACGTCATGAGTGATATGGAAACATCAAACGAAAAGATTTTTAAAAACAAAGATCTGAGCAACAACGTTATGGTAACGGAAATCAAAGCTATATATCACCTTTGGATTCATAGCAAAAGTCACAGGAACATTGTTAGCTGGAATGATTGTGTGTTAAACTCTTGGTGTAGGTCCTCTCTTTCATGGCTGTTTGGTTTTGTGTCTTTGGTGTATTGTGTATTTGTTGGATTGTTTCTCTTGTGGTTTTTTTTATCTAGCTTCTTACTAGCCGGTTTGTATTTTTAAAAATATTTTGCTGTTAAAAAAAATTAAAATCTTGCAGTATCGTAAAAGAGTGGGTGTTACTTCTACATCATATTGTATAGTTTTTAGTCTATTAAAAAAGGAGGTGAGATCTATGCAAAACAAGTATCACTTAAAAAACAAATAAATCAATTTCAACCATCAATTCACCTTTTATCTAATGGCTAAAATCAAATCAAAAAATAACAAAGAAAGGGCAAAATTGGCATTTTATCTCATTTAATATAAAAATCCACTTTTCACATTTTTTTAAAAAAACAACATATCTTGCAAACGGTAAATCTTCAAGCTACGAAAAATACACCATCGCGACGAGAAAAAAATTATCTTTCTATAGATATGCATTGTTATATACTTTCAACAAGCTTTTTTCAAAATTCCGTCCGGAAAAATCCCACAGGATTCGTAAAAAATCCCATGTGATTTGTAAAAAGACGATTATTATTTTCAAAATTTTCGTCCAGAAAAATCTCACGGGATTCATAAAAACCCCATGGGATTCGTAAAAAGACGATTTTTTTTCAAAATTTCCGTCCAAGAAAAATCCCACGGGGTTCGTAAAGAAATCTCACAGGATTCGTAAAAAGATGATTTTTTTTCAGAATTTCCGTCCAGAAAAATCCCATGGGACTCATAAAAAGACGAAATTTTTTTTCAAAATTTCCGTCCAAAAAAATCGCATGTGATTCATAAAAATACGATAAATCACAAAGGATTCAGTATGAATCTCATGGGATTCTTTGGTGCATCTCATGGGATTCTGTATGAAATCACAAGGGATTCATTGTGAATCCCATGGGATTCTCTATGAAATCATAAGGGAGTATTTTTTTTTTTTTTTTTTTTTATGAATTTGCAGTGACAATTACATTAATCCAATCATGTCACATTACATTACTATCGAGGAAGTCAAACTTATACCCAATAATATTAAAGTATCAAACTTCTTTTTTATATAAACATATGCTGAAAATGTAAGCAACAATATTACATCTGTATGTACTTAAAACTAAATCCAAATATTTTCATGTACAAAGTAATATATATATATATATATATATATATATATATATATATATATATATATATATATATATATATATATATATATATATATATATATATATATAGTGTATCTTTATTTTCAGAACTCTGTTAAGTGCGAGAACTGCGAGAACTCCAATTTTGCATTAGAAAACATGCATGTTCATATAAAACATGTATGTTTTCTTACATACACATTAATACACATACCTGCGTAACATACATGTTCATATAAAACCCTTTAAGTGCAACATATCAATGCAACATGGTTTTATATGAACATCTATGTTACACAGATATTTGTATTAAGGTGTATGTAAGAAAACATACATGTTTTATATGAACATGCACGTTTTCTAATGCAAAATTAGAGTTCTCGCAGTTCCCGCACTTAACAGGGTTCTGAAAATAAAACTCCCATAAATATATATATATATATATATATATATATATATATATATATATATATATATATATATATATATATATATATATATATATATATATATATATATATTGAAAGAAATCAAAAGAATGAAACTAAAAAGATGCAAAATGTAAAAACTAAATGCCAAATATTTGCATCTTAAAAAACATTAAAGCTACTCAAAATGTAAATATAAAAAAGGAAAAGAAAGTAGCTGACAAATATCCTTGAAAATAGCAACATGTCTTATTTTTTTTATTTTTTTTAGCAAAAGGCTGGTGCTACTTTTTTTTTTATTCGATAACAAAAGTGATCCATTCTCTCCTATACGCTTCTTCTTCATTTCACTTTCTCCATGGATGAAAAAAATAAAACAAAGACCAGGTATCACGAGAGCATAAATAAAATTTATACACAACGAAGGATGCCCCCTGTTTGTGATGACAGTGGTGGTGATGCGGTGGATCAAAAGGTTACCGATGAGATCCGGTGATGGTGGTGATGACGGTGTTGGTGATGACGGAGGAGTAGATCTAATGGTAAAATTGGGGATCTGAGAGAATTGGGGATGTGAGAGAGATGAGAGAGATGAGTGTGAGTGTGTGTATAATGTGTTTTTAGGGGGTTAGGTAAAAAGTATAGAATGACTAAAATGGTCCTTAGTATATTTGTGTATTTTAATCTAAACCATTGGATGGAAGAAAGATGAATGGTTGAGATTTTGTTATTTGTTCTTTAGATAAATGTTGTTTCGTATTGAACTTTTCTCTTAAAAATGTGAAAAGAAACTAAAGACCAAGACCATATAAAGTTAGATATAGACAAAAAGTAAATAAATAAAATAAGAGATAATTGTTTTTAAATGTATGAAAGTTGCCGCCTTTTATTATATTATGGAATCATTTTTTTTTTCTTCTCTTTTTCATCCTACGTTGTATATCAAAGTCACTAATCTCTTCTATGTAGTGATGGCTAAGGTGATTAAAGTTTTCTGTTAGAGTAAATTACATAAATTGCAAGTTTCGTTTTTTTTTTTCTAAAAAATTACAAACGGCCGTTTAACAAAAGCAACATTAGTCCATTTAGCCAGTGATCATTTGCAATGTTATTCCTTTATACTAACAACGGCCGTTTTTATTAACTCAAAATTTCAATTTATTAAAAAAAATTCTTTTCTACACGGTTTTATATACATATTTGTACGCGGTTCTATATGCGGTTTTACACACTGTTTAATACATGTTTTTATATACGTATTTATACATGTTTTTATACACGTTTTTATACATGTTTTTATGCACGTTTTTATGCATGTCTTTGTACATGGTTTTATACGCAATTTTATACACGTTTTTATATACGTTTTTTAGACACGTTTTCAACACATTTTTATACATGGTTTTGTACACGTTTTTATATACATTATTGTACTTTAGACACTTTTTTATACACAGTTTTATACGTGAATTTACACGCGGTTTAATACATGGTTTTATATGCGGTTTTACACGCGGTTTAATACACGTTTTTATACACGATTTTATACGCGGCTTTAGACACATTTTTATACACGGTTTTACACGCGATTTTATACACGGTTTTATACATGATTTTATACGCGTTTTTATACACGATTTTATACGCAGTTTTTACACACGTTTTTATACGCGGTTTTACACACGTTTTTATATGTGGTTTTATACACGGTTTTACACACGTTTTATACGCGGTTTTACAGACGTTTTTACACACGGTTTTATACACAGTTTTACACACATTTTTATCCACGGTTGTATAAAAATGCGTATAAAATCATGTATAAAAACGTGCGATAAAAAATGTATAAAACCGCATGTAAAACCGCATATAAAAACATAAACAAAAACGTGTCTAAAATTGCGTATAAAACCTTCTATAAAAATGTAACACCCCCAAAATTTGGTACAGCGGAAGACTTATCAAGTTTTCGGGGTGCTACGGAGATTGGTATCCAACACAAGTATATAGAAACAAAACACAAAATCCATAACGTAAAACCAATCCAAACATCAAGTCATAATGTTTACATCATTCCAAAGTACGAAAAGTATGCCCATAAGAAAATAAAAGTAGGTCCTCAAAATATTATCATAGTTCAATTAATCCATCGACCAAACAACACTTGCCAAGCCTCCCAGCACAAGCATACCAAAGTATCACTTAATCACCTGAGAAAACATGCTAAAAGTCAGCTTACGCTGGTGAGTTCATAGGTTTAAAAAAATTCACACTTGTGGACCGATATATCATAACCCTTGCTATGCTAGACTAAGTCACAAATCAATACTATATCGGATGCATACACAAGCATCACAAATCAAACCCTATAGGTACTCCTTATAGTCCAACATATATTCTCATGCACTGTGTGGAAAACTAGAAGGGGGGGGGGGGGGTTTGAATAGTTTTACGTCTTTTTCATTTTATTTGTCTTATAAAAGTTTGCTTCTAAAGAATAGATGTAAATTTCAAAACTCTTTAATGCAAAAATATAGATACTAGTTTATTTGCGGTTTTCGTATAAACACTACTTGTATATAATGTTGGGAAAGAATTTACAATTTCATATATCATATATAATCATATATATGTATATGTGTTTTAATAAAAGTTTATGTACTTGGTTTGTTTTTGTAAAATTAATGTTGTGAATAAATCCTAGTTTGATCTTTATGTGAAATCAATATATGCACAACACAAGCAATTATAATTATGTATGAAATGCTAACAAGTAAATAATCAAAGAGTGAGAGATGGAAAGATCAAACCGAGAGACAAAGAATTTATAGTGGTTCGGCTACAAGGATACCTTCCTTGCCCTACTCTACTCCCCGAGTCACCTACTCGAGAGTTTTCTTCACTGGATCAAAAACCTCCCTTATGGCGGAGAAAACCTTACACACCAAATTACACACCACAACTTTGTCACAACTCAATCATAACTTCTTCACAACTTTTTCACACCAATCTTCTTCACACCTTTCTACTTCCTAATTGTCCTTCTTCACGCCACTTGTTTCTTCACACCTTCACTACTTAGTTCTATCCACTACTCCAAGATATATACTACTTCACAACTTCTAGGCTTCAAGGTCTTCTCAACTTCAAGGCTTCAACTTCTTTGTCTTCACAACTATCTCTACTTCAATATACTACCACTTCTTATTCTTCTATCATTAATCCTATCCACCTCTACTTCTTCACTTCTAGTACTACTTCACACCTTCAATAAATCTAGATCCTATATCTAAATCTAGCCAAGCAATGTATACACTATATTCACCAAAGAATGAAAGATATACAAGATGAAATGATCAAACAACTTAGATAGCAAGATGATACTAAGTTGTAATACTCCTAGTCTTGATAAATAGAAGTATTCTTCTCTTTGCACTTGAATGAATGAGGATTTGAATCACTTGGAAACAAAGGCTTATGAATTATATGATCAAAGGATTTTTAAGATGGAAATGGAGGTTTGAATCAGAAAATTTTTAGTGCAAAAAGGTGAGAAAAATTCCAGATTTAAGGTGGTATTTATAGGCAACAAATTCTGACAACTGGAGCGTGCCGGTCCCCTTAAATCATGGCCGGCCCCCTTAAAATTAAGGGGACCACCCCTTATAATTAAGGGGGCCGCCCAGCTGTAACGGCCAAAAGTTTTGTCTTTTAGTGGAGAAAGTTTATTTGGTGAAAAACTAACTGATTTTGGTCAAAAATTTGAATTCATATATTAAGTATGATTAAAACATTTTTCTTTATTACCAAAAGTATTTTTTCAAAAATATATAATAAGTTTATATATTAAAATAAACTTTGTAGTAATTAATTAAATACCCTTTTGATCTTATAATGCATTAAACACAATGTTTATTCATACCTTAAGTGATTAGATGGTGAAAGTGATTATTTACTACTAAATACTTGTTTACATCATGATCTTTGGTTTGATGAGTTTTTGTTTTGTGATTATCAAAACATAGAGAACTCGAAAGATATGAATAACGTTTTTAGTCAATTATTTATATCAACAATCTCCCCCTTTTTGAATATTACAAAACCTAAACTCATTAAATCAAAAAATTAATTTTTAGACAAGTATTTAGTGAGTTTATATTCACTTCTCCCCCTTTTTGTAGAATCAAAAAGGTTTAAGCCGTAAAGATGAAAGCTCCCCCTTGATGTATGCTCCCCCTCGTTTGAGGGCACCAAGGGTTCGAGTTAAGGAATTCTTGCAAGAAAAATATTAGAGGCACAAGCATGGCACAAGCAAATACATATAGCATAATAACAATTAATAATAAGCATGGCAAAAGAGAATTTGAAACACATATTAAATCATTCATTAATAGAAAATGATTATGTCAACCCATAATCATTGTTACATAAGCCATAATGATAGAATTCTAAACTAAGTGGAATATCCTATTGTGCCAACAAAGAGTGTCACCAAACTTTCTTGCATCCCAAAATGGTTGAGGTGTTTTATTTGAAAATGAGAAACATAAGCATATAAAATGCTTGGTGGTTTAATGGAGGTAAACTTTTAGTTGCATGGATGTTGGTGAGTTTGGAGATATGGAGCTTGGAGGTGGTGGATTTGAAGTTGGGTTTGTTGATTGAGGGTTTTGATGTTGTTCAAGTGATGGTGTTTGTTGAGATCTAGTAAGAAGATACTCAATCCAAGTAAAGTGCTCATTCAATGGAATGGTTTGTTATTGGAGGAAGATGCAACCAGGGCAATTGTTAACATGCTTCTCAATTTGGTTAATGTTGTGTGGTGATGATGGTGAGCTTGATTGAGATGGATCCAAATTGCGTTGAGCAAGATGTAATGCTAAAAGAGCACTAAGCACATGAGCCTCTTTTAGCTCCTCAACGAACTTCAAGTGTTCGGAGGAAGGTGATGATGGTGGAACATGATAGTTGTCTTGGGTGAAAGTTTGAACATGCAACATAGGAATGGCATGTAAAGTTGTAGGATGTGGTGGTGGTACTCTTGGTGGTGGAGACATGGTTGAACTTGGGTAGTCATGAAAACATGATATGGGTGGAAGAGGTTCTTCATGAGTGGGTGGTGTTTTTGTTGAATGAGCAACATGTGAAGTATTGATTGAGAGATTGGGATTGTTGTTTTGGGATTGAGCATGTTCATCATAAGAAGAAGCATTAATGAGGGCATGAGTGGATGATAGGTTGTGAGATGAGTCATTAGTGTAGGTTTGAGGTTTAGTTGTTGGTTGACTTGGAACAACATCATTTGAGTTATGACAAGAATCAAGTTTTCTCCTCCAAATGGGTTTGACGGAGATCCTTGCGATTCTTGAAATCTTGGGTTTTTGGTTGTTGGGAGATGACATGTTTGGGTGTGATGGCATTAATGATGGGAAGAGCGTATTTATAGTGTATGAGAAATGTGGTTTAGGAATGTAAATTTTGAGGGATAGTATGGGACAAAATATGTTTGTGAATTTTGGAAAGTATAGGGTGAAATGGGTCAAAAAGTGATAAAGAAAACAGTATCCCCGACCATCAGATGGCCGGTCCCCTTAATTAGGGGCCGGTCCCCTTAAAATTAAGGGGCCGCCTTATATAATTAAGGGGGCCGCCCATCTGGTGATTCCCAGAATGCCAGAAATGGGTTTTTGGCAGAAAATTTTCAAAAAGGTTGTGTTTTTGGATTTGAATTCAAGTAAGTTCAACTCTTTGAGGCAATATAGGGCATACTATTTATGAATGTAGAGAGTGTTATAGAAATAAGTAAAGTAGACAATTACTTTCTAATATTCATGCACTCTACTAATTGATCAATTAAGATAGGCAACCAAGGAAGCAATAAAGCAAACTAGTTAAATATGCAACTATATTAAAATGATAATATGTAGGCTAGTGCAAACATATTGAAGAGTGCTTACAAGTAACAAGTAGGAAGATATGATTATATGGACTTCAAGACTTGTTACAAACAAGATCCATATGGGCAAACCATGATTCTCAAGAAATGATTTGATTAAATTGTGAATGTCATTTCCATAGAAGTGTATGACACATGTGAGATGATCAAATATGTCTTTAATAAAACGTTTTTAGTTTTATTCAACAATGCTTTGAAAATAGTTTTAAGTGTGCATGGGAATGAAATAGATTGAGTTTTGCTTCATAACATGTTAAAAAAAATTCAATCTTGATTTTGATTAAAATAAAGTTATGGTAGCTTATAGTTAAACATGTTGTTTGAAGAAAAATGATATAGATATTTGAAAGACTATTATTCAAAGAGAGAGGTTTTAAACATGATATTTTAATTTTGATAACAAGAAATTGCAAGTGAAGGATTTGAAATAGAAACTTATCATACTCAAGAGAATCAATTAAGCCCATTGTCACATATAATCATCTCTAATAGCAACTAAAGATATAGAAGAAAGATGGTAGATTTTAATGATCTAAATGCAATGTGATAGAGAGGGATAAAGTAAATCATCTATGGATACAAGATAGACATATATATATATATATATATATATATATATATATATATATATATATATATATATATATATATATATATATATATATATATATATATATATATATATATATGTGTATACTAAACACATCATAATATTAATTTACTAACAAGTTTTAATTATAGCACATCCATTAATGCAACTAGTAAGGTCATATAGCTTAAATGGTAAGTATTCTACTATAGATCATAGATGATTTTCAATATAAATGAAGAATAAGAAAAATGATAATAGACTTAACAACAAGAGGGTTAACTAGCCTAATATCATGTATACATATATTATTATTAATGATCTAAAACATGACAACTTATAAATTAAATCATATTAATATACTAATTAAAGCATACTCTAATATAATGTAATATTGACAAGTTTTTAAAAAGAAAACTTACCTCAGGTCCAGCTTTTCTTTAAGAGTGGTCATGAGAGTAATAGAAGACATCTATAAAATTTGCCCAAAGCATGTCGAAGTAGCAAAGTAAAATCCCAACGCAATAAAGATCAAGGAGGCTTGATCCGAAATACTTAATCGATCACAACAATCATCACAAGTCTTGTAGATCAAGAATGGTAATACAAGAATCCTTCGTCTTGAGATAGTAACGAACACACCATAAAATCAATGCTCCAAAAGTGAAGAACAAACCGCCAAAACAATAAATGACTACAACAACATCATAAGCAAACCGTGTGTAGAATGTAAAACAGAGTAATAGGAACCAATAGTCATCAAATGAAAGAAGGCGAAGAGAG
The DNA here is from genome assembly GCA_030686995.1 of Artemisia argyi. NCBI lineage: Eukaryota > Viridiplantae > Streptophyta > Magnoliopsida > Asterales > Asteraceae > Artemisia > Artemisia argyi. Next base: position 75,666,397 of record CM060696.1, on the reverse strand, counting down.
CGATCCAAAAAGTAGTATTCCCTTCGTTCGTTAATTACCTAAACATGACAAAGAGCTTGGTACCCAGATTCTCATGGGTCCGAGATGGTTAGTTGAGAACATCCATTGCATTTGAATGCACATGATGAGGATGTCGCCGAGAAGTACAAGAATTCATCAATAGTTTGTTTTAACTAACAAACAACGACTCTCTTGACTAGAGTAGTAAACAATGAATGTGAATGATATTAATTCTAAATTTCTCCACTAGATTTAACAAATTTTATTTGTTTTGATATATTTGTTAAAGAATCATTTGTAATAAATTCTAAACCGGTTTTATCATAAAATGACTTTTGAATGTTGAGTAAATATTTTAAAGATCTAGAGCTACTTTCAAATTTGGCTAATATTTTTGCTTTTTCATTTTCCATTTTAATTTCATGTTTGTAGACTTGACAATAGTTACATTTAAGATCAATTTCAATATTACTTTCAAGTCTAGACATTTTATCTTCTAAAATTATTTCCTTTTCAAAATTGTTTTCAATGGATATTGAAGATTTATTTTTAAGAATCATTTTTGAGTCAATGTTGCAAAAATGTTTGAAGTTGTTTTCCAATTTTAAAAATTCTAATATAAATTGATCATAGAAAAAATGTTTAGTTTCAGATTGTACCTCATTTGTAGTTGTACATTCTTCACATGTTATACGGTGATCAATTACATTGTCCATGTCGCTCCATGTTTTCTTTGTAGTTTCGCTTAGATCTTGAAGCATGTAGTCCTTGCCATCAATACTTGTATTCACATTTGTTTGAGTATTCTCACAAGCCATATTTTCATCATCTTCTTCGTTATTGATACCTTCAATGATCACATTTGAACTAGTAGTACATGTGTTTATTTTAACTAAATATTTATCTATTAAATTTTCTAGAGTGACTAATTCTTGTACAACATCAAGTTTATCATCTTTGGTTTTACATTTCTCTTGGTGAAACTTTAAAAGACATTTCCAAATATCATTTGCCGTTTTACAAAAGAATAATCTTTCATATTTAACTCTTGGTAGAGTTTTGAAAATAAGTAATTTAGCTTTAGTATTTTTATCAATCTTTGTTTGAAGATTATTATATTGATTTTCAAAATTCATTTTGGTTGGTTTAAGATCACCAATTGAAATGATATGCCAAAGACTAAGATCTATTGATTTCACATAATTTTCAAATTTATTTTTTCCATTCAAGAAAATGATCATTTTCAAATAATGGTGGTTTTTGCGTAAATTCCCCTTCTAGATATTTTTCAAATTCTATATTCGTTACAAGTTTTAAAATACAATATATATTTTAAAAATCTTGCTAGACGTGGCTCCTGATACCAATTGTGGAAAACTAGAGGGGGGGTTGAATAGTTTTACGTCTTTTTCGTTTTATTTGTTTGATAAAAGTTTGCTTCTAAAGAATAGACGTAAATTTCAAAACTCTTTAATGCAAAAATATAAATACTAGTTTATTTACGGTTTTCGTATAAACACTACTTGTATATAATATTGGGAAAGAATTTACAATTTCATATATCATATACAAGCATATATATGTATATGTGTTTTAATAAAAGTTTATGTACTTGGTTTGTTTTTGTAAAATTAATGTTGTGAATGAATCCTAGTTTGATATTTATGTGAAATCAATATATGCACAACACAAGCAATTATAATTATGTATGAATCCTAGTTTGATATTTATGTGAAATCAATTAACTCTCCTTCTTCACGCCACTTGTTTCTTCACACCTTCACTACTTAGTTCTATCCACTACTCCAAGATATATAATACTTCACAACTTCTAGGCTTCAAGGTCTTCTCAACTTCAAGGCTTCAACTTCTTTGTCTTCACAACTATCTCTACTTCAATATACTACAACTTCAAGGCTTATGAATTATATGATCAAAGGATTTTTAAGATGAAAATGGAGGTTTGAATCAGAAAGTTTTTAGTGCAAAAAGGTGAGAAAAATTCCAGATTTAAGGTGGTATTTATAGGCAACAAATTCTGACAACTGGAGCGTGCCGGTCCCCTTATATCATGACCGGCCCCCTTAAAATTAAGGGGACGGCCCCTTATAATTAAGGAGGCCGCCCAGCTGTAACGACCAAAAGTTTTGTCTTTTAGTGGAGAAAGTTTATTTGGTGAAAAACTAACTGATTTTGGTCAAAAAATTAAATTCATATATTAAGTATGATTAAAACATTTTTCTTTATTACCAAAAGTGTTTTTTCAAAAATATATAATAAGTTTATATATTAAAATAAACTTTGCAGTAATTAATTAAATACCCATTTAATCTTATAATGCATTAAACACAATGTTTATTCATACCTTAAGTGATTAGATGGTGAAAGTGATTATTTACTACTAAATACTTGTTTACATCATGATCTTTGGTTTGATGAGTTTTCATTTTGTGATTATCAAAACATAAAGAACTCGAAAGATATAAATAACGTTTTTAGTCAATTATTTATATCAACACACTGGCGCCATGCTAAACCCTATAATTACTCCCTATAGTGCAACATATAATCTCATAAACATCACAAATCAAATCCTTATAGGTATTCCCTATAATTCAACATAAAATCTCAAAAGCATCACAACATAACGTAGTCAAACAGCATAGCAAGTCATAAAAATATAACGTAAAGCAAGGTTCACATAAAATGGTTTTGCATGTTTCTCAAGCCAAGTTAAACAAAATAGTATTCGAGAATAAAAGTGGGGCTATGACTCACCTCAATCAACAAAGCTCAGAAAATAAGACGGTAGTAAGCAAAGCTCAGCAAACGCAACCCGGAAAACACGGTCTCGACACAACCTAATAATTATATGAACTCGTCTTAACACACATTTGGAAATATATCCATATTTAACTATTCCTCAAATACTTTCCGTTTTATTTCCCAAAACATCTCGTTGTATCCATTATCGTATGGTTGGCATCGTTGTGTATTTGATGAAGACTAACTCTAGACTCGAGTGAACACACGCAAAAATAGAACTAGACCTGACAACCCTAAGGACACAGTCAAATGATCTCGTCAAAGCTTAATAAGTCAACAGGACGAATTAGCGAGTAATTATCGAATTCGTCAACTCGATAAGCCAAGTAATTACTTCGCCTTACTTATTATTCTCACACCAAATCATTTTACCCAAATGAATCGGGAGGATTGATCACTCATTAATAGATTTCCCGTTTTCACGCTCTCGGGCCCTTATTGGACTCGCCAGCCCAATAAGTCCGTTATTCGTGAAAATTGGTTATATTAATGCCTCTCAATCCGGAACTCGACACGTATTAAATACAACATTTATTAATACCAAAAATGGTATTACTCGGTAAACGTGCCCTCGAAACATTTATTAACTCACCCGTATAAAATTCAATACCATTTTTATTTATTAACTCGCCCGTTTTTTTTTATCGTCACTTAACATTTCTTTTTAATTTAGAAGTATCATTTAACGTTTTAGCGTTATTTAATACTTCTCGTTAACGAGACAATGTTTCATTACGCCTTATCGTTATTTTAGTGCTTAACGTTTATTTATAAATATTGATTACAAGCTTTCACTAGTCAGTCAATATTTATAATGATATATATATATATATATATATATATATATATATATATATATATATATATATATATATATATATGCCGCATGCATGTATATAACATTTTTATTATCCAATAATAATTATTTTCGAGTTACGTCCTCTCTCGAGTTCACATTTATTCTCAGGTTAATGAGTCAACTCAAAGTCTAATATAACAATCATAAGTCTCTTTTGGCTTGTCTAAGCTACACGAAACTATTAAGTTCCGGTAACTTTCGACGTGCTCAACCTATAATATATCCAACGTCCAAATCAAATAATATAGTCATCGCTTTAACCAAAACTTCTACAACAACGTCCGTCTACAGTATGTTCTAACCTAAACTCCATCAACTATTTCCAAATCATCATAATACCAACAATAAACCAAAATACCACTTGCCGAGACCCAAAGGTCTTGGCTCACCTTCTCGGCTCAAGTTACCAAACCAAACGAACCTCAATACCAATCGGCCAAGGTTCCATTTTCTTAACTAAATAACAACAATAATAACACTTGATGCCGAGACCAGAGGGTCTCGGCTTGGCCAAATTCGAGCAACCATAAAAATTCATGGCACTCTGCTGGATTCCACATCAGCAACAACACTCCTCAACAACAATTTCCGATCATCAATCAATCCCAAAATCAAGAATTAATTAAACTAACCAAGAAATAAAAAAAAAAACCACAATAATAACAACAATACGACTCGACAACAATGTTACCCATGACCACAAGACTCTCGGCCGTGAGCCTGGCTCACGGTTCGAACCAACACGCGACCTCATCACCAAAACACAATACCAACCTTAATTTTTATTAATAAAAATCATTTTCCCAACTTTTTTCTACAAGAATAAACCAAAACCCATTAAATTCATCTGTGTTTTCATGGATTTTTACACACATCGAGGCACCATGGGCACACACGGAGCAAACTCGATGCTACTCACCTTCTTGGCAAATCTCATGGATCAACAAAAAGGAACGAAGATGGTGGTGGTTTGATGCTCGAATGATCAAGATACGTGGTGTTTAGGGTTGTTTGGAAGCGCGTGAATTACACCACTAGAAATAGGATAAGATGGAGGTTAAGATGGAGGTGGTGGTGAGTAGTGGTGGTCGACGGTGTGGTCGTGGTGGACGGTCAAAGGTGGTGAGGGAGTGTGGGTGTTGTGTGGGTGACGGCTCAAAGAAGAAGAAGAGGGAGAAGTAGCCCTAAATGGGTTATTATTATCCATTATATACTCTCCACACATTGGACCTCTAATAAACCGTAATGCCCCCTCAAGGACCAATCCCGACAATCTATTAATATTTTTCACTAAACTAAAATGGGACTCATAAATCACAAAATATATTACTCCCGTGTCTTTAAAACATATACCATTATTTTTAAAATGGTTTTTTCATAAATATTGATTATCAACACCCGTATATTAAATTCCGGATAACCATTTTCATTATTATACATTCTGTTAGGTCTATTGTGCCGCGACGTGTATTGCCGTACTAACTTAACCGTAAAAATAGTCAACCAAAATAAAATAATTTCCCGATCTCTAATAACCAAACCGTAAACTTTCTCAATAACCGTGAACATATTTAAAATAATTATAAATTCGTTTAAAAACGTAATGCGGTACTTAGAAAAGGGCTCCCGAATTTTACCAGTTGTCACAAAAAAGTGTATTAAAACGCATATAAAACCGCGTATAAATACGTATATAAAACCGCGTAGAAAATAATTATGTTAATAAAATGAAATTTTGAGTTAATTAGAAACGGCCGTTAGTATAAAGGACTAACATTGCAAATGATCGTTGGCTAAATGGACTAATGTTGCCTTTGTTAAACGGCTGTTAGTAATTTTTTTTAAAAATGACGAAACTTGCAATTTGGGCCTAACCACAAGAACGATTTATGTAATTTACTATAACGGAAAACTTTAATCACCTTAACAGTCACTACATAGACGAGGTTAGTAACTTTGATAAACAACATAAAATATATATATATATATATATATATATATATATATATATATATATATATATATATATATATATATATATATATATATATATATATATATATATATATACGCAACAGAGTAAAAGGTTGCAATTTTTATACATTTAAAAACAATTGGTTGAACATGTAGAAGTAATTAAGGAAAACAAAGATATGGTAAGACGTCATCTATTACAGGGAATTTTTACTTTCTTTATAAATCCACGTACTTTTACCTCGCTCAAATTTCTACCATGCATGTCTAGTTTAATTAAAAATCCAGAATAGCATCTTCACTTTTACTATACATACAAGATTCGACAATTTCGTTACAAAACCTTTGACGTCACAAATAAAGAATATTCAAACACTCGGGTGAACTCGAGAATTGTGTGTTTATATAGATATGTAAGTGTATGAGTCTTGACTTACACATATTACAAAAAGTCACTTGAGGTTTGAATTAGATACTCTAAAAATGCTACAACAAGCTATTTCCCTCCTTTTCCCTATATTTTCTCTCATAGTATGCCTCATAACAGTTTCTACTGCAAACTCTAACATCTATATTGTTTGTTCACCAATTTCTTTTGCCTTGATGACTCCCTACGATTTGAATGTCAACTCACTATTCTCCTCCTTAGTTGACTCAGCCTCTTTAAGTAATTTCAATCAATTTAAAATCTCCCCTCTAGGAAACTCACAAGGCGATGATGTTTATGGCCTCTTCCAGTGTCGAGGTGACCTTAACTCAGCCGAATGCAAAGATTGTGTGGCTGACTCTGTAAGTCAACTCAAGACAACTTGTCCAGTTTCGACTGGTGGAACCATACAACTAGAAGGATGTTCGGTGAAATACGACAATACATCATTTTTTGGTGTTGAGGACAAGATGCAGGCTTCCAGGAAGTGTGGCCCATCCGGTGGCTCTAGTTCAGATGTATTGAGCAGCATAGATAATGTGTTGGCAAATCTAATTTCTGAGAACAACCAATACTTTCGTAAGGGAAATTTTGGTAGCATACAAGGTGTTGCACAGTGTGTACAAGATTTGAGTGCAAGTGATTGTCAAGATTGTCTTTCAGAGGCCAGCGGGAGGTTGAGATCTGAATGTGAGGCCTCGACTTGGGGTAATATGTACCTAGGAAAATGTTATATTAAATACGCAACAGACAATGGTAAGTATTTGTTCGAACACCATCCCCATCACCGTGTGATGGTGGTACGATGGTGCTATTCATTTTTATTTTCATACCATATAGTAAAGTAGCATTGACAGGAAAAAAAAAAATCATGGATTCAGGAAACAACAAAAACAATTGTAATAATTGTTGCAATCAGAAAGGTGGCAAAGGGATCGAATCAAAAGTAGTACAGCGGCTATTAAGTGCTATAAATCCAATTGTGAGTGCAGGCGTGAGTTATTTGATATCAAAAATGTCCACCAAAAAAGGTATGTTATCTCAGTTTAACAAGATTGGGCTAGGAGCTATTTGTTGTTATTACATATCTAACTCATTTGTTTGTACTATCTTTCTTATGTTTCACGTACTTAATGGATCCTCAGTCGAGAAAAAAGTAAAGGAAGTCAAATTTAAAGTCGAAGAAGTCGAAAAGGAAGTAAAAAAAGAAAAACAAATTAAGGAAGAAAAAAGAGAGAGGAAAAAGAAGGAGAGTACTTGCAAACAACCACAAATGACTACTCCCTATCCATCTCCATGTGCATGTCCTTACTCTGTTCCGTATTTTCACTAATAAGACAAAAATGTAACTTTACTTTGTATGAGTGCGAAAAATTGTGATGATTTGTATTGGTACCATTCTCAACCCTTCAGTTTATTTTCTTCTAGCATAACATATCTTACATTTTAACCCAGACCGTTATGACCCGTTCATTTTGCCACTAGTATAAAGCGATCAAATCAAAGAAATACTGACAATCGCAAAAATAACTGGGCAGTTTGGAAAATATGATATCAGAGTTATCCGTTTTGGTTGACTGTTTGTAGTGTCAAATCAGCTACTATCTCATACCAAGCAAGATGTATATCGCATAAAATTATATTCAACTTACTAGTCAATTAAATGTTTTCTAATTGTAACTAAAATATGGTTGAGACAAAGGTTTTTAGAGAATGGTGTGCCAACGGTTGGAGTTTAATGTGAGGACAATTCTCAAGACAATGTCATGCTAAAGTATCAGACTATCAGTTTCAACTAAAATACTTACTAAAACAATAGTAGATATTTTTGAAAACCAAAACTTTTGCACGAAAAATGATAAAACACACATTCTATACCGGAATTACGGTTTAACTATAGTCCCGAAATTTGAAGTTAGATACAACAACCATCTGCCTTTCGCCATCAATCTTACGAGTAACCAATTTTGCTTGGGATTCATCTGCCTTATTAGGAAGCTTGCTGAGAAAATTGTACTACATCAACCATGGAGTTGCACTGGTTGAAAATATGAAGAGAACATATGTGAGAAAGAAGTATTACATCAAAGTATCATGATTTAGCTAACTATGCATAGTTTTCACTCACCGTGCTTTTGTTGATCCAGGAGCTTTTGCATTCTTAGTAAGATGATTAGCATTATTTGTCTAGAAGTGCATATCATTTAAAATTTAGTAACTATTGTTATCGGATGTGATCGATCGAGGAATAACGAATGTGTAAAATATTCTAGAATATTATCCTTTCCGGCATCCTTTTTGGCATCCTTTCTGGTCAAATATCCAATGGCTAGAACACTGACTCCGCCATTTAGCGATTCTTTCACATCTACTTATCCGATGACAGACGTCATTTCGTCATAGTAAAAAGACCGAATATTAGCATTGATCACCTCTACATGCCAATGCTAACAATAAAAAGAGATATCATTAATAACCACTTTTGCAAAACAATATTATAATTTGTTTAGTCTTTCACTCTCTCTACTAAAAACCACTATCACAAAACCAAATGAAAACAATTATGAATTTATGATAACTTAAGCTCAAATGATCACACTATTCTTAAACTATTTTGGGACAGGAGTATAGTAACAAAGACCATACGTCCATGCTGCTTAAAGAGGCAACCTCCATATGGTGACCAAATGTAGGGATATTCTTGTAGAATTGATGAATCAACCACGGATACTTATTCAGTATAAGGTAATCCTACATAACCAAGCCATCACTTTCTACTTCATGTTATAACATTTCAAATAGCAAAAAAGACATTAGAATTACATACCATTATTGAAAGTGAAGGACATTCTATAAGATGTTAGTAGCTTTTAAGTATGCAAGTTCCAACCAATAAAAAAAAAAAAAAAAAAAAAAAAAAAAAAAAAAAAAAAAAAAAAAAAAAATCTAATATGAAACATCTCACAATTACATGACGTGTTCGATCATAAGATTATAAGTTGATATGCCATGCTTTTTCACTGCCAAATTTCATGAAATTAGCATAGTGTCTTTTCACATGAAAGTTCCAGTGACACAAAGAAGACATTATGCAGAGTTGGTATAATCCTCTTCAAAATCAGTACAGTTAACCATATTATAGTTGCGATATTATTGTCTTTAGTTGAAGAGTCAAGTTAGATTAAACAAGTAAACAACTACCTGTAACAAATCCTGCACTTGGTCAGCAATCTCAGGAGCAACATTTGGTGCTTGAGATTCCTCGAGGCAACTCATTTTTCAATATTGTTATCTGCTATTGCATATCAATAAATTTCTCAAGAAAAGAAAAGAAAAGAAATAAAACAACTAATATAATTTGATAATGCGTGCTATGCTGCTAAATATACATATTTAAAATATGTATATTATTCAGTAAGTAACCTTGCTCAGATGTTGCTAGGCTGCATCACACGGGTAACTTGTTGTTAAATTAACCATTGTCAAGTATAACTAACAATTGTTAGTTTGTGGATATATTTAATATACGTATGACCGGATTCGAATACGAGACTATGGGATTGTACACTTTACGTATGACCCTTACCTTTTTGTCTAAAAATGATATAAGCAAAGCTTATTTGCATATGTTACCATTGCTTTAGGTTTGACGAGGTGGCAATACTTAGAGGGGTATAGTGGCTTGACATATGCGGCATAATACCAAGTGTGATGCTATCACCAAAGAGTATCTATGTGGCGTATCTTGTGTTTCAAATTACTAGGAATTTAATGGACTTGCTGTGCCTGCAAAAACAACTGTTGGTTTTGGTGGGATAAGAAACGAGAAATCTAACGTTTATCTTAAACAACCACAGGCATGGACACATGCTGAGGCACAGACACATGCAGCTCCTACTACAAGAAAGAATGGTTGGATGGAGATCGAGTTGGGTGAATTCTACCACGATGATGGAGATGAAGGTGAAGTTGAGATGAAGTTTCAGGAGCATGATTCCTTGAAAAGAGGTCTTATTGTGGAGGGAATTGAGCTTAGGCCTAAATAGTCCTTTTAAATAAATTGTTGTGGATAAAATTGAGACTTGTAAACAATATTGGTTTGTACAATATGAAATCATGTTTTGTTTGGTGCGGTCTATATTTTCCATGAACAGAACTTCAAATAAGCCTCTCTTTTTTTCCGATTAGTAAGGTGTGTATTAAATCTCGTGAACTCTTCACACTACACGTAGCAGTTTCAATTCATTTATATGATAATGGGTGGATTCATGCTTAGTTTAGTTGATAACTAGTCAAATGGGTCGAATAAGAAATGCAGCTAAAGATGGAATGGGTAAAACATTCAAAATTTATTTTTATTATTTTTAATCACATCTAACACATTAGCTGTCTACAACATCCAGTAAAGTATTTGAAGCTTGACGAAACATGCCATGGACGTTCTGACTCACACATTAACATCACCAGTTTTGACCCATTACGCAACCCACCCATTTAGTTGACTAAATGTTTACCTATTTGTTACTTTTTTCTTTCTTGTCTTCTTTGAGCCTTTTCTAGTATATTTTAAAACTTAATGCGAGTGAAGCTGTATTTCTTAACAATTACTTAAAAGTATATATTAAATTCAGTTGCACATGGAAGTCCTTGCATAGCTAGTTAACAAAATTCAGCAACTAAATCATAGAAAAGTCGCTAGAAGTTAGTCTAGTTTATTTCCTTAATCTATATATTTTCTGAGGTGTTATATTCATTTTCAAGTAATCTGAATTACGTAATTGGGGGTTAAGCTTTGGAAATATTAACTGAAGCGATGTGATCGGCAAGGAACTTAGCATAAGAGTCATGCAGTCAAGCAGCATGGTTGGACATATTTCAGATTTCGATTACGGAGTATGTAACTTTCCACTTTTTTGACCAACTTAGATAGGGTAGGATTATTTCTTCTCTTTAAGTAGAATTCTTATCATATACTTACATGCAAGGCATGTAGCCTTAATGTACAGCAAACTAGATATTGTAAGCTAATATATTAAGCATCTTCTATATATCATAGATGTTCCAAGCTTCTAGCTAAGAACTTAAGTTGTTAACTTTAGTACCATTTCAGTGCCATTAGCGCAGTTGTTTACATGCTAGGGGGAAAATCTCAAAATATGCATACAGAGCACACATGGCTGCTTACATGCTAGGGGAAAAATCTCAAAATATGCATACAGAGCACACATGGCTCCACTGATATATCTAAAATTGGAAATGTATGTACGAAATGTGGAATATCTATACTACATTATAATGCATTTGAGACTCATTTATAATTAAAAAGGCTTAAAATTCAAACTTTTTTCTTGCTTATTATGTAAAGATTTCAAAATTAATTTGTTAGGAAGCAGGTTGGTTAGGAAGTTTGTTAGGAAGCGGTTGGTTGTTCAAACTAAAATTATTTGGTTTACCCATATCTAATATCTCTACTTATAAAGCATGAAGATAACTAAACGTGTAACCAAATAACGCAAAATATAATCACACGGTATCCGCCGCCGCATTGCGCGGGTACCGTTCTAGTATAATTGATTGGCCTCCATCTTTCAGTGTGTCGATTAATAGTACAAATGTATGTAGGAATGGAGGAGGTTTCCCTTCTTCAAGCTCATCTATTATTTGAATGGATTAGTGTACAAAGTGGATTTCTGGCTTATTTTTCATTATCCCTATGTACGTGGACTATGGACATATTATGTGCCTACTTCAAAAAGAGGTGATTGATTGAGTATTTGAGTGAAATTGTTTCTAATTTTAGACACCAATATGTGCATAGACGGAACTTAGAAATTTTTCTTGGGAGGGCCGAAATGATTAGAAGTTTTTACTAGCCTTTCTCCTTATATTAAAATTTTAAAATATACACATAGTTATTTGAATTAAAGGAAGACATGAAATAAACGATGAAGCCTAAAATTACATACAATTATGAATTGCATTCTGAAATTTTGAACTAGTAAAAATGTAGCATACTAGTATCAATAAGGGTTAGCTCATTAGAAGATATGGAGATATAAACAAATTTCAGCTCAAACATAATACAATGAAACTACATTTCAAAAGACACCATAGAAAACTATCAAAACATCCAAAATGAAAGTAAACTATAAATAGCAAAACCTGAAATATTTAATACTGTAATGGGTAACTTGACTATACATAAGCTAAAAACAAATGCATGAATCACGATAATATATTAGTTTTATATACAAGCATATTCGAACACGAGACTATGGGATTGCACATTTTACGTATGGGATTGCATACTTTACGTATAGGAGATTTGCACACGTTACATAATGTCTTCTTCCCGTAGTTAGAAATTTCATGTGCAAAGACGCTATGCTAGTTTTGTAGATGCTATGCTAATTTCGTATTGTGAAAAGGCTAAAAAACCACCTTTATGCTTAACACGCACTTCACTTTTTTTTGGCTCTCTATATTTTGATGTGTTTTTTATCAGCAGTTTTTGGTTTTTGAGAAGTCTCATATTAATAATTTATTTTTACTTTTGTGTTATTGGTTGGAATGTATATATATATGCTTAAGCTACTAGCTATGAGAAACAGATCATACAGACGGTATTTATTTATGAAAGTTTTGTTATGTAAGTCTGATGATTTCTGCTATATAAATATGTTATGACATTTAGCAGAAGGTGAAGGCATTTGTGAAGCAATATTATCGAGCACTGAACATGTCACCTTGGCTGGTTCATCAATTCTACGTGGATATCTCTACTCCTCACCCCGAGGAGGGTGCTTCCTTGAGCGCAGGCTCTAGCGGTCTAGTAGGGATGTATGATCTCTGTCCATCTTTTACAGTTACTCCCACGTCCCAAAATAGTTGTCCACTAGAAGGAAAAAAAAAAGTGTAATCATTCCAGCCAGCTTGAATTCAAATAAGTTCTTTTTAATAAGTTCTTTTTAACAAGTTCTTTCAGACAGGGTTTTGTATTTAATAATTCATAACATTTCTTATTTCCATATATGTTCTTAATTAATATTGGTGTTGGCATGTTGGTAATCAATGCTAAAAGGCGGTCTTTTAACTATGTGGAGCTAAGGAGCGAGATGGGATCTGTTGATGTACAAGAATCGCTCAACGGTGGAGTCAATGTTCTAGTCATTGGATATTTGACCGGAAAGGATTCGAAAAAGTATATCGGAAAGGATAATATTCTGGAATATTTTACACAATTGTCCTTCCTCACACTTAATAGTACCGGTTACAACGGCTACTTAATTTTAAATGACATGTGTTTCTACATGAATAATGCTAAATATCACACAAATTGAAGGATGTGATCGCTCCAGGATCATCTGCGCAAGGTGAGTAAACAATAATCACATTTAGGTATGATTGGATCCTGACACGGTGTATTACGTACTTCTTTTCAACATGTGTTCTATTTACATATGCAGCACATGCACCTCCATGGTTGCTGTAGAATAATATATCTCAACATGCGAATGGGCAGACAAACTCAAGAGCAACAACAACAATAACAAACCCAATCCCACCGGGGCAGGGTATGAGGGAGGTATAATGTAGACAGGTCCTACTCCTACCCCAGGATAAACCCGGGAGTAGAGAGACTGCTTCCAATGAGACCTCCGGCAAGTGCAGGTGTGCGGGTGAGAGGAAAGGGAGAGAGAGCAGAGAGGGCAGAAAAAGCGATAAGCAACATGCAAAAACGAGCAAAAGAAAGCAGACAAAACAAGCAAACAAACCGGGGAAACAAACAAGGAGACCGCATAAGCAAGGGGGCATAGGCAAAAGCACAAGCAAAGGAGCACAAAGCACAGCCCAAACGCAAACAAAAGCCGAAGCACCAAGGAAAGCATACAAGCCAAAGGGAGCAAAACAGAGCAAAGCGCGCAAAGCACCGCACGGGGAGGTTGCTGACAAAATGCATACGGTAGTCGTTACTAACACCAAATTTAAGGACCACCTTCAAATCGGTGTGGATATTTGTTTTCCATATTATTTTCTTGTATAGTGCTTTATTCTTCCTAAACTCTAATTTTGGTTTGGTTATTTTAGTGTATACTGATAATTCAGGATGATATACTATAAGGCCACATTGAACTCCAACTGATTGCACACCATTCTATATTATTTTCAGCTGTTTGAGCTTCGCGCAAAGGTGCGTAAGGCTATTATTTGTCATTGTAGTACATTGGGGATAATGGAATGTTCTTATTGTCGCAAGTTTTGCTAATATATTTTTAAATCAGCATATCTTGGTGTCAGCATTGGTCAGCTGCTTGATGAGAAGTCGCACATGATTGATGATTACAGTCAGTTTTATTTTTTCTCAACTTATCAACCTTGTCCGATCCAACCAAATTGTTTCAAGCTGCACTAGGTTGGATATCTACCAAGGGCATGTTATTAGTAGTAACAATAATAAAAGTACATTTACATCTTGGATACCATCTACTTGCTTCTGTTTCGGAGAGTAAAGAATGCTTCCCGGTCCATATGTACACTTGCAACATCCTTGATATATGGAAACAAAGGAGAATAACAGAACGTACAGACTGAGAGTGATCTGCAAAAATCACAGTATGCTATTTAAGTTTACAGGCTAATTAACTAAGTAGCATCAAAACCAAACGAAAATGAACATAAAAAGCATCTTAGAGAACACTAGCTTAATAAGGCTAGAAATTTCAAATAAAAAGGTTGGTTAAGATTTAAATATGAAACTACTTCCGGTCTTCCGGAACAGTTTGCGCTAGCTAGCCATGCATTATAAATTGAGTATCATTCTCTATTAATCACACATTCATTTCGCAACACTTGACAATTACAAGTAAACTCAATTTACAGACTTTAACTAATTAATCTTGAATCACTAATGTCAAGCTCAATGTATGGAAACTCTCAAACTCGTAGTTAGTGCACACAGAATTACTAGAGGCAATTGGTAGCTTGGTACCTGGCTCAATGGGCTAAAGTAAAAGGCCATCAAGCCCACATTTGTACTGCAAAAGATGAGACTAAAAAAATTAAAGCTCAATGTTGAGTTATGTTTTTTATTTCATGTAATTTCTCACTCTTCGTATTTACTTGCCATATATGTGTGAGACTGTTTTATGTAAACTAGAATGGCGGTGGCCGCCGCGTTGCGGGCGGGCCTATTTTTTTGCCGAAATTAGGCTGAAAGTTCATATCCTATAACAATTGAAAAGACCTTATACATCTTTATTAATTCATGAAATGTTAAGCACGCATACACTTTAATAGTGTAAATGTACTTATCGAACGCGTTTATTACAAATGCTTTATATTGACAGAAGTGAACATTAAAGTAACAAAGCAAGCCTGGCAATGGTTTTTTTTTCCCAGCAAGTCTGGCAAACAAACCTGGTCTGTAGGACTCAGCTGTAACATTAGGTTCCTGCAACATGGTAGCGTTCTGCTCAGCCTGCAAAGAAGGATTCACATCATTAGCAAGTTCGGCTAATAAACTATCATTATTTTGTAGAGATATACTCGAATACAAATGTCGAGTCATTTTACAAAAGATTCCATGCCAGTAAGAATGCAAATGTAGATCATATAACTTGAACATAGAAACTTTGATAATTAACATTGCTGGTCAATTAAAACTTCATGTCTTGTATAGACATTGCAAATCTTTATTCAAAAAAATTTTATCAAATGCATGTGATTGTATATTGTTGAATACATTTAGAAGTGTGTTGACGTAATAACATGTAAAACCTGGAGAGAAAGGTTTATAGGTCGACCCAACGTCAAACAGGCCGTTCTAAGCCGTACCCAAAAACTGATCCATTTCAAGTTTCAACCCGAACTCCTTATGACACATTACCTTGGGTCAAATGGAAATATCACTGTTTTAAAATCTTGTTATATGGACTACTTATGAGCATATTAAGTAAAAAGAGAATAGCTTAAAAGAATATGGTTCATACGTTATTCAACGTGCGTCTGTGAGATATACCGACGAATTTTAACTTGTTCCAAAAACTACCTGTTCCACCCAACACTAAACCTTTCCATTATGACAGTTAAAGAAATGGTTGTATTTATTTATTTTTCCATGCCACAGGCATGACAGATGCCTTGAACCAATTTTTTTATATAATCACCATTTATTAGATTATACATATCGCTGCTACCTTAGAACTATTTATCTTATGAAATGTATAATCACCCAACACTAAAGCTGGTGATGACGGTCCACAGCAGTGCAACAGGCTGTTGCCTGATCAAGCATAATATTTGATTCAATACATGACATAAAAAAATTATGTACGGGATGAGATAAGAGCAAGTTGTCTGATCAAGAAAAAAAGATCCCAGTTGCACGAAAATAGCATAAATCAATCAGAATACACATATAAAAGCAAAAACGTTATACCTTTCAATTAATTTAACTTCCCGGCTGCAAAAAAAAGTAGCTCTCAGCAGCAGCTTCTGCAGCTACGTCAGCCGTCTGTGATTCAGCCCATTTCAAATTAGAATAGGTTGATGATCGTTAGGAATATATTTAATCACCTGACAATATATGGACATAAAATATGGATTCTTGGTTATGAGATTACCTAATAAAAGAATGAAGCATGTCTTTCGATGGCTAAAACCTAAAATGACAACATTAATCCAAGTATCAGCTGCAACGTTTTTACTCAAAGTGATCGCCCATAAGTAATGAAATTACCCTGAGTGACTGAAAGTTCATGGCCACTATTTTGACGCAAAGTGATTGGAGCAGCAGCTGCAGCAGGTGAGTTTTCAATAAAAGGCAACCTAAAATTTTCAACGTCAATGATTCCGCGCTGCAAATCATATAGATTTATTAGATTATACATATCGTAAGATAAACAGCGTTTGAAAATCTTCAAAATAAAAGGCATTAGATGTTCAACGACCCATTGTTTAGATGTTGTATGTGATCACTTGTACCTGTAGTGGTCTGGTTCTCCAGGATTAGGCGGTTCACAGTGCGCATGCGGACGGTCGTTAAATATTTTGTGTCTGCAATCACGGTGCCGACAATGGCTTCCAACAATGGCTTCCAAAACCGTAGCAACGACTGCAAATCTAACATCCTGAAAAAAGTAACAAAAGGTCAATCTCCGGCGATTCTATAGTGTTTTTAGATGACACGTGAGTACCAACCGCTTGGCTTCTCGGGTCTTCTCGCAACAACTCATCGACTGTAACTCTGTTTCTTCACTTTTCTTGTTCGAGGTTGTCATACCGGTGAGTGCGGGCATTTTGTATGACTGGTGGCGCCACCAGTTCGTTATACCTGCAAAGTTATAGCAGGTCAGCGAACCATTTTCGCGGTCTCAATAAATATTTGTATTTTCTAATTTGAAGGTTAGTCATGACATTTGGTCATTAGCTACCGGGCTACGTAAGATAGCAATATATTTGAGTTCATGACATATTGTTTTATATTGTTAACAACTCACCTGTTGAGTATATAGTCTGTTTTGGGAATCGGCGGGTTGAAATAGTAGCAAGTTGCAGGCATGCTGGAAAGTTGTAACCCTGCATATGTTGTCGCATTTGTTAGTAAAAAATTGGTTGACCTGTTTTGCAGTCGGCTATGTAACGGTGATATCACCTCCATATGTCTTGACCCGACAAGATCTGAATGCCATGACAGTTGGCTTTGCTTCTTTCTCGTAGGCGTCGGTGTTGAGGCTTCTAGCATTTTCATTCCATAGAGTGAACCTGACAGTATCTCCTCTGTATTGAAAAGGATGCGCGAGTTGATTATTGCTGGAAAATATTGTTATTCAGTTGAGAATAAGAGAACTTACTATAAGTTCCGGAGCACGATATCTCTCCAGACAACCTGCCTTTGGCTTGCGTTAGCAGGTTCGTGCAGAACACCCACGTAGAGAACACAAATGATGTAATTTGCAGTTTGGCAACGTGTACTTACAATGTGTATTCAGCGTAGACTAAAGATGAGGATAATGAGTACCTGTTAATATCGCGTCGTTCCTGTCAGCGTGCACTCACTGATGGCGCAAAATTAAAATGGTGTACCGGGAACCTGGTGCCGCTAAACTGCTGAATGCCTGTAGACTTTCCTAGTAACAATGTGAACCGATTGGGCAGCGTCTACATCCATGTTTTAGTATCCAGTAGTCCAAATCCGGTAATCGTATATGCGGTCTGTATCTAAAGGATGTTATCGAAACTGGTTCACAACATAACAAAGACAGAAATGAGCATTATTTGTTAACCACAATAGTATATAACGGAAACCCAAATTAGATCAATGCTCAATCGTTTCACATTCCAAAAAACCTATTGTATTCTATTTTTTAGCTATCCAAGCAAATTCAAAATTAACTGGATGTGGCAACAACAGCAACGATTTGTGTCAGTGTGAGTAGCAGCATTTTGCCTCAACAGCAGCAAACCGTGTCATAAGCAAGACGCTTGAGCGATAGGCTTTACGCCTACTCATTAATTTTGACATACCCCCATCCATTCAACGTTTAGTGTTAAGTTTACCCTTTTATCCTCTCTTACCCCATGTGTGAATGATCTACATCAAATAAAAAATCGCTAATTTAGAACCTTAGTAAAAATAATCTCTTATAAGTGCTTATTTTTTATCATAAAAAAATCTACAATTTACACCTACAAATATTTGTTAAGGCTTGAATTTAGTTCACCCTAAATATTTGTTAAGCCTTCACCCCCATCAGAAACATTCAAGTCAGCAACCACAAAGGTCAACCACCATCTCCCACGCTTCACCATCACGACACACCACCACTTCAACCAAACCCTAACCCACCACTTGAAAAACAAAAGCTGCAAACTAATTTAAAACGACTCATACCTTTAATCTCAGATGGAGAAAACATAAAGCTGCTACTGTAAAAAAATCTTGCAACCTATGTTGAAGAAACTCAATGTATTCAATAACCTGAAAAATCAAATAAGAAACCCTAAACTAGCCAAACCCCCAATTATACATTTATATAACCTGAAAAATCAAATAAGAAACCCTAAATTAGCAAAACCCCAATATTACCTAAATCAGCAATCCGCCATCACCACCACACACGCAACTATCAGATGGAAGTAATCGATCTTGAAGCTCATCCTTCTCCCCTATCTTCTTCATGATCTCACCGACAACAAAAGCAGGCACAGGTTTTGTGTGTGTGGGTTGCTGGAAACTTCTGGGTATCTCGCTAGAGTTATCTAATATATCTAGTAAGCTTTTGGGTTATTTTTGGATCACATAGGTCACGAAAAAGGGCTAAGAAGCTGGGCCACTGGGCTGTTTTTTTTGGCGGGAAACACGGGGGCAAAACGGCAGCGTTTCGCAATAAATATATATATAATTTTTGTAAACAAAACATAACTCGCCTAAATTTTATATTTAAACAAATCTAGCAAGTTGGGTTAAATTGTAACTTCGGGCCCTATTGTCAAAAACTGAGCATTGTTGTAGATTAAACCTCTAAGAGGGAAAAATAAAGAAATGGAGGTTTACTTTTTGGTAGAAAATTAACAAGTTTTAAATTTTGTCAAATTTATGGCTACAAAATTCCTTTTGAGTCGTTCTCTTTAAAATATAAGAATTGTTCTTTGAAGCACAATGACAGTATACGCCATTGATTTATTAATTGTCTTTCTATAATCAACAACCATGATAACGACAATACCCAATTTGCTAGAGTAAGGTATGGAATAGGCAAGATGTTGGCAATAATGATACAGACTAAAATGATTTTGAAAAAATATTAGTATGAAAATTCGTATGAGTGAAGAGGCTTATGTAACAATGTAGCATGGTATACAATCATTATACTTATGTAGCAATCTTATAATTAACTGTTTAGCTCAGTCTACTTGAATGATAACAATATTCTCGTATATGTCCATCTAAACATGACTGAGATTCAAATATTAAACCAAATTTGCATTCTCTTTTGACAGATATATGACAAATTAGCTCCTAATCAATACTGTTTTGATCATTAAAGATTTACCTGTATTAGCACCTAACTAATAACATCTTCTGATCATTACGTTATACTTTTATAATAGATTAACTGAATATGTAAGATACATTGATTGGCAAATACTTTATTATTAAAAATAATAATGTTACATTGCATAAGCCTAACAACTACTTGTTTCTAATCAAAAAGGTGCAATCAAATATGAATGACAAGTCTTAAAAAACATGTTAGATGTCTCAAATGACATCAACTCATTGGAACTATATATGTGCACGCGTGTGAATGGGTATATGTATGTTTAGGCATATTTATTTGCTTACTTAGTTTATCAACTTTATTTATTCCTACTTTTGTGGACAATTCAGTATCAACCAACAAATACAAACTCGCAAATCATCCCTCAAATAATTCTTCCTCTAATTTTTATATTTGCAAATTATGAAATATCCCTTTGTTTATATGCTTAGTAAAATAGAAGAATATATATGGTGTATTTGGCGCAGAGCATTGAGCGTTAAACGTTGTGATTTTTAATGCTGGTTTGACATACAAGTAGCTTTATCTATTTTTATGAAATGTTTCTTTTCCAGCGCTACCTGAAGTAACATTTAAGAGCGTTGAGCGTTTGTGAGTTGTTTTACATATTATATTTACAACTACAACTGCGTTATCAAACGTTTTTATAAAAAAAAAAAAAAAAAAAAAAAAAAAAAAAAAAAAAAAACACGCCCGTAAGCAACCAACGGATCAAGTATATATGTAGGTTAATTTTTCTTTTTTTTTCCCATGACATTTCATTTCTAGCATTTTATCATGATCAATATTTATGTTTTGTGAAAATATATATTTAATTCAAACGTGAGTGAATTTTGCTAACACTTATTTACATGTATGTAAGATAAATGATAAAAGACGCCTTGTCATTTGTCTTCCGAATAAAATGTGATAACACCATGAATTATAAAATATAAGTATTAGTCAGAAAGAGGTGGCTATATTTGGTAAACTAGTGATGGTGGTTATTTAATGGGACATATGGTGTGTGGCCCTGCGTGCTGAGGCTTTGTCAATTTTGGGGTGTCGTGATCTTAACTTTGTTGTATGGTTTGTTACTAATCAAATCCAACTTTTTACAAAATTATTTCATAAGATTAAAGATTTAATATAGATAAAAATCGAAAAGCATTACGGATTTTCTTTTGTATTGTTATTTAAGTTATGAATCCATAAGAAAATCTCGAGTTTTTGGATGGAGTTTTCGGATGGATTTAAGTTATGAATCCAAATTACATGGCTAGTTTGTGTTTGATCAAAGTATCGCGGTGAGGCAAACTGTGTGTAGGCTAAACGGAGTGAGCAAGTGAGTGAATGTGAGTGAGTAACTCACGGGGTGAGTTCCATTTCGCATGCATGAGTCACTCATGAGTGGGGCAAAAAAAAATTCCTGTATGGTGAGTCAGTCACCAAGCAAGAAACGAATAAAAAGTGGGATTTTTCCAATTAAATATATGGTTTGTAAGTGTGTGTGGGTATTTGATTGGATATATTTTTATAAAGGTGAGTAGGAGTGACTACTACGGATGTATGGTGATGAGAGTGAGTGAAAATAAAAAGAGGGAGAAAGTTGAGGTGACAGTGAGTGAGTTACTACCATTACTTCTAATCTTTATGTATTTTTGGTGATTAGTGGTGGGTTACGGTGGTAAATGGTAGTTAGGAAAATTTATTAGGTAGCAAGTACCAAGTGTTGATGTCTTAATTAGATTAATTGTTATCATCAAATGATTTAAGCGATTATTATTCCTATATACGTTATTCTTTATCGACTTCCCAGAAACTTCAGAACTTTCAGAATATAGACAATTAAGTAGAACATGGGTCATAAAATAAGAATATGTCAATACATAAAGTTGATAGTTGTGATATTAAAAATTATATAAACAAGAATTGACCCAAGAAAGAAGATTCTTGTTATCTAGAGTAGGTTATGAATTTGAACATTTCATTAGTTCAATCTTAAAAGAAGACCTCACATATCTTTAAAAAACACAACCAGATTATTTAAGGGATAATAACAAGAGAAAAAACACAACCATATTGCTATTTGTTTAATAAAAAAATTTATCAAACAAAATGTGTATATGATACGAAACCCTTGAAACAAATCATTTTGTGAGCCCGGTCTTCTCAGAGCGAGTATTGTCTCCGCAAAGTAAACTCTGACAACAGCCCAACATTCCTAGTCCACGTTATTTCCAATTATTTCCATGTACTCTCTTATTCTTTTTCTTCCATTTCTTTTGTAGGAAAATGAAAAAGGTACTAACAGTCATAGTTTCTTAATAGACTATTCTAAGTAGGGATGACAATGGGTGAGAAAAAATCTACAACCCGTGGGTACCCGTCATAAATGGGTGGGTAAACGCATCAATTTTCACTCACGGGTGGGTCGTGAGTGAAAATCTTTACCCATCAGTGGGTGGCGGGTGAGTGACGGGTGAGGCATACACGTCGCGGGTAAACCCATGATACCCATTTAAAATACCCATGGGTATACCCGTCAAAATACCCATAGGTGTACTCATAAAGCCATGTTAAAATTAATTATACTAATTAAAATATTTATGATGTTGCAGGTGTACATTTAACAATTACCACCAAGTCTCGAAAAAACACATTAATCTAAAAGTTTGTTTGAGTTTCAAAACTAAAAAGAGAATATGAAAGGTCAAATAATCAAAGTTGTATTTGGCAAATTGATTGGTATTTTATTACGAAGTTTCATAGTTAGTTTTCATATCATCGTTTTGTAATTTTGTTGCATAACACTAACTCATGGGCTTACCTATGGGCAACAAATACCCGCGGGTAAGGGCATGGGTAGAAATTTGTACCCATTGGTGGGTGACGGGTGGGTGATGGGTGAGAAAAAAACTACGTGGGCGGGTAACGGGTTAGAGGTACCCGTGCCCATTGCCCACGGGTGTCATCCCTAATTCTAAGGGTGGTGGCAATCATGCCTCCCAAAATTTCTCATACCTTCCAACTCACCAATAATATCATTACATCTCATTCATACTTTTTTCATACCTATCACCCCCTTTTTAGTGACAACCATACTTTTTCTCATACCTCCCAACCCTTCTTTTGTTTCTAGTGCCCAACGTTCATATTTTTCCAACGTTAACTTCAAACCGTGGAGGGGAAATACGCCGCTGGACCAAACCGCCGGGCATAACCGCTGGGGTGGCGGCGGTGTTAACCGACGGTTATGGCCAAACCGCTGGGCAAACCGCTGTGATTGCGACTACCCTAAAATGTCAAAAGGTAAGGTGTCTCAAGTCTCAAATGAGATGACAACACAAATAAAATGCATTAAAATTTAGTATGATAAAGGAGATGTCAATCATCGGGATAGAGGCAACTATTTATCTTGACTAAGGTGATATTGACTTGGTTAAGTAAGAGACTTTTTATGAGCAAATCAAGGCAAGGGTTGATAACCTTAACCTAGCCTTCTAATTCAAGTAAACCAAATCTCAGGCGTTCGAGGGAGAGTATCTTGCACGAGAACTGACATATACATGCAATTGCTAGCACGGTCATGGTGATAATATCTAGCTTTAAATTTATAGTACCGAATCCTTTAGACTTTCACTAACATTCACGGGCAGTGTACCCGTTCGTGTAGTATAGAGAGTCAACAAGATCGGGTTTTTCGCAAGGAACGAGGGATCCTAAATGTCTAAGTCATAGTTTTATTTGTTCCACTGCGATTTAAATCCGTCAATTATGTATTTAAGCTAATGACTAAAATAGGAAATAAAATAACAGAAAAGCAAATTGGTGAAGAGGAGATCAAGAGGTAAAGGCATACTTTCCTTGCAAATCCCTTAATTTCATCAATGACATAGTTCTAAGAATGTATGGTAAATGAGGTCAAGTACGGTCATTTCTGCTCCTAACTTCTTCCTAAAAGCTGGGCATGCCCTGTTGGGAACTGCTACCCTAACTAATTATCCAAGCATTAAACATCATAAATTGATCTATGTAACCTACATTTTATGTGGTTGTCAAGCCACTTAGTTTTCTTGATAAAAGGGAAAGCGCCCTTTCAGGTCCAATAATGCCAGTATTGTTACTAAAACTTAATTCCTATTGTCTACGACTTTTATAATAAAGTGAGTACCCTTTCAGAACTTTTATACACTGTATGGAATTATGAGTCTATACGCTGTATATAGGTTATGTCGTATACTATTGGAGAGTCTACGCCGTATGTGTACCCTAATAAGAGAAAACTTAAGATGAGAGCTCTTGTGTTATATGTTATTAGATGAGCATAGCCGTATATGAGTGATGCGAGGGTTGCGACCTATCCAAAGGTTTTACTTCTCAAGGGATCTTGAGAAGCTTGCAATCCCCCAAGCAGTGAACCTGATCGTTGTAGTGTAGTATAGGTATGTCCTGGGGATTGATCGTTCACTAGGGGAATAGTATCGTTGGTTGAAGTGTATGACGGTTTAAGCCTAAAGGTGAGGGATGATTCTTTTTATATTTTTATGTTTAAATGAAAGCAAATAAAAATCTCAGGTTTTAGAAGAGTGGGCGGAATTAGTTGCTAATCAACTAACCTAAAAACTACTTTTTTAAAACAAAAATTAAAATAACAGAAAAGTAAAAGTGGTGAACTTCTTATAGTGAGACAAACATGTTTACTTAGATTTGATTACTCCATAGTTATCTTTTATTGAATTGTTGAATGTCACAGTACAGTTGTTTTAGTTGAAGCGCTGTATTCCTTAATACCAGTCGTGGGGCCGTGCTAAATACCCTAACTCTATGAATATTAGTTTCACCTATAACCGTAAGTCAATTACATAATCATAGGATCATCAACATCAACTCATGCATTAAATACAACGAGAAAAACCTATATTGCACATACGGTTACGTTTTCTAAGATGTTCAGGCTAGTTACACAAAGGAAGTCAGCGAGTTTTCTTAGTCTAACGTGAATCAATCAACTAAACAATAGACAACGCAATAATAATCAATAACTAGGTTTCATTAGATCGGAGCAAACAGTAAGTAACTTAAGCTAACATGTTAAAGAGAAGAAAAGATAAACATGTAATCAAATAACATATAGACATATTGAATGATTAAAGTAATACTTAACTTCTATTAAACATGAAAGAAAAGAGGCTATGAAAGCCTTACAAAAGCTGTAAAATTCGTCTAGGGTTAGGTCTCCAAAGTGTCACACTAATGAATGAAAAATCGAAAAATATATATAGATTTACAAAGCTGACGGTGCCAGGTTATAGATCCTGACGCCGTCAGACCGCCGTAATTAGGGTTTTTTCTTGTGCAAGCCGACCTTCTGACGTCGTCGCTCATTGTCTTCTGATGTCGTCAGGTTAAGTCTGACGCTGTCCTTCTTTAAGCTTTTTGAGCTATCTCTCACAACTTTAATACGTGAAGCCCTTCTTCCAATTACACCTGACGCCGTTAGGTGTAAAATCACCAAAGGTTTCTAAAGCATCATGTGTTAATTTTCCAAGCCTTAAATTACTAAGTGACGGCGTCACCAATTACAACGTGACACCGTCAGGTGTCTTTTCCTGACAGATTTTTTGCGACTTTGTTGTTTTCTTTTCTTTTTCGCCCAAAAATGTCCAAAAAGCTCC
Source organism: Artemisia argyi (assembly GCA_030686995.1). NCBI lineage: Eukaryota > Viridiplantae > Streptophyta > Magnoliopsida > Asterales > Asteraceae > Artemisia > Artemisia argyi. The sequence goes on along the minus strand of CM060696.1, from coordinate 75,640,591 downwards.
AAATTCCAAAATTCTCGTCCCAAGTATCTAAAATGCAAAAAGAAATGATTTGAGGTAATATTTGATCAAATAAACATGATTTTAGACTTAAATATCCCCTTTAAAAGGTATCAAATAAATCCTTATCAATGAGCTTTGGTTTAAAATAATTCACTTCGCGAGCTTTTGCGCCATATGCTATATAGTGAGCATACGGCGTATGAGCCTTCAAAATGAAAATTCATCAAAACCAAACACTAGTTTAAATAAAAAAAAAATACTAAAAACGAAACCACAAACGAAAACAAGTATATAAAAAATACTAATTTTACACCAAAAATTCATACTTGCTCCCCGAAAACGGCGCTAAAAACTTGATGGTGTTAATATCTAGCTTTAAATTTATAGTATCAAATCCTTTAGACTTTCATTAACACTCACAGGCAGTATACCCGTTCGTGTTGTATAATGTTACACTCCCAAAATGTCGCAGCAGAAGATAACGGGGCATGACTTCATAGAACAAAGGCACAAGATATAAAGAACGGCCTCTATATGAGTCATTTGAAAAAATACACGTTCGATCAAATAAATAATGTCTTACAAGGACGTAACCCAAGAGTTCACGAAATATAAAGAAGTCTTTTGTTCACAACCGAATGTAAAGTTGTGCGATAAATCTTCGTCATGATCAAACCCCAAAATATGACTCTAGTGAGATGCTCCATACAATCTAAGCAAATGAAATTAAAGACCTAAGAAATACATGCTAAAATGTCAACATAAAGTTGGTGAGATCATAGGTTTAAGTAATTTGAAATGTGGACCATAAGATTTCACGTAAGTGTTGAAACAAATGAAACACCCGTAAAAGTAGGGTGGAAACGAGCCGAGCCACTCGGGAAAAGCTTGGGATCGGATCGGTAAAAAGCTTGAACGAGCTGAGTCTAAACGAGCTCGAGCTCGTGTTCAAGCCTAAATTTGGGCTTGTTTAATAATCGAGCTCGAGCTCGAGATTTATATATAAAGCTCGATTAGGCTCGCGAGCCTAAATGAGCCCTAAAAATATATTCGTATATATATATATATATATATATATATATATATATATATATATATATATATATATATATATATATATATATATATATATATATATATATTCACAAAAAAGGTGTAGATTGGCGGGGACAGCCTGACCCTGGGTGCCTTTTGGCACCAACCATTGTCCACCCCATAAGGAATAACTCCGGGAAACTCTCCTGGCTTAGTGGGGGTACCGACTGGAGTGAGCTGAGACTCGTAGACTCTTGAGCTCTTATCCATAAAGTCTCTCCAATGAGCTCATAGGTTGTGCGGAGGTGGGTACCTATCTGGGAGCAAAGTGCCAGAGATGGGATTCGAACCCGACTCTATTGCTGAAGAATGAATATGAGAGCTTAAAAAAATAAACGAGCTCGAGCCTAGTGTGATTAACAGGCTTTCTAACTTTTATTTCATTTAACATGTTATATAACTTAATCGAGCCAGAGCCGAGCTCGAGCTTTTGAAAAATTTCACGAGCCGAGCTCGAGCTCAAAATATGAGGCTCGAAACGAGCTTGAGCCCGAGCTCAAGCTTTATATATATAAATGAACCGGGCTCGAGTTCGACTCGGCTCGTTTCGACCCCTACGGAAAAAGTGTTATATTGTAACGTATACAATATCATGAAAAGTATTACTATTGCACTAAGCTCATGAAACCGAAACTGAAACCTTAACATATTATGTATATATGTTTGTTGCCCCTGTAGTGCCTTGCCAAACCTAGTATTACCTCAAATGAAATGCGTCCGTTTGACCTACCTAGTCAAGTAAGTGGTACAAATCCAGAAGGGGTGTCAACCCCAATAGATTTTTTTACAAGATTTGTGCTTACAATGTAATTAACGATTTGTGATTGTGGGGACTTCATGGCAAATGTAGTAACTTAGGCAATCCATAAAAGTTTTAAGTACTTGTGTCTATAAAAGTAAACGAGTATGTATTCTTACCCAAAGGTAGTTCAAAAAGAGTAGTAAACAAGTAAAAGTAGGCTATGAAACTCACATCAACAAGGTAGCGATAACAAGAATAAGTACGCAAGCTTGAATAAAACAAAATGTCCTAACCGCGACCTAATTCAATAAGACGCCTTAGGAATGATATGATATGTACTATATGCATATGATTTTAAGAAAGTTTTATCAACCGTATAAATTTGTAGCGGAGTTTTATAAAGATTCGTAAGTAAAATCATTTAGGAAAAACAAGTAAAACGTAATTTTGGTTTCAAAATTCCTTAAAACAGTGGTTGTTCAGGGGGTTCTCTCAACTTCAAACGGCTATAACTAACTAGTTTCTTAATGGATTTTGCTCGTAAGCCTAGAACGTAGGTTTATGTGTCTACTTTCAAGAAAATATGGCCTTGTTTAGTGAAATTAAATTTTAGTCACCTAAAAGTACCTCATAAGGCACGGGTCTCAAATGGCTATTTTCTTTGATAAAATTTCACAATAGATTATAACACTTCATCCTTCCAGCCATAGTCTATACCAAATACTAATGACCTTTAGGCTGAAAGTAACAAGAGTGAACGCTCACTTGTGAGCACCCAATTCATGCGTCAACACCACTACATTTGTCCCAATTCACGCGCAAAGGGTGAGGAAAATTTCCAGGAAAGGTGAGGCGATCACCTTTAGCTATTCAAAATTTTTGTGGCCCCCTTTACATATTACAATTGATATGTAATTAACTTTTAAAAAAAAACAAAACAAAACAAAATAAAATTTCTTACTACCCTATTTTTTACCTATAAATGCCCATTAACTTCATCATTTTTAAACACAACTTCACCATTTTATACTCTCAACATTTTTACTTTACCATTTTATACAAAAATTTCTCAAGAAAATACTCCCTAAACAACCAAAAGCAGCCATCGAAAAAATGCCCGAAGCACTCCCTCAACACCCGAAGGTATATTTAATCTCGAAAATACTTCACCGTCAAACCAGTAAATAAACTTATGACCACAATCATACTATTTTAACCAACCTTACCCAAACCAACCATACCGAAATCTATGCCCACAACAAAACGCTTTTAATCAATACTCACAACAACAACAAAACGCGTTTAGCCAAATCTCGTCACAACAAAATACGTTCCCATTCGATAACCCCAACTACGGCTCACAAACCCATATGGATGGTTCGTCATCACAACAACATACACACCAACCCATGTCTCTCATTCCTTCATTTCCATATGAAGATATGTACTGCCCTCAATTTGAAGACTTTTTTCAAAACACCGCTCATGAGAACTCTTCCGTCGAAGGCATGACACCGTCACCGTCATCGGTCGTCACAAAGCCATCGGCAAAAAGACACCAAAAGAGGACGGTGTGAACCGATGACCCACCCCGTACCATTCCATGGACCACTAATGAAGAAATTGCGTTTTTCAAAGGTTGGGTTTATGTATCCGAAAATAGCATCCTAGGTAACGCGATAAGGGAGGGTGGATTTTGGAATAAGGTTGTAGACTACGTCAACAAAAAAACAAAGCAACCTGGGTGTCGAACGTACGATATGGGAAACGAGAAATGGAAGACGGTGTCTCAAACGTTGCTCGATCTTGTGGGGTGTACGGTAATGTCATGTGTATGGACAAGAGAAGTGAAGCGTGAGAAGAAGATTACATCGAAAAGGCACTTCTTAACTATGAAGTTGAATTCAAGGTATAATTTACACTTCGTCATTGTTGGGTGGTTTTAAAAATTGTCAAAAATGGATGGATATTGAATTTCCATACATTGAAGCAAAGCAAAGTAAAAATTCCAAGAGATATAAGTCACTCGGGTCTAGTTCATTCAACCCAGAGTCTAAAGATGCTAGTATTAATCTGAATGCGGATGCTGGAGATGACGAGGAAGATGAGGTGCGAGAAGTTGTATAACCAATGGGCAGGGACAAAGCGAAAGCATTGAAGAAGAAAGGCGCGAGATCATTAGGATCAACTTTGAATGAGAAAGCATTGGCTAAATTGATGGTCTTCAAGTATGTAAGTCAGAATGAACGTGCCATAGCAATGAAGAAGGAAGAACATGCTGAATTTTTGGCAATCAAAAAGAGGGAATTGGAAGTTCATGAATATAAAGAGCGTCAAGATTTAATGTTCTATATGCAGTCATATGATCACTTGACTGGAGTAGCACGCAAGTAGATGGAAGCGATAAGGGCGAGGATCAAAGCGAAGTGGGTGTAACACCCCCATTTTTCACTGATCGCAGCGGATAAAGTGTTTGGGGTATTACTTCATATAATCACAGATACAGTAATAGAAAACGACTCGAAAAGAGACGTTTTGGAAATTTAGTTATCATTCATAATTATCAGAGTTTTAATCATAAAAGATATACTTTTATTTTTGATGAGGTCCCAAAAATCTAAGAGTTAGGTTGGTTGTGTTTGAATGATAACCATGAAACCTCCTCCGATTTCAGTACCTTCTTCTGCCATGGATCCATAGAAGTAATATACCTAGAATACATGCTTAAAAAGTCAACACTAGGTGTTGAGTGAGAATCATAGGTTTAGGGGTTGGTGAATACAAGTTCCCAAGGTTCAGTTGTTACACCCATCTGGGAAAATGCAAGTTTTGTGATAATTTTGATGCATGCACAATTATCAGGAGTTTAGTATATTGCACTACGCTCATGAAGCACACCTTAACGATCCGGGTCATGTGGGCTGCAGACCCAACATGAGGGGATGGAAGGATAACTTGCCAAAGTTACACCTTGAGTGGATTCAAATATAGTACTTATTGGTACCACCTAGTGGGGTGTTAATACCAACGGGAGTTGTCAAACTCCAATAGATCTATCAACTATATTCGCGTTCGCGTGGGTAAAGTATCCCAAACGATTAGATTCATGAATTTTGGTTATGTAGTGGTGGCTGCTAGTTTACTCGTGCAAACAACCAAAGAAAAAGACTTGTATTCGGTTTTAAGTAAAGCATTTAGCATGTATCCCCCTCACAGGGTTTATAAAGCATTTAGCGTGAAAGCATTTTAAAAAGTATGAGGCTATGAGAACTCACTTGGGTGTGTTGTTGGTTTCGTATATATGTATGTCAAGCTTTAGTTATCATGTTTATGTTTCTCAAGTTATTGTTTTTAGGTTCATTAATGTTTTATATATAACATAACACCGTTCAGGCCATGGTAATTCAGAAGTATATGACTTCTCACATGAAGCTCCCTACTATTGTATTATGTTATCAACTTAATACCGTTCGGGCCATCATAATTAAGAAGTTAATACTCCTCACACAAAGCTCCCTATTATTGAGTTATGTTGTTATTAGGGTTTAGTTATAATCATATCACCGTTCGAGCCATCATATCTCAGAAGTATATGCAATAGTCGTTCGAGGAGTCAGGGCACTTTAAATCGTAAACCCAACAAACTCGTCAAAAACAAAATATCCACATAGTACTCCTCGCATGAAGCTCCCTAGTATTGTGTTATGCTTCTAACTTTATTTAGGTTTTATACTTATATGATATTTTCACTTTTTACCCTTATAGTTTATATATTTACGTTTTCTACCCTAAATTTATATTACTTATATTACTTATACTAATAACTATCTATACTTGACACAACTAATCCCTAGACTTCTATATTTTAAGTAACTAACCTAAGACACCTAAGTTTTCTATATTTACCATTTAGACCTTTAACTTTATACTATTTACATTTTTAATCCTTTTTAGTTTATACTTATTTTATTATCTATCATAGGGTTTTAATATTATGCAAAACTAGTCCTTAATACATATAACTTCTAGGAAATGTCAAAAACTGTCCCTAGACTTTATAATTTTAGGAATTTATGATTTATACCCTTATGCATGTAAAGTTTTGCAAAACTAGTCCTAATATGCATGTAACTTATATTTTATCTAGTAACTAAGTTTTCTAGCCTATGTTTTACTTATTTTAGCTTATCTAGGTTATGTATAACTAGTGTAAGACCTAAAGTAATGACTTATAGCATGCATGCAAGTATATGACTCGATCTAGGGTTTTAAAACTTAAACTAGCAAATAAATGGGTTCAAGGCTCATTCAAGGGTTCCTAGGGTATCTAAGGCATTCTAAATCTATCCTAAGACTATACTAAAGCTAAATTAACTAAATGTAAGACTTACTTGGCTAGGGGGGGTTTATGTAGGTTTTAGGGTTTTCTAGGGCTCGTACGACTTCAAACCACAACACAACTCAACCAAGGCCTAGCTACTCATATCCTACTGCTTCTAAAGGCTTAGTACTACAGAAATGTAAGGTAGATAGGAGGGGGAGAGGTGTGGAGAAGAAATGAGGGAGGAGGAGGGTATTTATAAGGCTCGTTAAGGCGGTTAAGGGTGGTACAGGGTGTTTAGGTGTCGAGCAAGGGGAAGGGTGAGCAACCAAGGCTAGGGGGTTTGTGGCAGGTCTGGTGGTGATGAGGAGGAGCTAGGGCAGTAGCTAGGGGCTGCCTAGGCCGGTTGTGGTGGAGAAGAAGCCGTGGAGGCGGTTTGGTGATAGTAGCTTACAAGGAGGTGATGCACCTCCTTGCTTGGGTGCTTGGAGGTGCTTGTAAGCTACTTAGGGTGTTTTCGAGTGGTTTAGAGTGATTAGGGGTGGATAAATGGTGGTTTAGTGGTGGTTTAGGGTGGATTAGTGGTGTTTTAGTGGTGGATTAGTCAAGTAGGTTATGCACCTACTTGTGTGTGTGCTTAGAGGTGTTAGGGTGTGTGCTTGGGTATGACTAAGGTGTTAGGGTGCTAGGTTGAGGTGTTTGAGGTGCTTATGTTTAGGTTTTACTTGTTTTAGTTAAGTTTAGACCTAGTTCTACTTATTAAGTGTTTAAGGTTTTTCCTAAGGTTTAGTGCCTAAGTTATGTTCCTAAGTGTATTTAGTGACTAATCCTAGGACCTAAAGGGTTTATTCTTAGTGAGGGTAACTTATGGGAAAGGTTTGACCTAGTTTTGTTAACCTAAATGACCTAAGTGTGTTTAGTGAAAGACTAGGGTTTATCCTATGGTTTAGTGCCTAGACTAGTGTCCTATTAGTGTCTAATAACTATTTCTAAGTTCTAAAAGGCTTATACTAAGTGGTTGTGACCTATGGGGAAGTTTTGGGATGGTTTGGACCTAATTCTAGTTATCTATGACCTTGTTATGGTTTAGGGCTTAGGGGGTTTGTATCTAAGTTCTAAAGGGTTTATTCTATAGCCTAATTGTCCTAATATATCTAAGGAAACTCATACTTAAGCCTTGGACACATTCATACTAGTTAAACTAAGCATATAGGTTCAAATAAGCATATAATCCTACTTAAGTTTTAGTTTAGTGTTTATTAGGGTTTTGTGTTATGTTTAGAGTTTTAGATTGGTGAATTACTTATTATGGTGTTGTTATGATTTTATGCTTGACATACCTGGGGTTTATAGGATGTGAGTGTTGAGTTATTTGGCTTGTGTAGATACGTGAGCAGGTCTAGTGAGTCATGCAAGTAATAATGTATATAAAAAACAAAAAATTACCTGTGAAATACATACTATAGGTATTTGTAATGGGAATGATAGTAATGGGTGTTTGTGGGTTGTTTTAGTCTTACCCCCTTAGAGAAAATCTCGTCCCGAGATTTTAACGATTATAGGAGTAGAGGAGAGAATAAGTCAAGAAAGTTGAGAAAGAAGAGGATTATCGAGGAAAATGATGTAAAAAGGAAGAAGATTTTGCACAAGCGGAGTAGGAATTGCTTGTACAGATACCAGATACTTAGGTTTTTATATCTCATTATTTGCAAATAAAGGCGTCCCAATATTTGAAAACAAAAGCGTATAAATTCTTAACCTATTTGACTTATAACTTTGTCATTAAAATGTAGGAACATCCTAGTTCATTTTAAGAGGATAGTCATCATAAATCATCCTTAAATAGTATCGGTGGAAAATGAAGAGAGTTTTACCATATTTAAGGATATATGGTATGGGAATATTTTAGAGACAAGTTTCAACTGAGATGACAACTAGTTCTCATCTCGGTGAAGATAAATTCTAGATACGGTACAGGAATATTATGGTCAAGGTAGAGACAAGTTCTAGTAATGATAGAGACAAGTTCTAGTCATGATAGAGACTAGTTCTAGTCATGATAGAGTCAAGTTCTAGTCATGATAGAGACAAGTTCTAGTCATGATAGGGACAAGTTCTAGTCATGATAGAGACAAGTTCTAGTCATGATAGGGACAAGTTCTAAAGTTCTCCGGTTTAGCAACTTGTCACATGGTAGATTCCCATGTTAAGACTAGAATGACAGACGTAGAAGATCTCATTTTTACAATTTCTCGCAAAGCGAGATTTAATATCATAGTCGAACATAATGAGGATTAAAGTTCGATGTAGATATTCTTACAAGTTCTAACTAATAGAAACTTGCGTTATGACGAGAAATGCAATTTCTAGCTAATAGAACATTGCAGGATGAGGTAAGGAGAGAATATAGAGAGAAGAAATAGAGTGTAAAATAATGGAGAATTAAAAATGAAGAGAAATGGAGTGAAGGATTTATGGGAGTGGATTGGAGTGAGAAAGGAAAAAGGATGAAATGGTAAAGTAGGGGAAATGAAAAAGGAAAAGGAGTTTGGAGTGGGTGGAATGGGGAAAAGTATAGGAGTGGGGAAAATGGAAAAGTATGATTTTAATTTGTGGAGTGGGGAAAAAGGCGGGAAAATGGGATTTTAAACGGAAGAGTAGGAAGAAGTGGGAGGAGAAGATTTAAACGGTAGAAGGAGAGAAATGAAAAGATGAGATTAAACGGAAGAGTAAGAGTATAGGATACCTGAAGGAGAATATCCTAACGGAGTTTTAGATTTACTAGATTTCTTCCTAGAATTTTGTTTTCCCTCTAAGGTTCTTCTAGTTTTTCCTAACTAATCCTAATTTCTAAGGGTGAGGTGTTTGGTTCCATTGAGGTAGAGGGTTCTAAAGAGGGATTAGGTTTAAGTGTTTTCTTTCCTAAGGGTTGACTAGGTATATCCTTATTTTTAGGTGTTGTTTCAAGTTTTCTCTTTTGTTTTAGGTTGTCTATTTTATGTCCTAGGTACTTAATACCGGGTAGGGTAATATCCATAGTATTTTCCTAAGTGAAATTTCCTAATGGGTTTTCTAAAAATTGTCAAATCCTAAGGTATAATTTAAAATCCTCAAGTGTATAGGTATGGTTATCCTAAGGGCTAGGTATGGGTAATCTATGACCTAAATCTACTTATTCCTATAGGGTAAGTGTATCTATCCTAAACTAGGGGTCTAAAGGCTTAGGGTGAGGGTTATCTAATCCTAAGTTTTCCTAATCTATGTTCTAATCCTAATGTTTTCCTATTAAGTCTTATCCTATGTCTATTGGGGTAGGGGTTTTGGTTTCTAATCCTAATGGTCTAAGGTTTTATAATCCTAATGGTCTAAGGTTTTCTAATCCTAATGGTCTAATATTTTATAATCCTAATGGTCTAAGGTTTTATAATCCTAATGATCTAAGGTTTTCTAATCCTAATGTTATTTCTAACCTCAAGTATGGAAATCCTAACTAAGGTTTTTTGGGTTTACTAAAGGGGATTGGGGAAAACTAGCTTGGGTATCATAGTAATCTAGGGGAATAAAGGGTAGGAATATGCTTATATATGAGGATCATATATTTGCATATAGGATAGTTAGGGGTAGATCTCTAACTAGAACGAAGATAGCTTTAGAAAGCTAAGGAAAGAAGTGAAGGTTTAGAGATCGGAGGAGAAAGAATTCAGATCTCTATGGTGAAGAATGAGGATTCTCACTATCGGTAAGGGGAAAAAGAGTTGAAAAGGTTAGGGTAAGAGAAATTTAAAACACTTTAGAGATTCTATATACCTAAGACATAGGGGTGGGTTTCCTAAGATCCTAAGGGTAAGGGTTAAGGGTAGGTTATAGGTTTTCCTAAGGATTTTCTATTGGGTTAAGGGTGTCCTAAGGTGAAAGGCATTCCTAAGTCTACTTATCTAATCTATCCTAATTGAGGGGTACCACGTAGTTTCTAAATCATAACTTGTTTTATTTATTTTCTATTCTACTTATCCTATGGGCACTAACTATTCTAAGGCATATATCCTAGGGTTATTTATCTACTTAGGGTTTTCTAAAGTTTCCTAATTTCCTAATTCCATAAGTTAGTGTTTTCTAAGTTTTCCTCATCATTATCTATTATCTTTTCTAAAGTGCAAATCCTAAAGCGGGCAAAAGCTATTTTATGGTGATGTTTCATTTGGTTTTTCTGTATTTTAGTTATTTTAAAACGGTTTTCTTGTAAACTCTTTCTTAAACTACTATAGTCAGGTTGATTATCTAAGTTATTATTATTATGACCTTTTTCTATCTTCTCAAGGAGATCAAGAAAAACTTCATCTAAGTTATTTACAATCTCCACTAATTGGTTTTCCTCCTCTTCTAGGGTTAACCTATAGGGTTTTTCTCCAATTTCATCTTTCCAAGATGGAATGGGAGGGTTTATTAAGTAAGGGGTAGGGTTTAAGGTATAGGGTTGCCTAAGGTCAAATCTAGGGGTATAGGTAGGGATAGGGTGTTTAGGTATATATGGTTCTCTCGGGAGAAAGAAACCATGGGGTTCTGTTCTAGAGGTAGGAAAAAGTGGATGTATAATAGGGTTTAGGGGAGGTAGGGGTGATGTCTTAGCATAGAAATCTCTTATGTGTTTTAAATGAGGGTTATCTAAAGAAGGGGTGTATCCTAAGGGTGAAGGTTTATCTAAACTATTCCTAGAGTCTTCTAAGTTATAGGGTTTAGGGGAATAATCTAGTACATTCGGAGAAGAAAGATCATTCTCCGGATGTGGACTAGATGAGATAGGGGTAGAGTAGTGGGGAGTAGACATAACTATATAATAAAGAAAATACTATAAATCATTTAGCTGTTAAGCAGGCAATTATTATACTTACCTTAGCACATATGGTTATGGAGGATGACAGAGGTACTGAGGAGTTTCTCGGGTTTAGGAAAAATAGTTGTACTTTAGGTTTTGACCTTGTTCTCTACAACTGAAGCTCTGATACCAATCTGTAACACCCTCATTTTTAACTGATCGCAGCGAGATCATTAGGATCAACTTTGAATGAGAAAGCATTGGCTAAATTGATGGTCTTCGAGTATGTAAGTCAGAATGAATGTGCCATAGCAATGAAGAAGGAAGAACGTGCTGAATTTTTGGCAATCAAAAAGAGGGAATTGGAAGTTCATGAATATAAAGAGCGTCAAGATTTAATGTTCTATATGCAGTCATATGATCACTTGACTGGAGTAGCACGCAAGTAGATGGAAGCGATAAGGGCGAGGATCAAAGCGAAGTGGGTTTAACACCCCCATTTTTCACTGATCGCAGCGGATAAAGTGTTTGGGGTATTACTTCATAGAATCACAGATACAGTAATAGAAAACGACTCAAAAAGAGACGTTTTGGAAATTTAGTTATCATTCATAATTATCAGAGTTTTAATTATAAAAGATATACTTTTATTTTTGATGAGGTCCCAAAAATCTAAGAGTTAGGTTGGTTGTGTTTGAATGATAACCATGAAAAGTCCTCCGAGTTCAGTACCTTCTTCTGCCATGGATCCATAGAAGTAATATACCTAGAATACATGCTTAAAAAGTCAACACTAGGTGTTGAGTGAGAATCATAGGTTTAGGGGTTAGTGAATACAAGTTCCCTGGGTTCAGTTGTTACACCCATCTGGGAAAATGCAAGTTTTGTGATAATTGTGATGCATGCATAATTATCAGGAGTTTAGTATGTTGCACTAAGCTCATGAATCACACCTTAACGATCCGGGACATGTGGGCTGCAGACCCAACATGAGGGGACGGAAGGATAACTTGCCAAAGTTATACCTTGAGTAGATTCAAATATAGTACTTATTGGTACCACCTAGTGGGGTGTTAATACCAACGGGAGTTGTCAAACTCCAATAGATCTATCAATTATATTCGCGTTCGCGTGGGTAAAATATCCAAAAACGATTAGATTCATGAATTTTGGTTATGTAGTGGTGGCTGTTAGTTTACTCGTGCAAACAACCAAAGAAAAAGACTTGTATTCGGTTTTAAGTAAAGCATTTAGCATGTATCCCCCTCACAAGGTTTATAAAGCATTTAGAGTAAAAGCATTTTAAAAAGTATGAGGCTATGAGAACTCACCTGGGTGTAGAGTAACTTAAGTGATGCAAATAGTGACTCGGAAACTAGACCGCCTTACTCACGTATCCTAATGTGTTGTTGGTTTTATATGTATGTATGTCAAGCTATAGTTATCATGTTTATGTTTCTCAAGTTATTGTTTTTAGGTTCGTTAATGTTTTATATATAACATAACACCGTTCAAGCCATTGTAATTCAGAAGTATATGACTCCTCACATGAAGCTCCCTACTATTGTATTATGTTATCAACATAATACCGTTCGGGCCATCATAATTCAGAAGTTAATACTCCTCACATAAAGCTCCCTATTATTGAGTTATGTTGTTATTAGGGTTTAGTTATAATCATATCACCGTTCGGGCCATCATATCTCAGAAGTACATGCAATAATTGTTCGAGGAGGCAGGGCACTTTAATTCGTAAACCCAACAAACTCGTCAAAAACGAAATATCCACATAGTACTCCTCGCATGAAGCTCCCTAGTATTGTGTTATACTTCTAACTTTATTTAGGTTTATACTTATATGATATTTTCACTTTTTACCCTTATAGTTTATATATTTACGTTTTCTATCCTAAATTTATATTACTTATATTACTTATACTAATAACTATCTATACTTGACACAACTAATCCCTAGACTTCTATATTTTAAGTAACTAACCTAAGACTCCTAAGTTTTCTATATTTACCATTCAGACTTTTAACTTTATACTATTTACATTTTTAGTCCTTTTTAGTTTATACTTATTTTATTATCTATCCTAGGGTTTTAATATTATGAAAAACTAGTCCTTACTACTTATAACTTCTAGGAAATGTCAAAAACAGTCCCTAAACTTTATAATTTTAGGAATTTACAATATATACCCTTATGCATGTAAAGTTTTGCAAAACTAGTCCTAATATGCATGTAACTTATATTTTATCTAGTAACTAAGTTTTCTAGCCTATGTTTTACTTATTTTAGCTTATCTAGGTTATGTATAACTAGTGTATGGCCTAAAGTAATGACTTATAGCATGCATACAAGTATATGACTCGATCTAGGGTTTTAAAACTTAAACTAGCAAATAAAAGGGTTCAAGGCTCATGCAAGGGTTCCTAGGGTATCTAAGGTATTCTAAATCTATCCTAAGACTATACTAAAGCTAAATTAACTAAATGTAAGAATTACTTCGCTAGGGGGGGGGGGTTTATGTGGGTTTTAGGGTTTTTTAGGGTTTTCTAGGGCTCGTACGACTTCAAACCACAACACAACTCAACCAAGGCCTAGCTACTCATATCCTACTGCTTCTAAAGGCTTAGTACTACAGAAATGTGAGGTAGAGAGGAGGGGGAGAGGTGTGGAGAAGAAATGAGGGAGGAGGAGGGTATTTATAGGGCTCATTAAGGCGGTTGAGGGTGGTACGGGGTGTTTAGCTGTCGAGCAAGGGGAGGGGTGAGCAAGCAAGGCTAGGGGGTTTGTGGGAGGTCTAGTGGTGACGAGGAGGAGCTAGGGCAGTAGCTAGGGGGCTGCCTAGGCCGGTTGTGGTGGAGAAGAAGCCGTGGAGGCGGTTTTGTGATAGTAGCTTACAAGGAGGTAATGCACCTCCTTGCTTGAGTGCTTGGAGGTGCTTGTAAGATGCTTAGGGTGTTTAGGGGTGGTTTAGCGTGATTAGGGGTGGATTAGTGGTTTGGTTTAATGGTGTTTTAGTTGTGGTTTAGGGTGGATTAGTGGTGGTTTAGTGGTGGATTAGTCAAGTAGGTGATGCACCTACTTGTGTGTGTGCTTAGAGATGTTAGGGTGTGTGATTGCGTATGACTAAGGTGTTAGGGTGCTAGGTTGAGGTGTTTGAGGTGCTTAATTATGTTTAGGTTTTACTTGTTTTAGTTAAGTTTAGACCTAGTTCTACTTATTAAGTGTTTAAGGTTTTTCCTAAGGTTTAGTTCCTAAGTTATGTTCCTAAGTGTATTTAGTGACTAATCCTAGGACCTAAAGGGTTTAATCTAAGTGAGGGTAACTTATGGGAAATGTTTGACCTACTTTTGTTAACCTAAATGACCTAAGTGTGTTTAGTGAAAGACTAGGGTTTATCCTATGGTTTAGTACCTAGACTAGTGTCCTATGAGTGTCTAAGAACTATTTCTAGGTTCTAAAAGGCTTATACTAAGTGGTTGTGACGTATGGAGAAGTTTTGGGATGGTTTAGACCTAATTCTAGTTATCTATGACCTAGTTATTGTTTAGGGCTTAGGGGGTTTGTATCTAAGTTCTAAAGGGTTTATTCTATAGCCTAATTGTCCTAATATATCTAAGGAAGTTCATACTTAAGCCTTGGACACATTCATACTAGTTAAACTAAGCATATAGGTTCAGATAAGCACATAATCCTACTTAAATTTTAGTTTAGTGTTTATTAGGGTTTTGTGTTATGTTTAGTGTTTTAAATTGGTGAATTACTTATTATTGTGTTGTTATGATTTTGTACTTGACATACCTGGGGTTTATAGGATGTGAGTGTTGAGTTATTTGGCTTGTGTAGATACGTGAGCAGGTATAGTGAGTCATGCAAGTAATAATTATAAAAAACAAAAATTTACCTGTGAAATACCTGCTATAGGTATTTGTAATAGGAATGATAGTAATGGGTGTTTGTGGGTTGTTATAGTGGGATTTGCAATTTTAGTTTACAATTTTTATTTAGCTATATATTGTTTTTAATTCTAAATGTTTACATTTTTAATAATCTATGTAATATTTTTAATTCCGCAATGTTTTTAATTTATGAATAAAGTTTTTAATTTCGTACGTTTACGTTTTTAATTTAGTTTGTTTACATATTTTATTTCGTACGTTTAAGTTTACATTCACATTCACATTTACGTTTTTTTTGGGTAAAAGGGAACTTCCACCCTGGCAAAATACATTTACGTTTTTAGTTTATGAATAAAAGTATTTAAATAAAAAAATATGGTGTGAAAGGTGAGGGGAAGGTAACCATTATCAGGGGCGGAGACAAGGAGGGTTACAAGGGTTACGTGCCCTCCTAGCGAAAAAAATTATAGTGTAATTTTTTTCAAATATGTGGATTTTTTTTTTTTTTTTTTTTTTTTTTTTTTTTTTGCCCTCCCTAAAAACCAATTGTAATGTAGTTTCCAATAATTATTAAAGTGTAACCCCTCGAGCAAAATTTTCTAGCTCCGACCCTGACCATTGCGGTTAAAAAGTGAGAGGGAGTGAGGGAAGTGAAAGAAGAGAGAAAACTGATGTGACTCTGATGTGTAAGGTGAGGATGTACTAGTACTTCTAGTCTGCTAAGTAAGTTTCGATATCATTTAAAAGGGTTGTGTTATACAAACTCTAACTATATTGTCACATCAGCATGTTTGGTCAAACCGTACAACCCACGATGCATATCGAACAAACCGGTGATGCGCACGATATTGGAAACCCTTCCTATGGGTCCTAATAACTTGCCCCCATTTAAAATAGCAAGACTTATTTGTACCACTACTTCTAGTCTTCTGCTAAGTGAGTTTTGATATCATTTAAAATAGCAAGACTTCTTCAAACAAATAGAAAATGTTTGTGTTTTAAGCAATTGTAACTTGTATTTCCGGTCTACACACATATATATCCTTCACAAATCACCACCTCTTCACTCCTTCTCACAAAGAAAACTAGATAATTGATTCTCTGAAAATGCTTCAACTACCTCTTTTTCTTACATTCCCTTTACTTTCTCTCATCTTTCATAACCAACCGGTATCCGGCGCGACTTCCTTCATCTATGGAGGATGCTCACAAGTTCACTACACTCCGGGTACACCCTACGACTTAAATGTCAACTCCCTCTTCACTTCCTTAGCAAACGCGGCCGCTATATCAAACTACAACAACTTCAAAGTAACCACACAAAACAATCTTGTATATGGTCTTTTTCAATGTGAAGGCGACTTGAGCAACTCCCTATGCAAAGATTGTGTATCTAGCTCTTTGAGTCAACTCAAGACAATTTGTCCTCAGGCAACTGGTGGAGTCATACAGTTAGAAGGATGTTATGTGAGATACGAAAATACATCATTTTTCGGTGTTTTGGACAAGACAGAAGTGTCGAAAAGATGTGGCCCTTCGATTGGTTATGATTTAGATACTTTGAATCGTCGAGATGCTGGTTTGGCATATCTAACAGCTACAAATGGGCAATATTTTCGCAGTGGAGGGTCGGGGAGCGTGCAAGGTGTGGCACAGTGTGTTCAAGATTTAAGTGTAACTGAGTGCCAAGATTGTCTTACTGAGGCTAGTGGACGATTGAGATCAGAGTGTGAAACATCGACTTGGGGTGATATGTTCTTAGGAAAATGTTATATTCGATACGTTGATCGTGAACATCATTCCAAAAAAGGTAAGTTATAATTATTCTAGTAACATGGTTTAACCTTTTAATTATTGTTGAAATTTTATGATCCTAAAATTACATGCATGCAGATGACGATGAGGATGTTGATAAAACATTAGCAGTGACTATTGGAGTCATAACTGGGATCATTTTGCTCATAGTTTGCTTATCTTCCATAGGGAAACGTTATAACCAAAAAGGTACATCTTTCATTTACTTTTGTAAAAGTTCTAGAAGCCTTATAGAGAATTTGAAAGGTAATAGTATAATTTATCTGTCTATTGAAAGTATATTTGATTTAATCACATTATTTTTTTGCAAAAAGTTAAACTACTTTGTTTTTACTGATCAGATATATGTTTGTGATATTGATACTCATCTTATCAGTTTGGTATATTTTTGATTATATCCACAAGGTCATATATTATACTACGTCCATCTCATATTAAGTGTCCACTATAATTTTTTCAGGTCTTTTTTCACTAGTGGACACTTAATGTGAGACGGAGTTAGTATTAGATTATAACAATAATTAAAATAGGAATTATTCAATAACCAAAATGAGTAGCACGTTATAAAATTAATCAACATCTAACTACTTTGAACTTTTTGTGTTACCAAACCTATACAATAATGATATTCAATGATATTTAATATTTGTCAAAGTTTAACTGCTTCCTATTGTTATTTAGTTATTTCTAGATCATTCTACTTTATCTCGTTACACTTACGTAATGTATTTGATTAAACAATTTGTATACGTACTTTATAATATTGGCTAATAAAATCAAATTAAATATTTTTGTTCACTCTTCAATAAACTAGCTACGGTATAAACTTTTGTCTTGGACAAAAGGACAATATTTGGAGCCTATAATTTATAATTATGTTTTATTCCATTTGCCTAACGTCTATTCGACGGTTATGAACTTATGATATGTGATTTTATCTTTTTTTTGTCGTAAGAATTAATATTTCAGTATTAAAGTTGCACTCGAGATTTAGAACATGTCTCGTACCTTTATTTTTTACAAGCTAAAACTTTATCCACACTCTTCATTATTTTTATCATGTCATCGTGCGTCATATTATCATTTCTTTGTACATCAAACTACTTAATCATAAAAATAAAATTTGAGTTTTGCTAATAACAATCTTAAGACTGTTGTTAAAAAATTAATAAACTTTATTACATAGCCATCTATGTATTAACCGCAACAAAGACTTTCTTCTTGATGATTTCATTTCTTACATTGAATTGTAGCGAGACTCATCGTATTAACGACAGTATATTGTTTGTGCAGGTGGTAAATAATTCAAAGGTTGTATACTCGTATGTGTACATATACCATTGCTAGCCCAAATATATTCCTCACTTTTTGTGAAAGATTCGTGGTGCTCTAAATCGAAGCAAGTGGAAGTCCCTAGCTAAGGATAGAAGGATTCCCAAACACTCCCAACTTTTTTTATTTTTTACCCATCATTTTCTAACTAATTTGTGTGGATGAAAATGTAATTTACTTTACTGTGAATATGTGTTATGGCTTAATACTTCCTACTAGCTACAAGTTTGTTGTATCTTTTTCAACCTTTCGTTTGATTCTCTCCTATCTTCAAATTTGACTTTCAAAATGCTTGTATTGGAGAAAAGATATGACCAAGAGATCATCTGAACTAGTAATGATTTTAAGATTTTAATAGATCGATCACGACTCGTAACAATTAAAAAACTAGTCAAAGTTTCTAGCTTAGTTATATAAATTTGTAGTTGAGAAATGATTAAGACCCCCCATCTCCTTCTACCAATTTGTAAAATGTTGGTGTGAAAGTTATTAGCTAAACTGTAGCAATAGACAACATTTAAAAATGAAAATGACATGTTGGTAGATTCGTCTAATCAGGCTTCAAATTTGGGCCCGTTAATACGGCAATTAAATAACCCAATGATTGGTTCAAATAGTTGGTTTAATAAACCCATATCCAAATATCCAATTGCTAGCACTTTGACTATCAATAGTTCTTTTCTATTATGTTGACAACTTGACATGTTGTATTGAGACTTGATTTCACAATTTTATGATTAATAGTGAGTCAATTTACAAATTTTTATATCCCTAAACCAAAAAAGTGCAATGATATGGCACATCTATATGTCTGTGCAAACTTATACAGACATACATGAAAAATTGTTCAAAATCATGATAGGTCAAGTCACAACTAGTCGCACTTTTTAAGCAGGTTGTGGACTATACGAACACATTAAACTCATTATAGTCGCACTCGCACTTTTTAAGACAGACATGATTATAGGCAAGGACATATGACTCATTATAGTAACATGATCTTCAAAAAATAACTATAATAAACTACTTTGCTGATTATATGTTGATTCTTACACCATTACAGATTGATTGTAGATTTGTAGTTGATAACAATGTGGTTAGTATGCTATGGCAGCTATGCTGTACAGAGTTCGATAAGTTGGATATACTAAAATATTTTTCTGTAAGTTGGCCCAGTGGGCTGGAATACAAGGCTAAAAGGCCCTCGATACTCTGCTCAGATTTGCAAAAATGACCCAACTAAACAAACTTAAAGAGTTAAAGGCCCAGTGGTCAATTGTCACCTGGGCAAAATAAAACAATTGAATAAACTTGGTATGTAGCAACCCTAACTTTTTAAAGGCAAGTGAAACGATACTAAACAATTCTTCAAAAATGATACTAAAGGAACTTAAATTTTTTCTTGTGATTGATACATTTGATTACTTTCAGTCTTAAAGCCGACCATCTATAGTTCTAATCGATATTTGGTAGTTAGCTGAAAATTTTATGATATTATCTACGGAGCAATATATGATGTATTTGACATAGTAATGCACTTAGTTAATTAAAAAGTTAAAATGCTCGTTTGGATGGGATCATAAACAAAAGCTCATGAGCTAATGGACGTATGTCTTTGTCATTGTTATCTACTTAGCTGTACCTATTAAATGGTATCATAACAGATTGTCAATACATCTTTAATTCTTTATCATACTACAATAGAAGTCAAAGTTGTTTAGCAGGAAAATTTAATAGCAGTTCATATTATACAAAAGGTAAACAATAATTTATTGTATTACTTATGGTTAGGCAAATTGGGCAGTACTTAGGTAACTTAGCAATATACCATTCCATCATATGTTGAGGAGTTATATATGAAAACGTTTTGTAAGGTCATAATACAATAATGGGCATTACTTATGGCTGACTTTTAAAAAGTCGCGGTGAAACATATACAAGTTTTGACTTTCTTATAAAATTGCATGATAAATGCAAACGTGAATACGATATAAGTTTAATTAGATATATCAGATATCTAACTTTAGTTGTGTGGGTGGTGAACTATCATTTAGCTTACCAAACTATTTTATACGTGACTACAAAATATACGTTTAATAAATATATCGATGTTTTGTTTAGTTTTAAAATATAAGTGTCCAACGTCTGGTCTTTCTGAAAGGCGTAGTTATGATGCATTAGGAGCTTCCGGTATGGTCTTTTCTACTTCCTCTCCTAAGAAGTCGTTGTTATGGGATAGAGTTGTTTCTCAGTCGTTTTTATCGATTTTCTCTAGAAATCTCAATCTTAAGTTTAGTTGGGTAAGTTGGTTGCAAAATCCTATTGCTACTATATCTTTCTTTTAATTGTTTCTAGCTTTTGCTAGTTTAATATAAAGCTGCTGTTCAAAAAATAAAATAAAATAAAATATAAAAAATAAAAGTGTCCAACGTGATGTTTGATGTTCTAAAGTCGACTATACAGACGAAACATAGCGAGGATCGGAAGGGGTTGTGGCCCTTCAAAATTGTTACTATAAGTATATTTTTAACCTTTATGTTTTGTAGTTAGACATTATGAATACCAATGTTAACCAAAATATAAATTGGCCCTTATAAAACAAATACATTACAGTTTAGCTTATTAAAAAAACTTGTTTCATGATTTTAACTGAAAGCAATGTTTGTCATTTTTGTGCGTATAGTAATATTCACGCTAAAACGATGGATGTCCTTGGAAAATGATCTCAAAGAAAAAGTTGAGAGAGACTAATATATATTCTAGAAAACTCAATATTTGACTCATCTTTTTAGTTGAAACGTTTTCTATTACCGAGTGTAAAACTTTCATATGGTTTGACATGATTGCTAAAATTTTCAAATAGAAGATTCATTTATTTGAAGAAAAAAAATCGTCAAATATTTTTTAGTTGTATATATAAAAATAAAAAAATAAAAAAGTTTATTCTGCAGCCTTTGGCCTTACGCGGCAAGACTCGATCCAAAAAGTTGTAGAAATCATTGCAAGTTGGTCAATATTTTGTTTTACTTAACTTCTTTTTCTACATTGGCATGCAATGCATTATTTTCAGATACCTTTAAAAGAAAAAGGTAATGGGGTACTAAAAAAACCGTTACAGTTGTATTATACCTTTCTATATGTTATTTATTTATTTTTATTTTATTTTATTTATTTTATTTTATTTTATTTTATTTTATTTTATTTTTAGGTAACCCAAAAGTAAAATGATATGTGATTAAGTGATTAACTGATTAGGCTGGACACAGTGGTGACCCATATTTTATCATTTTTTTAGCTGTCACATCAGCTTTTTTTCTCGTCAACCCATATTCACCTCTCTTCACAGTGGTGACCCAAACCGTTGGAAAAGTGGTATTTGTGTTGTTTGTGTTGTTTGAATCTCGGTCGAATAAGCGACCCATATTGCAATTTTAGTCCGACGACCGATTTCCACAACCGACGCCCATAATGGTGACAACCGATGTTAATATCGGTTGACCCATTCCCACAACCGATTAAATACATCCCTCTGTGGATAGCCTTAGGCCTAACATAAATTGTATGCAAAACAAGACAACAAAAGCCATATGTACATCTTGAATTATATCGGTCATTTGCTAATTACTCCACTTCAATCAGTTTTGATATGCATTTGACTATTGAGCAATGGTATAAAGTATAAACTCTCACACGTCAAATAAACTACCGATTATCAACTTAAGGCGGGCACAACAAGGAGGTCGACCGACTCAGTCGTTCAAGTCGATGAGGGTGGTCCTTGTTATGGGGTAAAGGTCGCTGAGGGTCGTCAGGGACTATTTTGGAGAACAACGTCGTGGTCTCGACCTTCATGTAGTGTAGGTCGATGTGGGTTTTAATTTAATCAAAATGTATATTGGTAGGGTATGTTTTTTTGTAGTGTATGTCGTTTTACTGTGCCTAAAGGGTCGCTGAGAGTTATTATTGTTGGTAGTCTAAGAACATGTCTAGACATCCGACTTGCATAACCATATTCTAAGCAACAAATATATTTTCACATTATCTTTGATCCGGACTTCCGGTATTGAACTTGTTATGAATTTTACATCAACGCTGATATCCTTGACTTTAGAAACCTAAAGCAACTAAAATCATGATATTGAGATTGTAACAAGTAACCTTTTGAAAATAGAACAGACTCGATCTAAATTTCTACCTTTGCAATGATTCTCCAATGATAACGGGCATACATGATACAACATAGAGTGAATGTCATGCATTCAAATTCTTTCACCTCGTCCCATTCATAAACTAAGATGTTGACTTATCTAGTTTTCTTTTAACAAACCATTCATAAACTAAAAAGCTTAATTGCTATGTTAGGTGAAGAGCTTTTTAAAGTTTTTTAGAGTACTGAGTGGTGAGTAATGAGTTTTTTAATTTTTAATATTCATTTGTCAAAAAAGCGATAAGTTTTGCTATTTTTTAAAAATGCTCATTTTTTCAAATGTTTTTTTAAGAAACTGTGCGCGGTGAGCTGTGGCTACTACTCACAGCTCACTGCTACCGCTCACAGCTACTTTTAACAAACACACCTTATATTCAATTTGACAATTAATAAAAAATAGATTACATATAATTGAAAAACATAAGTCTAAACTCAAACAAAACCTTATTTATAATGAGAGCCTCCAAAACCTTATTTATAATGAGAAAAGTTTATTTATGAACACTTATTTTGTTGCATACCGATAAACTAATTTCATTATCCAAATCATTTGATCAAGTAGACGAGATCATACACTTAAAAAAAACATCACTTCCACCACTTTTACCCCTCTTTTAAAGTTAAAACTCAATTTCACTACATTTTTAAAAAATAGCATATGTGAGAAACCGTAAACCGTTAACTTATATAAATTACACTATCTTGATGAGCATTTACTTATCTTTCAATAGAGGAACGCTTTAATATACTTTTGACATTTTTTTTTTTCTTTTTGTGTTTTTTGTTTTTCCTCTGTGCAGTATTTTGCTTGACATATCACTTGTAATATAACAAAAATCTGTAAGTTTTTTGTGTAAAAGGTCAACGACCCGGTAAATATATTACTCCAAAAAGCATTTAAGTACAACGGATATGGGTGAATCCCATATCTCAGCCCGTTACATAGGCGAAAAGCTTACATAACAAAATACCTCCTGTCTTCTAAACAAGAAAACAAACCACATGATAACAAAAGACACTGACAAAAAAGTAAACTACTTCCTACGACCTTGGAGATTAAAGCCATACATGGCATTAAGAGCATCCAAATTCCCTGAAAGATCATAAATTTGCTTCGAATAATCATCATAGTCATCAAACTCATCTTCACGCTCATGACCACCACCAAACAGGTTAGCTGATTCGTCGAACGTGTTAAAAACCTCATCATCATCACTATCAGAAACCACAACCTCACCCACCTTAGAAAATGGGTTAACCCTCTTAGTAGAAGAGGTAGATGGAGCAGGAGAAATACTAATCTTAGGAGACCCATACTGCTCCTTCTCTTTCATATCACTCACAAGAGGATCTTGTTATGCATTACTAGTCTTTAACGACTCATCCTCATTAACTTTTATTGTACGACCAGAAACCACATCCTTGTTAGTGTCATTAGTAGCAATACCAAAATCATTCGTATCATCCATATTAAGAGCATCAAACTGGTTAGATGTATAAATCTTCGTTCCACTCAAACTAGCCACATCAGGAGTCATCTTCTTAGTTCCATCCACTCTCTTGGGTTCAATAGGAGGCACTTTGGGTCTATATTGCATCATTTTACCCACATTAGGCTTTGTAAAACCTCCTTTATTAGGACCAGATTGGCCACCACTATTACTCTTCTTCTTAGTATTGATCGTTTGGAAAACATCATAAACACTTGGTGTAGGCTGAGTAGTAGTTGGAAAAAATTTAGGACAAATAATCAGAGTATGACCAAAAATCTTACACTTATCACAACGAGGTGGTTTTCACTCGTATTCAACCCGTATCTTCTCAATAGTTGAACCCAACCCATCAAGTAAAGGTATTTCAACAGTAAGGCTATCCCTAAGCACCTCATCCGACTTCACTTCAATCGTGCATCTAGCAAAACTACTACGGCTCCACAATTCCTTGCACATTTGGCGAGTATAAGCATCTAACCTTTTGGGTGTACCAAGCAATTTGGCAAGAAGACTAAGGCCATCATTAGAAAACATAGCAAGAGGAACATCATGGAATTTAACCCACACCGGGATATTGGTCAAATCCTCTTTAAGTAAGTTGGTGCTCAATGTCCATGGTTTAAGAATAATAGGTACATTTCTAATCAACCAATGACCGTTTTCTAGAACATCATCTACACCTTTCTTTGAATTGAACTTAAAGAAAAAGAACCCCTTTGCATTCATCATAACCTTTTGTATACCGAACTTAGCCCACGCATTACGTACATAGTAATCAATAACAGGAAAAGCAAGGCGTTGACCAAGGAAATACCCATAAAGAGTATTCTCAAACCTAGTGTTCACCTCTTCAACCACTTTCATAGGGACAGAAAGATCCACACCATTTGATTTCATGCTACATTCCATCCTACGAAAGTTAGATGTGTATTTCTTAGGTTCATTAGAAGTAGCACAAGCATATGATGTAGGAGGTTGTTTCAAAGCATCCAAGCCAACCTTATCCATACCAACAGCCCCATGCGAATTCATATAAACCTTTTCAGAACCTTGAGCTTGGTTAGCAGCCCCATGTGAACCATTCGGATCATAAGCAAAAGAATCAAGTGAAACCGGCTTCACTTGTTTATTCTTGTCCACTAGCGTAGATAATTCAATATCACCATCCACAGCACTCCACTCAGTAATAATAGGACCAGACGGTACATTCAAAGTGACACTATTAGGGTTCATCATTGAGGCTGAACTCAACGCACTGATACGTGTGGGAATCGCAACAGGTTTTACCTCTCGAGGGATCTCGAGAAGCTTACAACCCCCACCAGGCAGTGTACCTGATCGTTGTAGTATAGTATAGTGACAAGTACCGGGGGATTGATCGTTCAGCTTAGGAATAGTGTCGTTAGGATTAGAAAGCCTAAATACTAGTTCTAAAGATGAGGGATGATTATTTTTGTATTTTTATATTTTTATGAAAGCAAGTAAAATCTCGGGGTTTGAAGGATTTGGGCGGAATTAGTTGCTAATCAACTAACCCAATACTAAGATGCAATCAAAATAAAATACTAGAAATTAAAATAAGCTAATTAAACTAAGGTTGTGAGCAGTAATTGGAGAAAATGTGTTTACTTAGATTTCACTACTCCCTAGATATCTTTTACACGTTAATTACTTGTTATAATTGCATGGATGACGGATCGTATTCCTTAATACCATTCATGGGGTGGCACACATAACTCCCCAATTCTATGAGCTCTTATCTCCTCCTACACCATGCCCAGCACAACTATAGGGATTGTAAACAGTGGCTCATGCATTAAATACAACCAATAAAGACCTAGTGCGCCTCGGTTCATGTTTCTTAAGACATTCAAGCATGTTACCAAGTGGAGATCTGCCAGTTTTCTTAAGCCTAACATATAAATCATTCATCCAAGACAAGAATAAACAAGTAATCAACACATAATCAATATCTAGGTTTCATTAGATCTAAGCAAACACAAGATAGATCTAGCCTAGCATGATGGAATTAAGACAAGAACATGATATAGACAACCAACACATAGACATATTGATTGAATTAGAAGAACACTTATCTTGATTAAACATGCAAGGTATCAAGGGGTTGGAACCCTTGAAAAACCTGTAAAGTTACACCAAAATCGTACTAGGGTTTCTCCCAAAAACTTCTCTTTTTAATGTGTGAAAATTAGAAAACTATATATAGAAAAATAGGTCTGACGGCGTCAAGACAAACACTGTGACGCCATCACCTCGCGGCCAAAACTCTTCTCGGACTGCCTAGATCTACTTCTGACGCCGTCAAGACTTATACACTTCCAGGCCGTCATGACTCTTTTACTCTTGACGCCCTTCCTACGTGACGCCGTCAAATCTGTTATGGGTCGTCATGGAAATTCATGAAATTTGCTCTTGACGCCGTCAAGGTATTGCTCTTGACGCCGTCACCTACTGTTCCCAGCATGGAAAATTAAGACTTTGGCGTTTTCTTCACTTTTATGCTCCAAAAACGTCCGAATTGCTTCCTTTTCCAGATTTCTCTCCCAAAGTACCTAAAATCACAAAAGGAACGATTTAGGGCAATATTTGATCAAATAAATTCAGATTCGGGCTTAAATGACCCCCTAAAAACGGATCATTTTTCGCCTCATCATATACCCTTACACTTGAGATTTGCTTGTCCTCAAGCAAATGCGCTTTTATTCTAGTCAAAATACAAGTTAGGGGTCATTTAACACTAATATAAAAGTAATTACAACAAATAATCGTTCCACTAAAGACCAATAGACAAGCACGGAGGTCATACACTAGCACCTCACAAATAGTGTTTAGATACTCACATCTCTCGGGTGTAATAAAGTGTAAATTACAATATGGAAACGGAAGATATCTCTCACTACCTGTCATAGAAAAATAGATTACCATAGGCTTGGGAAAGGATCAAACCTCCACCACATGGCGTAAGCACCTAGGATAAACTATCAAAGAGGTCTTTTAAAGGGTTGTAACGTTAGGTGTAGGGATATGAAATACACGGTTTTGTTGGATAAAGGAAGTTTTATTGGTGGCGAGTTAACAATCTTAGTTAATTACATGTACAATATGGCGTTGCTAAGCCAAGACTAGACTCGACTTAAGCTACCAAATGAAAAATAACAAAAATATAAAATGAACATAGAATGAAACGGGATGGTAGTCCGTATGTTTTTTTCTCTTTTTTTCTTTTTTTCTATTTTTTTTTCTTTTTCTTGATTTTTCGATTTTTTTTTTTTTTTTTCATACACTCTTACCCTACCATCCGAAATAATACATCATAGGGAATGAAAATTCCCCTTACACTTGAATCTTTACATATTTTACATTTAACTAATCTAATGACTCGAATTAAGAAAATCAAAACACTTGGAGCACTTTTAAGATTAGCGTACATATGGGGGTAATAAGTGATGTTCTTCCCCATTACTCCATAAAATAAGTACTTACCCATGAGTCCCAATCGTCCCAAAACAATATGTACAAGGATATGACTCGACTTAGCAACCATGTAATCAATTAGATAGTTAACTTAGGGTTTAACAAATAACAATAATGCACTAAAAATGAGCGCATACACGGAAGGCTAAGGTGATTTGGTTGTACATTTAAGTGGGGTGTAACAAATTCTTCCTTTAAGTAAGATGCTTAAAGTTAGAAACGAAAAGATAGGCTCGGAGGGGTGTACTAGGGGTTTCGTGTACTAAAAATGAGTACAACGCTAAGGGTGTGGGAAAAATTAGTTGACTTAACTAGCCAAGTAATATGACTTAAATGGTCAAGAAATTATAATACGGGTTTAACACAAGGGTGATCTTAATGCATCTTATCATGTAGTAAATCCTACCACACGAATGTAGTCTCACTAGCGGTCTCGGGATGCATCACTAACGCAAGTTCTAGAATCTAAATGCTACCGGTACACTCATAAGCACTAATAATAAATGCTTTTCCTATCAAATCTAAAGGCGAACCTCACATATTTGGGTGGAAAATTTTTCTGAATATACGGTTATGTGCTAGTCATACAATCTCCTATCCATGAGACGCTTGCTATGGCTAAAGTTTCACTCCTAAATGTTGTAAAAAAATTTAAATTTGGCGCTAAAATTTCACTAACAAGTATTTCTCATAGTTTTATTACACATCTACCATTAAACAAAACAAACTCAAGCGAAAGTGCATATGTAAGGTATCATCTTTTTACCCTCCCCTTACACTTAAGATGAACATTGTCCCCAATGTTCAAGTAAAGAATGTAAAAGTGAAAAAGTAAAGAGAATGAAATCAAATACTCCCCTGATTCGCTCGGTATGGATAATAGGATGGCCAGGTTAAATCTTCCTCCAAGAAAATGAACAATCAAAGCTTCCCTTCCAGAATATAAATCATCTTCTTGTCATACATAACCTGTAAAACCTGACAAAATAGACAAGACAACCTCGCGTAAAATCAGCGGCATTCTATATAAGTTACTAAATCCTAGAAAACAAGATAAGATATAATGCTTGTGGAATGAAGTTTGCAGATCTCCTGGAGATTATAAAACTTAATAATTCACAAAAACCATACGAATCCGTTAGAAAAACAAAACTGGTAAAATTTCCAGATTTTAACTCCTGACGCCGTCAGAATTGACCTGCAGAAATCCTTATGTTAAGTTTCTGGAAAATTTCTGGAAAAACTTGGTCCTACTTCCTGGAAAATCCTGCAAAACTTCATTATGACTCAATACAAGCATTTGACTCTAACAAATACGAATACACATGCTCATTTAATATCGTGGAGAATCATGATCGGTTTGTTTCTTAAAAACATATTTGGGGTTTCCCCTTACACTTATCTTTTGCAAAAATACCTTTGGGTGGAGTTAAGACTAGGCCAAAACAACAAAGTAAAGTATTTCCACTATTTAGTTTAGAGACATGATCAACCAACAATAAAAACTAAGCATGCATACGGAAGCAAATAACAAACAAACAAATAAAATCACACAAAACATGGGTTGCCTCCCAAGAAGCGCTTTTCTTTAATTACGAGTCTTGTAGCTAGACTCAAGGTCATGGGTCACTACGTGATTTCATCATTGGAAATGATATACCCCATATAGTTGCGATCATTACTGTTATGGTGGTAGTGCCTCAATCTGTCGATACTCGCAATCACCATCCCACCTAATTTGCTTCTCAAGTTAGCTACCCCATCTTGGCTCACACCTTCGATTGTGAATGGCCCATACCACCAAGGACTTGGTTTATCGGGTGGTATTGTTATTTCCGAGTGTCTTAGAAGTACCAAGTTACCTTCCTCAAATGATACATGATTTTCTGCTGGTTGAGTATGTTCGAATTCGACCTGAACCTTATCGCTTTTGCATCTTTCATTTTTGGCTTCCTTATAGCTTTTGATTCTTGCCTCCCATGCAAGAATTTTATTCTGAACACGAATGGGTGTCGTGTCAATGTTGTTTTTGAGCTTTCTCCAACTCAAATTCTCATACTTACTTCGTGGGGTCATGGGGAAGCTAATCTTTCTTTTTCCAGATTTAAGCTCGATCTTCCTACCTTCATATTTAATGACAGCCCTAGCGGTAGTGAGGAATGGTGACCCAAGGATTATTGGCATGCATCCATCCCCTTTATCATCGATGATCATAAAATCAACGGGGTACATGAATCCTGCGACATTAACTAATACATCTTCTGCGATTCCAAGGGGATATACGTACGAGTGTCCAACGAGAGATAACCTAACACGAGTAGGGGCTGGCATTTTTGACGTTAGTTGGATGTAAATAGTTAGGGGCATAAGATTTACTTCCGATCCTTGGTCGGCGAAAGCACTAAGATGTTTCAAGTCCCCGATGCTTGTTGGTATCTCAGAGTTCCCACATGCTATCTGCTTAGTAGCCACTTTTTGTACCAATAGCTTCTCGAATACTGATCCTCCAGGAAGCTTATCATACGCATCTTTCACTTCTTCCTCTTTCTCAGAGACCTGTCCGGAGGATTGGTTACGCCCATCACCCTTAATCCAATTTGTTATGGTGTTTCTGTTTATATCATGTTTCAGGTAGTAACTCAAAGGTTGGGATTCTGGTGGTTTTTCTAAGGTCTGTTTAGCAGGGGTTTCTACCTTCTCGTTATCCTTATGGACAATGGTGATGGAGTTAACAAATTGGGTGGTGGGAGTGGCGCTTTCTTTCCTTAGTAGTATTCGTTCGGGGGTTCTCTGGTTGGCATACTCCTCCAATAGACTCATCATCTCATTCATTTTCTCCTGCATCTCCTCTTTTTGCTTATAAACTGCTTCCTCGAATCTAGCAAGCCGATCTGAGTGAGTTGCCATATATTCTCTCATCCTAGCTTCAAACTCCGAACTAAGCTCTTTGGGAGGGGAACAAGGTGGGGCATAGTTCTGAAAAGTCTTGGCGTTTTCTCTAGAGGGTGACTCAGATAATGGTGCCGAAGTTGGTTTTGAGACAGAATTGACAGTAGCCCGTCTAGGACTTAAAGGTCTCCTTTGCCTTTCCTCAAAATAGTCAACTTTTGCCTCGAGTTTGCATAGGAGTTCATCGGGGATTTCGGTGGTTCCTCCAGATGTCGAGACTGCATTGATGGCCGCTTCTATCGTATGATTAAATTCCCACATCTCATGATTATCAACAGCGAGCTCTTCGATAATTACCCAAGACTCCTCGGCGTTCTTATCACGCAATTTACCTCCCGCGGCCCTGTCGATGGTGTGCTTAGTGTGATAGTCAACATGGTCGTAGAAAATCTGGACTAATAACCAAAGGTTTATACCATGATGAGGGATCTTGTGGAGGAGATCCTTAAAATGGGCCCAAGCCTCGTAGAAAGTTTCACCCTGCCGTTGTTCAAACATCAAAATGTCCCTTCTAAGCATTGCAGTCTTTTCCGGCGGGAAGAATTGGGTAAGGAAGCGATTGGCGAGATTATCCCATGTGGTGATGGATCCCGCGGGTAAATGCTCAAGCCATTGACTAGCTTGATCCCGTAGAGAGAATTGGAATAGGTGTAATCGGGTTGTCTCTCTAGTTGCAACATCTAGGTCTATGAAATCAACGATTTTGAGAAAGTCCTTAAGATGTTGGTTTGGATCTTCGGAACGAAGTCCATGGAATGCACATCCGCTTTGCACCAACCGGATTGTGTCGGATCGCAAGGGGGTCACATTGGCTCCGGTGAGCTCAATGGTGTTTCGGTAGCCTTGGTGGCTAGGTCGGGAATACTCTCCTAAGGTTTGGGGCCTAAGGGGTTCTAATGGTGGGTTTTGTTGTGGTGGGATGACGGGTTCAAAGATGTTACCACCTTCCATGATGTCGGATGGTAAAGAGTTACGAACAAAAACATAAAGAAATAGATAGACTAAAGAGAACCTAAAAATAAAAATAAAATCTTACTAGAAAGGAATCTAGCAAGTAGACCTAATAAAAAGAAATTCTAACCTAGACAATAACTATTCCCCGGGCTGCGGCGCCAAAAACTTGATACGCGTTGGAATCGCAACAGGTTTTACCTCTCGAGGGATCTCGAGAAGCTTACAACCCCCACCAGGCAGTGTACCTGATCGTTGTAGTATAGTATAGTGACAAGTACCGGGGGATTGATCGTTCAGCTTAGGAATAGTGTCGCTAGGATTAGAAAGCCCAAATACTAGTTCTAAAGATGAGGGATGATTATTTTTGTATTTTTATATTTTTATGAAAGCAAGTAAAATCTCGGGGTTTGAAGGATTTGGGCGGAATTAGTTGCTGATCAACTAACCCAATACTAAGATGCAATCAAAATAAAATACTAGAAATTAAAATAAGCTAATTAAACTAAGGTTGTGAGCAGTAATTGGAGAAAATATGTTTACTTAGATTTACTACTCCCTAGATATCTTTTACACGTTAATTACTTGTTATAATTGCATGGATGACGGATCGTATTCCTTAATACCATTCATGAGGTGGCACACATAACTCCCCAATTCTATGAGCTCTTATTGATGAGTGCTCAAACACTCATCATTTTTTGTCTAATCTGAACTGCAAAACATACAAAAACACTCAGAAATGCATCAAAATACCAAAAATATTTCAAAATTGTGTTTTATATGTTTTAGATGCAAAATGAGCAAAAACAGATGAAAAACGTACAAAGTTTGCAAATTTGGCAGTTTCAGTCCCTCAACTTTCATAAAATTACAAAACTAGTCCCTGGATATTCAAAATATGGAAAATTATCACCAAAGGTCATTTTGAAATCATAAGTTGTCATATTTAGTCCTTTGGTGAAAAATTAGAAAAGTTTTGGAAATTTACAGTTTGGTCCCTGGAGTTTCAGATTTTGGCAGATTTGGTCCCTGGTGGGATAATTTTGAAAGAAAAATCAATTTTGGTCCTTGGGGAAATCACAAATATCAATTTTAGACTTGGGATGAAAGTTTGAGAAATTTACATTTTTGGTCCCCGTAGTTTGGAATTTTACAAATTTGGTCCCCGGGAAATTTTGAAAAATAAAAATGAAAAAAAAATGGTTTTTGAAATATTGGTGATTGGCAATTTGGTCCTTGGTATTACTTTTGGGAATTTCATTTTCATTCCCTCAGTTTTTGGTAAATTACAAAAATAGTCCTTGTGTCTTTTGTAACAAACCAAACGGACCCTTCCATATTTATTACCCAATAAACCAAAACAATACCCCTTACACCAAAGCCCACCTTATAACTCCTTCACATCCAAGCCCACTCCACCTCCATCAGCCCACCACTTAAAAATATAAAAAACATACACCCCGTATTATTACTCCATCCGGTCAAACCCCATCGTTGACCCCTCCTTCCACCTCACAACTTGGTCTGCCATACTCAACCAACTCTCCATAACCCCCCTCCTCCAGCTCACCTTACCCATACCATGTTCCCTTGCCTACCACTAAACCCCAAGACCATTTATTGCCCAAGAATTACTCTAAGCAATCCCCTAGCTGCCAAAACATCTTTTCCCGCCAAATCAAATTTAAAGGCTAAGATTTAATCAAGTGATCCAACGGACCAAAAAGATGGTGGGAAAGAGAAAGGGACTCTCCAGAGCATATAAAAAGGAAGTGGAATGAAGAAACAAGCAGTAGATAATGTAGTATAGTTTAGCTCAATTTTTCAATCATGTCGAACTAATGTATTTTCCATTTTCAGTTGTAAACTTGAGCTTTTAAGTATTGTAATCAGTCCTTTTAATGTAACCTAAACTTAATTTAATCCTAATTTCAAGATTATCAGTTGAATTTAGTTTTTGGCAATTTGTTACTAAATCCTCATTTTCTCTTAAACACTGTTAATATCCATGATTTACTGTTCCATGAACTAAGTTTGAGTTACTTGAAAGCTTTGCTTTTGAATTGATTTTCATAAGCTCTTAATCCTGTTTTGAGAAGTTAATTCCAGTCTAGTCATAGCTTTTATGAGCCTATCTCCATAGCTTTTAGCCATTTCAGTTTGCATCAAGTAAGTAACCTTTTTAATCTTCTGCACCTCAGTTATTTTAGCTTTAATCTGCTGATATTAGCTTAGCTTGATGGTATGTAGCTTATTGTGTGTCTAATTCAAGTTTCTACAGGTTCTAGCGCTTAATAGTGTTTCTACTGTCTTAATAAAACTCAACTTGCTTTCCTGTCATTTAGTTGTCCTCTGTTAGTTCTTAGGAATCTATTAGCCTTTAAATTAGTTAAGAAATTTGGTTCAATAATTAGTTTAAGGATTAGAAGCCCAAATCTGTTAGACATAGTGAATTAGGTTCAATTAGGGAGTGTTTGGAACAAGTGTGTTCCATTTGTTGTAGCCATTTATCTGTGTTATAATTAGTTAAAATCTGTCACATTAGTTACTAATAGGGTAAGTACACAATAAAAGCTTGGTCTTGTTCATCAAAAGTCAAAGATTCATTGTAATTTGCCATAACAGTCCACTGTTGGACTGTTATGATCTCAAATTCTCCATTAAGGTTTGTTATATGTTATTGTACCCTTATTTTATCATATTCATGTTCATTACATCCATTATAATTAGTTAGAGCCAAGCAAAATCCATTTTAGTCAAACTAGTTCTTTATTATTCAAAAGTCAAAAAGCTCTACTAGTTAAATTGGGTGATCTGTGTTGATCTTTCATTGTGTCTGTGTTGATTGGATTTGTCCAAGCTTTTGCATGATCATTGTCCTTCAGCTAGTCTATCCTAATATATTTTTTTTATATTTTTTTAATTTTTTCTTGGGTGTCTTTTGCCCCCTAGAACAGGGCTGCAGGGGGAGTGTTCTCCCCTGCACCATCAAACAGATCACCATCTGTCTTGGTTCTGTGGGCCCCACAGAGCTCACCTGTGGGTCCCACAAGTTGTTC
Source organism: Artemisia argyi (assembly GCA_030686995.1). NCBI lineage: Eukaryota > Viridiplantae > Streptophyta > Magnoliopsida > Asterales > Asteraceae > Artemisia > Artemisia argyi. Next base: position 75,606,404 of record CM060696.1, on the reverse strand, counting down.
TTGGGTGATATTAACTCCCACCATACCTGTCTTCCTAGTTCAAGTCTTTATCTTGGTCAGGGTTATAACACCCCCAAAATCGATCAATACAGCGGAAGACTTAAAATGTCAGCGGAAGACTTTTGGGGTATTATATTGTGGATCTTTCGTCACAATTATAGGAAACGATTCAAGTGATCGTTTTAAGTTTTATTTAAAATACCAAATATTCATAATTTCAAGAGAATTTGTTATTCAACAACAAGTTTTATTTAAAGAGAAATAAGCGTTTCCTTATTTGCCCACTTCGTGCCGTTGCCATCCATTCCATTTAGTTACCTGAGATAAACATGCTAAAAGTCAACAAAAGTTGAGTGAAATTCATAGGTTTATATTTAAGAGTTTGAACACAAGAGATAGATGTTTATTGTAATATCGATACAAATAAACAAGTTAGAAAATCACATTCATTATTGCATTAAGCTCATGACACTCAACGATTCAACAGACATCAATATTTTCATAACAATGATGTGAAATAAATGGCCCCCAAGATAGGTATTTGCCAGTAACCTATTATATTCAAATAACGTGCATTTGGTGACTTTCCTCTAGCAACCAAATGGGGATTGTCAATCCCTAATAGATCTATTCATAATTATTTACGTTCACTTTTCAAGTGATTAAGGTTCATGATCGAGGGACTTTTGGCAATAGCTATTTAAGCAATAATAAGATCAGGAAAAGACTTGTGTTCGGTTTTTAAGCATGTATCCCCCCCACAGAAAATTAGTTAAATGTGGGCTATGAACTCACCTTAGTAGGATAGTAGAACAATTGTAATCTCAACGACGCAAGGCAACGGCTTCACACACAACCTAAAAGATATGGCACGTTTCAGTTCTTAAGTCTCGTTTTATTGCGAACGTTTATTATTAATTATAAAGAATCGATAAAGTGCATATGTGATGTGTTACGTCGTATAAAAATAAATAATGGTTACGTATTGTTTTATTCGTCTAAATTTGTTTATCGTTATATAAGTTTTATTCGTATTATATATATAATAAGTTACGTTTTATTATTTATCATTTTAATATATAATCAAATATATATATATATAATAAATATAGAATTATTATTAAAAGTAAATATTTCAATTCGATCCTTAATGTTTTCTCAATTTTTACACTTTTTACCCTTAACGGAAAATATTTACGCCGTTAGTCCAAAAGTTATATATATTTACATTTTTAGTCCAAATATCAAATATATACATTTATTATCCTTAAGTTTTAATATTTACAGTTTATACCCCTTAGAAGACAGTTTTTATGCTTTTCACTCAAGTTTACCAATTTGGCAATTTTAGTCCTTATCCTTCGTACATTTGCAAAAATAGTCCCAACTTTACCAAATTCAAAACTTAACAATTTTATTATTTCATTAAGCTCAAAACATTTAGAAAAGCTTATTTTCACAGCTTATAAGCTTATTATTTGCTTATTTTGTTCAGTGGGCTTAACGATCCAATATTTAGGCCCGTTAAGGTTTTATGATTCAAAGGGTTTGGGGGAACACTAGGTTAGTCGAAATCCATCATTTTAAGTTATAACACCATTTCAAAACAGCTTATACGTTCAGCTTATCACAATAAGCTAGAACAAGCTTTTTGGGCTTGTAAGCCTACGTAAGGTTTTAAAGTTTCTTAAAACAGTTTCCATAGTGATTTACTTTAGGTCTCGTTAGGTGCTTAAATGAAATCATTAGGTCCAAGTATTTATCATTCTCGTTTCTATTTCAAGTAGGTAATTAGATCGTACGAAAATAATAATAGGTCGTGTGTTAAATTTAGAAATGGCGAGGTCAAATTGTAAGCCAAAACTCATTACGTAAAAACTATATAGGTTGAAAAATAAGCTAAGTCTTTTAGGATTCTTTCGTATAGGTTCACTACACTTAGAAACATGTGATTTTTAGTGTGTAGATGTTATTATAAGTTCAAATCTTTTATAGGTTCTCATTTGTGACGTAGCCAAATAATAGTATAACACATAAAATGTATACGTTGTTTTTAAGATTTACGTTTTATAGGTTCTAAGTGATCGTGTATAAACAAGAAATACGTATATGAAAATAATGAAAATAAAGATTTGGAGTCTCACCTCACCTCAAAAGGTGGAGTAAAACAAGACGTATGGTTCGTGTATATGGTTCAATGTGTTGTGGTTCACTTCACGTTCCTCCAATGGTTCAAGTGACTCCAAGCTTGCTTCCTAGGTTCTCTTCTAAGCGTGGTTCTCCTAGCAATCCTTTCGTCCCTTCATTACTCTCTCTCGTTAATATTTTTAATAGTATGGTACGTATAAGAGTAGTAGTAGTTTGTGATTGCATGTAGACGTTATATAGTAAGTTATGAGGTGTGGAGAGATACGCAAGATCACATGATCGATCATGTTCCATGTTGAGCAAATAGTAGCACCTCTTCCCTTGTCCAATGGCGTGCGTACAAACCAAGTATCCTTGTGATACATTCCTGACGCCTTTTCTGTTCATTCACTCGATATTGGGGAGGAGGGGAGGCATGGAAGAAAGGTTATGACACGTTTTCTAGTTATCTCCATGGGAGCGTTCATGGTTTTGCTTTGGACGTTTTTAGAGTAGTAAACGAGGGTGAGTAAGAAATGTTTATGTCTCGTGTGGTTCTTGGATACTACTTAAATCAAAATGGGTAATAATAGTTATTCGTTATGTGTAAAAATCGTGCAATAATAGGGTGCGTTTGGAGTGTCGCGGCTAGCCGAAAACCAAAACAAAATAATAACAAAGGTGCGTTTTGGGCTTAAAGCCTGGTGGGCTTGTGGTGGTGTCGGCCCAAGCAAAAGAAAGAAATAAAAGATAGTACTAGTCCATTTGGTTTGTGTATTGGATTTCGTGGCCCAAAGGGTGTTGGGGGCCTACCTAGGGTGTCTCGATTATCGTGTCGAAGTTCAAAAATATTAGTGAGTGTTCTCGGAAAGTTTCGTAGGTTCGGGAAATATATAAATAGTATACGTTATTTAGACGAAACGTATTATTAAATAATAACGCGTTATATAATTATTTATTGTTCGCAATAAATATAGGCAACCTAGGTTGTGTGTAAGCATCGTTCCTGGGTAAACGGTCAATCACAGTTATCATAGTGGTTCAATATCAAGCCATATCAAAAAAAAATTTTTTTTTGTTACCCGTAAAATGGTATTAATTTAGCGTAACATCGTTTTATTTATTTGTTTGCATTTACTAATCGTATGGGAAATTTACGAGAGGTTACAAGGGTGCCCTTGCCCCCCTCTTTTCCTAGCTACAAAAGCAGTAGCAGCAGCCTGCTATCAGTTGGGTCAAGAAAGCAATCTTGACCCATTTTGATATTTAGTGACTTTGGTTCAGTGTTTTTTTCTTTTAACATGTCCAATTATCTAGTTTGAGCTCATTTCCATCAAAGTTTCTAGTTTAGGACTTATTACACCCACATTTACCCTCACAGTTGACCAAAGTCAACTATGATTGGTTTAGCTTTTCCAAGTGCTTTAATTTTGAGCCATTCTGATTCCATTGCATCCTAAGTCCATAATTTTTAGTTTCAAGTAGTTTTCGATCAAGTAAAACCAGAAATCACACCTTTAAGGATAAGTGATAGTTTCTATTTAATAGAAGCTATCTCTTTGATTTTTCTTTTTATCTTTTTAAAAGTACTTTTATATTTTCTTATTTTTCTTAAGTTCCTGGTAGTATAAAGTATTTTCTAGAATTTTTTCAGATTTTTTTTATCTTTGTTTGCTATTTTTTATAATTAATATTAGATTAATTAATATATAATTAATATTAGCATTTAAAATAGAAGTAATAATTTTTATTTAATAGCACCACATTTTTATATTTTTCCTAGGATCTAGGTAACTTAAAATAGTTTTAGGAATTTTTATAGATTTTTCTTATGTCATTTAGTAATTTTTAGATTTAATGTTAGTTTAATTAATAGTTAATTAATATTAAGTTTAAAATAGCATAATTAGTTTTTATTAAGTAAAATCTAGTTTTTATATTTTTTATAGCTTTTATATGTTATAAAATAATTTTAGAAATTTTATTAGAATTTTTACTGTTCATTTAGTATTTTTCTTAATTTAAACTAGTTTAATTAGGTAATTAGTAATTAATTAATATAAAATTCACAAAAAGACAAAAATACATATTTTTAGTTTTAAAACTTGTTTTTAGTTATTTTATAATTTTAGAAATTTTATTTTCACCTTTTTAGTATTTAATTAGTATTATATTATATTTAAGTGTTTTAAATATTAATAATTAGTAATAAATAGTATTTAATTAATATTAAATAATTAATTAGGGTTAAAATTTATTTTAATTTTCTATAAATTTTCTTTTACTTTTAAGTTTATAAAAAAGTCATTTTCACCCCCTGGGTGTTTTCAGATTTCCGTTTTCACTTTTTATTTCGTACGTTTACGTTTTATTTAAACGTAACGTACGCGTTTTTAAGTTTTAAACGTTTCTGGTTTTTCTGACTTTTCCGTCTTATCCATATAGCTTGTTTAAGCTATTTCGTTGTATAAATCCTTAGTGTAACCAATCTCAAAACCCTTCTAATCCAAATTCACCCGATCACAGAACCGTTTGATTACAATCCACACCTCGTCGGGACATAACGACCCGGGGAAACACTGTATTCCACGGAGCATTGACTCTAGGCAGTTTGACCTAGTTGACCATCACCTGGTCAGTTTAGGTTGACCGTTTGGAGCCAATCAAATTTTGGCGCCGCTGCCGGGGAGGTTGTGTGCGTATCTAAACGGTTTTTCTGATTAGTGACTTTGGAATTCGTTCCATTGTACATTGATCCATCCTTTGTCTATAGTTTCTATTTATCAAAACAAAAACGTTCCCGAAAACTTTTTAAACTCAATTTTCAACGAACACAAAACACAAAAACATTTTCTTTATCATTTGTACAAAATGATTTTCAAAAACACCAAAAATATCCTTCTTCACCCTCCTACCCTTTTGATTCTCATTTCCTCACCCTCTATACACATTTGATTCTTTCTATGTCTCATCCACACTTTCTGGTTTGCCAATGGTGTGGTAATCCTCATAATGGTGGCAATTGCCCCAGTTGTGGTATGGTAGAGTCAGGAAACGGGTCTGTATATAACCAAGATCCTTATTCCTACCATGGCACGACTGATTCACTCCATCAGTTACCACACCATGATTCTCATCAGTTTTACTGTTGTGAGCACTGTGGTGGTTCACACTACAGTTATGATTGCCAATCGGGAAACACGCTTGTCTATGAGCAGTTTCCTGATAACGGTTATGACTCTAGCACGTACAACCCATAGCCACATCAGTTTTACTGTTGTGATTACTGTGGAGGTCCACACTTCAGCTCAGATTGTCAAACGGGTAATCCTTATCCTTGTGACAATTTTGACACATCGTATTATGACGAACCTCCATCTCCACCAATTCCTCAAAGTCTTCTCATTGATCTTTTAGATTTAGTGAAAGATTTGAGAGGAATCACACATACCCCAGATAATCCAAAACAAAAATCGATGGAAGAATTGTTAGCTGACGAACAGGCTGCTAAAATAAATTCCCAAGATGCTTATGAAAGATCTATTAGGGAATCAATAGCAAAAGAAAAAGCAGCCAGATCTAGCTCTCGATTCCGTTTCATTCCTGATGACAGTGATGATGAGGATACACTTGATATCCTTGGATTTTATAAAGATTCATCAGGTTCATCAGATGAGATTCCATCAGTTGAGATTCCATCTCAACCCACTTTTATCACACTCGAGGTTTCCACTCACTCTCTGAGCATGGGGGACGAGCATCTTGACACTGTTCCTGATAAGGAATCGGACGAATTAATAAAGTCTAGTGTTGAGAACCTTGTTCCAATCCCAAGAGAGTCACAGGGAACTCTTGATCATATTTGTGATATCCCTCCTCCTCTTGTCTTCCCGACTGATCATGTTGAGATGTTCTCCGATTCTACTGATGACGATTCGTTATCTAGTGGAGACATCGTTTTTATGGAAGAATTACCTTCTAAGCTAGTTAGCTTAGAAGAAGAGAATGATGAGATTGACACTGAAATCAAGGATGAAGCACTTTGTGCAACATTATTGAATGTCGATCTCCTCATTTCTAAAATCGAGGCTTTCAATATGAAACCTATTTCATCTCCTATCCCCATTAAGGATAGTGACATTTTCTCCGACGATCCTATTCCGGAGTTTGAAGCCTTTACCTTTAATCATATGGGAGAGAAGATTAGTGACTGTACCACTTCTCATTCTCAAATTTTTCTCCCCAATTATGATTCATTCACCTTTGAGGAGTTCTCCGGTGAACTCACTCATATCATATCTCCATCGGAGTATGATAACTTCCACTTTGATCTAGACAAAGTTGATCTTTGTTTTCCGGAGGGAAATATTCTCAACCTTGAGAATTTGATTGATATCAAAATCCCAACCCTCCCACCCATAATATGTCTGGATCATTTGAGCTTTAATGATGAGATTCATGATACACCAATCATGAATTCTCTTTCCGATGATGATGAATCAATCCTGATTGTCATCAAGATCTTTCTACCTTTCTTCACCTACATGGTGACTTCTCCTGTTCTTTACTCCTTCGGGAGTGAGGACACTATATTTGATCCCGGCATTTTCATGTATCATTACCTTGAGCCGGATGCTTATAGGGTTTTCACCCTAAGTGTGGGGGAGTCTCCCATGCTATGGTTACAAAAGAAGTGAAAATACAAAATGGTGTTTTCCACGCTTAGCTCGTAATGTTGCCCTTTTACGTTCAAAATGTCGGCATAATAACCGGGATTTTGAATATTGGGGACAATATTCATGCTAAGTGTGGGGGGGGGGGGTATTCGTTATTCTAGCGAATTCTATAACATTTTACTATATAATACCCCCGTTTTTGTAACACCCCCAAAATACCGCAGCGGAAGACTGTGTCATAGGGGTGCTACTTCATAATACAAAGTACAAGGTATAGAAAACGAACTCTAAATGAGACGTTTTGAAAAGTGACCATTCGATTAATAAGTTTCGAGTTACAAACTGGAGTTCCATAATACAATACATAAGAGTTTTAAAACATATCGAATGGTAAAGATAAAAGCATAAGTCTTCAAAACATGCCAAGCGACTCTATGCTCCATGCAACAGCTATCATCTTACAGACCTGAGATAAACATGCTAAAGTGTCAACACAATGGTTGGTGAGTTCATAGAGTTTGTCTTAAAATAGTTGAAAAGCCTTAAAAGAATGTTCACACAGCAAAGGCATCGTGAATCCACTCAGTTACAAGTCCCGCCATAAGAGACTTGTAACCTGTGTGTTCACAACCCACTGCTAATATATATGGTATAATAAAGACATGTATAAGTTCATCAAAACAATTTTAGCAATTAGTCGTGAGTCTACACTTCATCTCCGAAGACCTCACGTTTATGATGTATCCAACATTCGCAAATGTTAGGATGTATCAATAGCCTCAATGGTCATCCAACAACTTAATTTGGAGCCATCGGAAGTCTCAATGGTCATCTAGCAACTTAATCTGGAGCCACTGGAAGTCTCACAATTAAATATAACGCAATCATGTAGATATGAAAATCAAGTATAATGCGATCAAGTATAAGACAATCAAGTGTAACACAATCAAGTATAAACAATCAAGTATAAATGTTTAAGAGTATTTGTACAAGTAAGCAAGTAGTTGAGCATGTATCCCCCCCAAGAGTTAAAACAAGTATGAAAAGAGTAGGGGCTATGACTCACCTTAAGCTTAAGTGAATGTGAAATCAAAGTGGTAGTCGAATCGTGAAAGTCTCTAAGAGCAGCCTATAATAGAACGTTGCGACTTAGGTTTGGAGTAACGTCTAAGAATACGAAGAATTGCCTATATATGTCTTGCATAATGTTCATGATGTAGTACTTAGTATATAGCGTAAGTCTTTGAATATAAATGGTTTATGAAACATGTATAAGTTGTATATCTCTTACTACCGTTTGGCCCGACATAATTCAGAAGTCATGGAGTAAACGTTCGAGGAGCCAGGACACTTTAACTCGTAAATCCACAACTCATCTCGACGGCTTACTTAATGAACTCCTCACATGAGGCTCCCTACTATTGTAGTATTTGATAACAAATGTATAAGTTTTGATCCGAAAAGTTACATGTCCAATATTTGAATAAACTTAGGAAAGTCTATTTGTACATGAAGATTGTTATTAAGGTAAGTTTATTATAACTTGTATCTCATGGTTCTTTAGGTGGAGTAGATCCAAATTGTTTGTTCAAGTTATCGTTAACTCCTTGTTTCATGTTTTCGCCTAAGTAAGTTTATATGGTCATTTAGTCATGGCTTCGCCGTGACCTTGGTCATTTTTCCATGGTCTTGAGACTCAACCTTGGCTTTAGCCATGGTTGTGGTCTTGGCTTTAGGTCATTAGACCTCTTGGTCTTAGTAAATCATAACTATAATATAGTGACTTTGGTCTAAAATGGGCTGTTAAGATTTTGAAGAAAATTATCACTCGGAAAGCATTTTCAGGGCTCGAGCTTCTTTATTTCTGAACGAAAACGTCGTTCTGGACAACTTTCGTGTTTTAACTTTTTGATGAATCGGACCAGAAGGGTGACTTTCAAAATCAAAATTTGATCAGAATGCTATTTAGGCAGTTTTGCCGTTTTGGTTTCGCTAGCTTCAAATGGTCATAACTTTTGACTCGGGTACTCGTTTTGGGTGATTCAAATTGATATGTTTTCCTTGTTAAGTCCTCTTTAACAGTAAGTAAGTGTCAAATATCAAAGTTATACTATTTTGGTCGTGGTTCTCCATAAAAATCACTAGTTTGCTTGTTTACTTGTCATAAGTTAACATATGTATACCAATACTTGTTTTATCCATTTTTAAACATCATGAACACAATAACAAGAACATATATAGTATGAAAGGAACACAAAGAGCATGAAAATGATAATTAAGAAAGAAAGTATGTTAGGGTTTGCTTACAACTTTTGAAGAAACTAACTAGAACCAAGAACAAGATCACTAATCCTAAAGTTTCAACCAATAGCTCTAGCTTCCAATACTTAACCACCCTTGCTAATCTTGTATTCTTTGAATGATTTGTGATGAAGGTCTAGGTGAATTTGAGTGGATCTAAACTCAAGAGAATCACCAAAGTATATGAGGTTATGGAAGTGTTTTGGTTACCTAAAAGAAACTAGGGTTTCTATCTTGAAGAAGTACTTGAATCTTGCATAAAACTAGGAATGAATTAGCTAAGTGTGAAGATGTGTTGGGGGGTGAGGATGGACGTTCAAAGAGGGGATGGGGGGCTTATATAGGGTCTTAAGGAGGTTAGTTTAGTTGACTAGTCCAACCTTGGAGGCCAAGGTGAACACATGTATGAAATCTAAGCCTCCTAGCATGAGATCAAGCCACCTATGGGCTGAATTCCCCCCCCCCCCTTAAGTCGGTTCCTAAACTTGGAGAACAAGGTGTGGACTTTTGATGATATTATCCTACTTATGTGACTAGTTTTGACTCCGTAAATTGCTAACCGTAAATGATTAAGCCTCAAAACGTAAAACCGGGAGTCGTAAAAATACGAAACTTGAAAGTATTGTTAAACATGTCAATATAGTCCATAATAAAATATAAAATGAGTGGTAGGATCTATCGGGTGCTAAAACCCTGCTAAAAACTGGAAACACGGGTCTAAAACGCGCAATTCGCGTAAAACGCTGAACTGAAAAACGTAAAATTCCAAAACTTTTGGAATTGTCATAAAATGATAGAAAATCATATTTCTATAGTTTATAATGTTTTATGGATATATCGGGATGCTGGAAGGACGTTTAAACCTAAAAGTAAATCTCGGACACGGCTTTGTGATTTTTGCAGAAATGATCCGACGAGCGTCAAACTCTCGGATTATCGTTAAAATAGTTTAACTTACGAGAATATGAAATAAAAATTTCTAAGATGAATAGTGAAAAGTGAATAGTAAAAGTGAATAGTAAAATTTTCGGGAATAAAAGTTAACCTGAAATTGCGAATTGTTACAGTCTCTACCTCTTCAGGAAACTTCGTCCCGAAGTTTAGTGTGTCTAGGTCTCTTATCTTAATAATGGCATAATAAAGCTAGATTTTGAACTAGGATAGAATAATATGGTAGGATAAAGTACGTACCCGTTACGCATTGCGGGCTTCCTTAGCACCTAAATAGTATGCTCGACCCCGAGGTGGACTAACATTGTATTCACGGTTTGGGTTATTTTCTTCAAGCATTACTGCTAGAGTTGGGTTATCTAGCACTTGTCTCTGTGCCCTATTTAACTTAGGACAAGTATCTCGGAAGTGGTTTGGGCTGTTGCACTCAAAGCATGTCTTTTGGTTGTTTCTTATATTGCCCGCATTCACCGGTGCTACTTGCCTTGCCGTTGCTTTACACTGATTTGTAAAATGGCTCTTCTGATTGCAATTAGTACACATTCGACAGGGCTCAGACCTCTGATGATGATAAGCACATTTATTACACTTAGGATGTGGACCTTCATACTTTCCCTGATCATAAACTGTTGCCGCAAATCCTCTTGCTCTTTTATTGTCAACCATTGTACCCTTTTGCTCGCTCGATTCACCCGTTCCCTTCCTTTTGTCACTATTCTTCAAAGTTCCATTCCTAACCATCTCATCTGTTAGGGTCCCTGCTCTCAATATTGCACTCTGAATTGTGGGAGGTTCGGTTGTTTTCACCATCCCACGAATCTCGGGAACAAGGCCATAGATGTACCTCTCAATCCTCTTGGATTCAGGGGTAACCAGATGAGGAACTAGTTTAGCTAGTTCATGAAACCGATCTGTGTAGGTTGCATGACCAGCCCCTACCATAGAGTGATGCCAAAACTCGTCCTCTAGTTTTTGCATTTCATTAACCGGGCAGTACTCTTCCTTCAGTAGTCCCTTAAAGTCGTCCCATGTCATGCCTACAGCTGCTTCTCTAGTCCTTGCTTGAATCTGCATGTTCCACCATGTCAATGCCTTTTCTGATAGCAAGCATGCAGAATATTTCACTCTCTGGTGGATTGCACAGTTACTGATATCGATCACTGACTCCATCTTCTCGACCCATCGTGTATATGCCAATGCACCTCCTTTACCATTAAACTCAATTGGTTTGCATGACGTAAATTCCTTATACGTACATCCAGTCCTATGGTTGTTGTTGTTGTTGTTGTTGTTGTTGTTGTTGTTGTTGTTGTTGTTGTTGTTATTACCATTCCTTCCTCCATCATTTGTAGCGTCATTTATGCTTCCGTGGTTTCCCGAATTGTTCATGTGATTGCCAACTTGTGTGACTATGGTGGGAAGTAGGTTTTGTAGTTGTTGGGCAATAATGGTGGAGACATCTGGATTTCCACCATCGTTACTAGGGTTACTAGTGTTGTGAGCATCTCCTCTACCTCCACGTCCACCAGTTCTTCCACTATCATTACTAGTGTCGTGAGTAGTTCCTCTACCTCCACGACCACCAGTTCTTCCACCTCTTGGTGTTGCACCACCTCGGCTAGTGCTACGAGTTACTCTCTTTGGTGCCATGATATCTACAAGGAGGGATATTTTGTCGACGTCAGATATGAGGTGATATTCCTAGACTACTTAGTCTTAAATCTTGTCAATTTGAGTCAATCGTTGATTAATGTAAGCATGGTCAAATATGTCTACGTGAGTCGTGACGCATTTATAATTATGTTGGCCACCATAATTATAATTGCTTCCTTTCACACGTATACATATTTACCAGACACACATAACTCAACAATTGGTACTACATAATTGGGTAGACTTTCTATCATCTGCTCTTAAGTTGTGAAAGGGTAACGTAGTCTGGGTATCTAGAGAAGGTGATATGACGAAATGGACTAGTCGCGCTTGTAGAAAGGTTTGAGTGTCGTACTAGGACATATGAACCATTTCTAGGTATTAGAATCATATAAATTAAGTATAAGGCAAATCATCAAATCACTACAGGAAACTAATAACCTTTATTTAACTTAATCTTATGTCTTATCAAACAAGAACTGTCACAAGATTAAGTTAATTAAACAATTATTACTTAGCTCTAAATTTTTGATGACTTGACAATTGTCTGGGGTTTCTCCTAAACAAACAATTAGCAATAAGCATATGCGCATGAAGTGTGTGTAAGGCAATATAAAGAGGAGAGTCTTAATGTTTATATCAGTTATAGTCTAGGCACTAAATGCAACCTAGTTCTCTATAACCAAGGCTCTGGTACCAATCTGTAACACCCCCAAAATACCGCAGCGGAAGACTGTGTCATAGGGGTGCTACTTCATAATACAAAGTACAAGGTATGGAAAACGAACTCTAAATGAGACGTTTTGAAAAGTGACCATTCGATTAATAAGTTTCGAGTTACAAACTGGAGTTCCATAATACAATACATAAGAGTTTTAAAACATATCGAATGGTAAAGATAAAAGCATAAGTCTTCAAAACATGCCAAGCGACTCTATGCTCCATGCAACAGCTATCATCTTACAGACCTGAGATAAACATGCTAAAGTGTCAACACAATGGTTGGTGAGTTCATAGAGTTTGTCTTAAAATAGTTGAAAAGCCTTAAAAGAATGTTCACACAGCAAAGGCATCGTGAATCCACTCAGTTACAAGTCCCGCCATAAGAGACTTGTAACCTGTGTGTTCACAACCTACTGCTAATATATATGGTATAATAAAGACATGTATAAGTTCATCAAAACAGTTTTAGCAATTAGTCGTGAGTCTACACTTCATCTCCGAAGACCTTACGTTTATGATGTATCCAACATTCGCAAATGTTAGGATGTATCAATAGCCTCAATGGTCATCCAACAACTTAATTTGGAGCCATCGGAAGTCTCAATGGTCATCTAGCAACTTAATCTGGAGCCACTGGAAGTCTCACAATTAAATATAACGCAATCATGTAGATATGAAAATCAAGTATAATGCGATCAAGTATAAGACAATCAAGTGTAACACAATCAAGTATAAACAATCAAGTATAAATGTTTAAGAGTATTTGTACAAGTAAGCAAGTAGTTGAGCATGTATCCCCCCAAGAGTTAAAACAAGTATGAAAAGAGTAGGGGCTATGACTCACCTTAAGCTTAAGTAAATGTGAAATCAAAGTGGTAGTCGAATCGTGAAAGTCTCTAAGAGCAGCCTATAATAGAACGTTGCGACTTAGGTTTGGAGTAACGTCTAAGAATACGAAGAATTGCCTATATATGTCTTGCATAATGTTCATGATGTAGTACTTAGTATATAGCGTAAGTCTTTGAATATAAATGGTTTATGAAACATGTATAAGTTGTATATCTCTTACTACCGTTCGGGCCGACATAATTCAGAAGTCATGGAGTAAATGTTCGAGGAGCCAGGACACTTTAACTCGTAAATCCACAACTCATCTCGACGGCTTACTTAATGAACTCCTCACATGAGGCTCCCTACTATTGTAGTATTTGATAACAAATGTATAAGTTTTGATCTGAAAAGTTACATGTCCAATATTTGAATAAACTTAGGAAAGTCTATTTGTACATGAAGATTGTTATTAGGGTAAGTTTATTATAACTTGTATCTCATGGTTCTTTAGGTGGAGTAGATCCAAATTGTTTGTTCAAGTTATCGTTAACTCCTTGTTTCATGTTTTCGCCTAAGTAAGTTTATATGGTCATTTAGTCATGGCTTCGCCGTGACCTTGGTCATTTTTCCATGGTCTTGAGACTCAACCTTGGCTTTAGCCATGGTTGTGGTCTTGGCTTTAGGTCATTAGACCTCTTGGTCTTAGTAAATCATAACTATAATATAGTGACTTTGGTCTAAAATGGGCTGTTAAGATTTTGAAGAAAATTATCACTCGGAAAGCATTTTCAGGGCTCGAGCTTCTTTGTTCCTGAACGAAAACGTCGTTCCGGACAACTTTCGTGCTTTAACTTTTTGATGAATCGGACCAGAAGGGTGACTTTCAAAATCAAAATTTGATCAGAATGCTATTTAGGCAGTTTTGCCGTTTTGGTTTCGCTAGCTTCAAATGGTCATAACTTTTGACTCGGGTACTCGTTTTGGGTGATTCAAATTGCTATGTTTTCCTTGTTAAGTCCTATTTAACAGTAAGTAAGTGTCAAATATCAAAGTTATACTATTTTGGTCGTGGTTCTCCATAAAAATCACTAGTTTGTTTGTTTACTTGTCATAAGTTAACATATGTATACCAATACTTGTTTTATCCATTTTTAAACATCATGAACACAATAACAAGAACATATATAGTATGAAAGGAACACAAAGAGCATGAAAATGATAATTAAGAAAGAAAGTATGTTAGGGTTTGCTTACAACTTTTGAAGAAACTAACTAGAACCAAGAACAAGATCACTAATCCTAAAGTTTCAACCAATAGCTCTAGCTTCCAATACTTAACCACCCTTGCTAATCTTGTATTCTTTGAATGATTTGTGATGAAGGTCTAGGTGAATTTGAGTGGATCTAAACTCAAGAGAATCACCAAAGTATATGAGGTTATGGAAGTGTTTTGGTTACCTAAAAGAAACTAGGGTTTCTATCTTGAAGAAGTACTTGAATCTTGCATAAAACTAGGAATGAATTAGCTAAGTGTGAAGATGTGTTGGGGGGTGAGGATGGACGTTCAAAGAGGGGATGGGGGGCTTATATAGGGTCTTAAGGAGGTTAGTTTAGTTGACTAGTCCAACCTTGGAGGCCAAGGTGAACACATGTATGAAATCTAAGCCTCCTAGCATGAGATCAAGCCACCTATGGGCTGAATTCCCCCCCCCCCTTAAGTCGGTTCCTAAACTTGGAGAACAAGGTGTGGACTTTTGATGATATTATCTTACTTATGTGACTAGTTTTGACTCCGTAAATTGCTAACCGTAAATGATTAAGCCTCAAAACGTAAAACCGGGAGTCGTAAAAATACGGAACTTGAAAGTATTGTTAAACATGTCAATATAGTCCATAATAAAATATAAAATGAGTGGTAGGATCTATCGGGTGCTAAAACCCTGCTAAAAACTGGAAACACGGATCTAAAACGCGCAATTCGCGTAAAACGCTGAACTGAAAAACGTAAAATTCCAAAACTTTTGGAATTGTCATAAAATGATAGAAAATCATATTTCTATAGTTTATAATGTTTTATGGATATATCGGGATGCTGGAAGGACGTTTAAACCTAAAAGTAAATCTCGGACACGGCTTTGTGATTTTTGCAGAAATGATCCGACGAGCGTCAAACTCTCGGATTATCGTTAAAATAGTTTAACTTACGAGAATATGAAATAAAAATTTCTAAGAAGAATAGTGAAAAGTGAATAGTAAAAGTGAATAGTAAAATTTTCGGGAATAAAAGTTAACCTGAAATTGCGAATTGTTACAGTTTTATCCAAAAATTCAAAATTTTTTCACTTGAGTTCAAAATTTTTGTGGTAATCAGTCCGCCTTGTCTAACCGACAAAAGGGATTGGCTAGTCCAGGAGCAAACGGCTCTTGGTAAAGACATCTCAAATCCGTTTATGGCTTGCAATTTGCCCAAAATTGTATGGTTCCTCAATTCCCCGAAAACAAATGAGTTGGCTAGCCCGCAAGATTATGGCTTGTTGTAAAGGCCGTGGAGAATCCATAATTGGTAATCAGCTCACCAAGATGTTGACTATTCCGTCAAGAGCTGGCTAGTCCAGAAGCAAATGGCTTCTGGTAAAGACTACTCAAATCCGTTGACAGCTGGTGGTTTGCTCAAAATCACACGGTTAGACTTGGGATGAAAGTTTGAGAAATTTACATTTTTGGTCCCCGTAGTTTGGAATTTTACAAATTTGGTCCCCGGGAAATTTTGAAAAAAAAAATGAAAAAAAAAATGGTTTTTGAAATATTGGTGATTGGCAATTTGGTCCTTGGTATTACTTTTGGGAATTTCATTTTCAGTCCCTCAGTTTTTGGTAAATTACAAAAATAGTCCTTGTGGTGTCTTTTGTAACAAACCAAACGGACCCTTCCATATTTATTACCCAATAAACCAAAACAATACCCCTTACACCAAAGCCCACCTTATAACTCCTTCACATCCAAGCCCACTCCACCTCCATCAGCCCACCACTTAAAAATATAAAAAACATACACCCCGTATTATTACTCCATCCGGTCAAACCCCATCGTTGACCCCTCCTTCCACCTCACAACTTGGTCTGCCATACTCAACCAACTCTCCATAACCCCCCTCCTCCAGCTCACCTTACCCATACCATGTTCCCTTGCCTACCACTAAACCCCAAGACCATTTATTGCCCAAGAATTACTCCAAGCAATCCCCTAGCTGCCAAAACATCTTTTCCCGCCAAATCAAATTTAAAGGCTAAGATTTAATCAAGTGATCCAACGGACCAAAAAGATGGTGGGAAAGAGAAAGGGACTCTCCAGAGCATATAAAAAGGAAGTGGAATGAAGAAACAAGCAGTAGATAATGTAGTATAGTTTAGCTCAATTTTTCAATCATGTCGAACTAATGTATTTTCCATTTTCAGTTGTAAACTTTAGCTTTTAAGTATTGTAATCAGTCCTTTTAATGTAACCTAAACTTAATTTAATCCTAATTTCAAGATTATCAGTTGAATTTAGTTTTTGGCAATTTGTTACTAAATCCTCATTTTCTCTTAAACACTGTTAAGATCCATGATTTACTGTTCCATGAACTAAGTTTGAGTTACTTGAAAGCTTTGCTTTTGAATTGATTTTCATAAGCTCTTAATCCTATTTTGAGAAGTTAATTCCAGTCTAGTCATAGCTTTTATGAGCCTATCTCCATAGCTTTTAGCCATTTCAGTTTGCATCAAGTAAGTAACCTTTTTAATCTTCTGCACCTCAGTTATTTTAGCTTTAATCTGCTGATATTGGCTTAGCTTGATGGTATGTAGCTTATTGTGTGTCTAATTCAAGTTTCTACAGGTTCTAGTGCTTAATAGTGTTTCTACTGTCTTAATAAAACTCAACTTGCTTTCCTGTCATTTAGTTGTCCTCTGTTAGTTCTTAGGAATCTATTAGCCTTTAAATTAGTTAAGAAGTTTGGTTCAATAATTAGTTTAAGGATTAGAAGCCCAAATCTGTTAGACATAGTGAATTAGGTTCAATTAGGGAGTGTTTGGAACAAGTGTGTTCCCTTTGTTGTAGCCATTTATCTGTGTTATAGTTAGTTAAAATCTGTCACATTAGTTACTAATAGGGTAAGTACACAATAAAAGCTTGGTCTTGTTCATCAAAAGTCAAAGATTCATTGTAATTTGCCATAACAGTCCACTATTGGACTGTTATGATCTCAAATTCTCCATTAAGGTTTGTTATATGTTATTGTACCCTTATTTTATCATATTCATGTTCATTACATCCATTATAATTAGTTAGAGCCAAGCAAAATCCATTTTAGTCAAACTAGTTCTTTATTATTCAAAAGTTAAAAAGCTCTACTAGTTAAATTGGGTGATCTGTGTTGATCTTTAATTGTGTCTGTGTTGATTGGATTTGTCCAAGCTTTTGCATGATCATTGTCCTTCAGCTAGTCTATCCTAATATATTTTTTTTTTATATTTTTTTAATTTTTTCTTGGGTGTCTTTTGCCCCCTAGAACAGGGCTGCAGGGGGAGTGTTCTCCCCTGCACCATCAAACAGATCACCATCTGTCTTGGTTCTGTGGACCCCATAGAGCTCACCTGTGGGTCCCACAGGTTGTTCTTGGGTGATATTAACTCCCACCATACCTGTCTTCCTAGTTCAAGTCTTTATCTTTGTCAGGGTGCCCTTGCCCCCCTCTTTTCCTAGCTACAAAAGCAGTAGCAGCAGCCTGCTATCAGTTGGGTCAAGAAAGCAATCTTGACCCATTTTGATATTTAGTGACTTTGGTTTAGTGTTTTTTTCTTCTAACATGTCCAATTATCTAGTTTGAGCTCATTTCCATCAAAGTTTCTAGTTTAGGACTTATTACACCCACATTTACCCTCACAGTTGACCAAAGTCAACTGTGATTGGTTTAGCTTTTCCAAGTGCTTTAATTTTGAGCCATTCTGATTCCATTGCATCCTAAGTCCATAATTTTTAGTTTCAAGTAGTTTTCGATCAAGTAAAACCAGAAATCAAACCTTTAAGGATAAGTGATAGTTTCTATTTAATAGAAGCTATCTCTTTGATTTTTCTTTTTATCTTTTTAAAAGTACTTTTATATTTTCTTATTTTTCTTAAGTTCCTGGTAGTATAAAGTATTTTCTAGAATTTTTTTAGATTTTTTTATCTTTGTTTGCTATTTTTTATAATTAATATTAGATTAATTAATATATAATTAATATTAGCATTTAAAATAGAAGTAATAATTTGTATTTAATAGCACCACATTTTTATATTTTTCCTAGGATCTAGGTAACTTAAAATAGTTTTAGGAATTTTTATAGATTTTTCTTATGTCATTTAGTAATTTTTAGATTTAATGTTAGTTTAATTAATAGTTAATTAATATTAAGTTTAAAATAGCATAATTAGTTTTTATTATGTAAAATCTAGTTTTTATATTTTTTATAGCTTTTATATGTTATAAAATAATTTTAGAAATTTTATTAGAATTTTTAATGTTCATTTAGTATTTTTCTTAATTTAAACTAGTTTAATTAGGTAATTAGTAATTAATTAGTAATTAATTAATATAAAATTCACAAAAAGACAAAAATACATATTTTTAGTTTTAAAACTTGTTTTTAGTTATTTTATAATTTTAGAAATTTTATTTTCACTTTTTTAGTATTTAATTAGTATTATATTATATTTAAGTGTTTTAAATATTAATAATTAGTAATAAATAGTATTTAATTAATATTAAATAATTAATTAGGGTTAAAATTTATTTTAATTTTCTATAAATTTTCTTTTACTTTTAAGTTTATAAAAAAGTCATTTTCACCCCTGGGTGTTTTCAGATTTCCGTTTTCACTTTTTATTTCGTACGTTTACGTTTTATTTAAACGTAACGTACGCGTTTTTAAGTTTTAAACGTTTCTGGTTTTTCTGACTTTCCCGTCTTATCCATATAGCTTGTTTAAGCTATTTCATTGTATAAATCCTTAGTGTAACCAATCTCAAAACCCTTCTAATCCAAATTCACCCGATCACAGAACCGTTTGATTACAATCCACACCTCGTCGGGACATAACGACCCGGGGAAACACTGTATTCCACGGAGCATTGACTCTAGGCAGTTTGACCTAGTTGACCATCACCTGGTCAGTTTAGGTTGACCGTTTGGAGCCAATCACTTATCTCCTCCTACACCATGCCCAACACAACTATAGGGATTGTAAACAGTGGCTCATGCATTAAATACAACCAATAAAGACCTAGTGCGCCTCGGTTCATGTTTCTTAAGACGTTCAAGCATGTTACCAAGTGGAGATCTGCCAGTTTTCTTAAGCCTAACATATAAATCATTCATCCAAGACAAGAATAAACAAGTAATCAACACATAATCAATATCTAGGTTTCATTAGATCTAAGCAAACACAAGATAGATCTAGCCTAGCATGATGGAATTAAGACAAGAACATGATATAGACAACCAACACATAGACATATTGATTGAATTAGAAGAACACTTATCTTGATTAAATATGCAAGGTATCAAGGGGTTGGAACCCTTGAAAAACCTGTAAAGTTACACCAAAATCGTACTAGGGTTTCTCCCAAAAACTTCTCTTTTTAATGTGTGAAAATTAGAAAACTATATATAGAAAAATAGGTCTGACGGCGTCAAGACAAACACTGTGATCTACTTCTGACGCCGTCAAGAATTATACACTTCCAGGCCGTCATGACTCTTTTACTCTTGACGCCCTTCCTACGTGACGACGTCAAATCTGTTCTGGGTCGTCATGGAAATTCATGAAATTTGCTCTTGACACCGTCAAGGTATTGCTCTTGACGCCGTCACCTACTATTCCCAGCATGGAAAATTAAGACTTTGGCGTTTTCTTCACTTTTATGCTCAAAAAACGTCCGAATTGCTTCCTTTTCCAGATTTCTCTCCCAAAGTATCTAAAATCACAAAAGGAACGATTTAGGGCAATATTTGATCAAATAAATTCGGATTCGGGCTTAAATGACCCCCTAAAAACGGATCATTTTTCGCATCATCACTCACCAAAGCTAGTAGTGACTGTAGTCGCGTTAGAAGAATTAGGTTGCGAAGTACCAAGTGAAACCGGCTTCACAAGGTCATCATTAGGGTCCCTAACACTCCTAGCAACTTCACGAGCTTTAGAACATTTGAATCGAGCACTCAATTCCTCTAAGTTCACATTAATTGGAGCATTAAGCTCATCAACATTTTTCAACACATTAATTGACGGTTCATCAACATGCGTATCATTCACACCATTCAGCCCTGTATTAAGCTCGTTTTCACCAACATTCATGGCGAAATTACAAGTAGCTGGTTGCGGATAATCAGATGTAGGCACATCAGATTTAGTATCTATACTAGTCTCATTACCATCAGATGCCACAATAGGAGATGTAGCAATGTTTTCGTTTGCCACTGAGCGTGGCTTACTAGTAGTTCCCCCTCCCAAATTCGACATCACACCAACCTGAAAACCCTTACACAAGAGAACACGAATAGAAAACACGAAGAAAATATGTCTGGTCTTCAAACAACACAAAAAACCCTAGTTTAGCAACTAGGGTTTATAAATGATAAGCACTAAATAATGATTACATGATATGGTGATGATGTCTGATCGGTTTGATTAATAATGAAACAGGTCTCTAATAAATCAGAACCGCCTAAACAAAACCCTAACTAACGATCAATAGAAACCCTAAAAAATAAACCTTACACGATCGTTTATCAAACCAAAACTGAAAAGGAATTAAGATAGATCATGCACTAGGTATAATCTAAACTTAAATCAGATTAGTAATGGGAAGATAGAAGATTGATTAGATGAAAAGTTTAGGGTATCGCATGTCTTCAAAGTCGCCAGTTGGTGGGAGATTTTTTTTTTTACCAAAATCTGTAAGTTCTAACACTCAAAATGTTGTTTTAAAATTAGCATAATTATTTGTGTAGAATTCCAAATGGTTCACCATTTTTTGCATTTAAAAGGTAAAAATCTTAGCTTTTCAACTGTATATCACACATAATTTTTGGACTTTCAAATCACTACAGTTTATTCATAGAATATATGATTTTTTATTTATTTTCTAATGCGTTTGATGTATCACATATGATATAACACTAATTTTTAGATTCGAAGATAGAAAATATTGACAAAGATGCAAAAAAAAAGGTGAATCTTTTGAAGTTCTATGCAAATACTTGTGCCTTTTTAACGAAAACACGTTTAGTATTCGAACTTACATATTAGCGTTATATCACAAGTTATATATCAAGCGAATTTGAATGTCATTTCTTTTTCTACTTTCAGCAACTTTTATGAAATAACTGTATTGGTTTAGATGTTCAAATATTATGTGCGATATATGGTTGTAAGGCTTAATATGTGTTTCAATAGAAAAAATGGTTAATCTTTTGGAGTTATATGCTCATTTGGAGTTCTATAAAAATATTTATATCTGTTTTACGTAAGCATGTTTAGTGTTAAAAATTACAAATTAGTGTTATATCACAAGTGATATATCAAGTAAAAAAACTATACCGAGGAAAAAAAATGAAAAAGTTTTGTCGAAAATATATGAAAATGCGTCTATATTGAAAGATAATTAAATGCTCGTCACGATAATGTAATTTATTATAGGTTAACGGTTTACGATTTTTGAGATATGTATTTTTTCTAAAAATGGGTAAAAGTGACTTTTATTACGTAAAAAAAGATGAAGGTAGAATGGATAGAAGTTAGGGTCCATTTTGTTTATAAGTGGGGATGGATTAAAATTTAGATTTGAAGTAATTTTAGAAGAAAGAAATTGTATTAATTCGAATATATTTTTTAATAAATTTTAAATAAAAAATAATATTTAAATAATAAAATAATAAAAATTGTCCACGTACATAGAAACAAATAAGGTTAGCCTACAAAGTACACAATTCCACTTAGAGCATTGGGTGTCTTGACAAGTTATTCAATAACTCAGTACCACGTCAGCGCCACATCAACTTTAACCTTTTCATCTTAACTCACCAAAAAACACCCCTTACCTTAACTTACCTATAACTCACCTTAACCTCAATTATTTTCAATTTTAATCCCAAACTTTATCAAATACTTCATTTAAAACACAAATTACATTAACCTTTATACTTAACCACAAATTACATTAACTACAATAATTAAAAAGAAAACATCTTAATTAAACTACGATAATTAAACATAAAACATCTAAATTAAACTACGATACTTAAACATAAATTACGATTAAACTAAACTACGAATCAAGAAAACGAATCATCTGGCACATAGCCCTCGTGACTCGAATAGGAGGCACTTGAATCGTCCTCACTCGATGGCACACGGGGCAATCCCATTCGTATTCGCCATTCTGCTCGACGGTTTCTCCGATCCTCGTTACCTTTTAAGTACGCCTCACGCTCTCTTGCTTCATGTTCTTCCGCAGCTTGAACACGTAACAATTCTTGCATATCTTGCTGAAACATTTTTTCATTAGTCAACCCTCTCCAAATGGGTTGGTTTTCCACTGGTGGATTGTTCACCGGTTGATCGGGTTGTTGTTGGACAACTGGTGGATTGGGCACCGGTTCATTATCTGGTTGGAATACCGGAAAGAGGTCTTTCGGTGGAGTGTTCACCGGTGCATTCGGAATCATGCTGGAGCTTGGGAATTGCTGGAAAAAGTCATGGTGACTTGGGAATTGTTGGGAGAAATCACGGTGAGTTGGGAATTGTTGGGAGAAGTCTTTACGAGACATTGTTGTCGAGAGAGTTGATGAATTTTATGTGTGTTTGTGTGTGTATAAAGCAGCCAGGGGATAAGCCTATATATAGGGCATTTTTTGCATTTGAAAAGTTTACAAATATCCCGTTTCTTATTTTGAATTTGAAGATGAAAAGTTTAAAAAATCCCGCTTCTTATTTTGAATTTGAATTTCAACTTATATTATCCACACGTGTTTTTGAATTTGAATTTTAAAAGTTTAAAAGATCCCGCTTTCTTTTTGAATTTGAATTTAAAATGTATCCCGCCTTCTGTTTCAATAAACCTCTATTAATACCATACGATACCATTCAATTTTTCACACACTTCAATATCTACATCATTTTACAATGACTAATCGTTGGTCAATGGAAGAACAATACTTTCTAGCTAACGTATGGCTTGAAGTTCACGAATCTAGAGTCCTCGTGAATGAGCGTTCTTTTTGGAATGACGTTACACAAAGGTTCAACGATCAGACTGATGGTGAGCACCATAATAAAAATAGTATTGCGGCTCAATGGAATAGAATCAACCTTGAATGTCGTAGATATAATGCTATTTACAAAGAGTTGCAGCGTACAAGTCAAGACCCTTGTCGTCTCAGCAATGCAAACCAAATTTATCATGAACGCCATGGTGGGAGAGGGATTAAATATCAACATGCGTGGTTCATTCTGAGAAACATGTTGGCATGGGACAGAGACGGTGAGTAATAGTGTTTTATGTTAAGTATTTCCATATCGTGTCTTTCTGTTTTCCATATCGTGTTTATTTGTTTCCTGTATCATTTGTAACTTGCTTTAACTTTGAAATTGAATAAAAGGCTTAATGGTTTTCAACGGCGATTTGCTTACCAATTAACGCAAGTTAAAACTTAATCACAAGGGGGCCTTATGAAATTTTTGTTTCTTGAAATCTAGTAATGAAAACTTGTCCAGGGGTAAAGTGTAATTTTTTGTTTTTTTAAATATAAAACACGCTTAACGCTGCGTTAATGGGATAACTTCCCACGTTAATGCCCCATTAACGCAGCTCGGTGGTATCTTAACGCTGCGTTATTGGAGCCAATTTATAGGATAATGCGGATGTAATGTCAAGGTACCTAATGCTCTTAAAACCTCTCAATTTCAATCTTTAATTCATCATTCCATTACTCCTCTCAAAATTACTAACCAAACAAATGTTTAATGTCAAATTAACCCGAAACCCATTCTAAAATGATATACCAAACGTACCATTAATTTTTTTAATGTTTAATTTATTCTTTTAAATTAAATATTTTGAATGATTAAGATTAGTCCTCAAAATAAATTAATCTAAAGTAACTCAACTCTATTTATAATATTTTAATTTAAAAAGAAGCGTGTGATTAAAATATTAATTTGAATAATTCCTTACCACAAATACCCAAAATGAAAGCTTGTGGAAACATTCAAAAACTCTGTAGTCAACGGTCAACCGACACTCTTCCTCGTCTTCATAGTTCATATACACCTTCACATTCTCAAATTCATATATTTAGTTATCAAGATTCAAATTTTATAACAAACCCATTAATCAAATCCTATCTTAAATGAAACCCATAAATCTTTTAACCTCATTCGTCTTATTACTATGTTTCCTTCTTTTGCCGGAAATTTCATTTTCCGACATAACCGGAGATATGGTCGCCTTAACAAGACTCAGCATCGCCGTGCGTGGCAACACGATCCGGTGGGACGTTTCAAGCTCATCACCATGCAACTGGACTGGGGTGATTTGTGATAACGTCACAAACCGTGTAACCGAGCTAAGGCTTCCCGGTGATGGACTTTCCGGAGTGATTCCGATGAACACCATCGGAAACTTGACTCAGCTGAGAGAACTAAGCTTACGTGGCAACCGTCTCTCAGGTTTGCTCCCACAGGATTTGGAGTTGTGTACTGAGTTAAGGGGCGTTAATTTGCAGAATAATAATTTTTCCGGGGATATTCTGGCGAGTTTATCTAGGCTTAGGAATTTAGAACGGTTGGATATTTCAGGTAACAGTTTTTCGGGTTCTTTCCCGCCAAATTTTGGTGATTTATGGAATTTGACGTATTTGAATGTGTCCATGAATAGATTAAGTGGTAGGATACCGAATAGGTTAGCTGTTTTTTCTGTTAGTTCTTTCGTTGGGGGGAATGAATTATGTGGGGCTCCTTTGAGTTCATGTGAGGATGGATCAGGTGATGGTAAGCTTTCGGGTGGAGCAATTGCTGGTATTGTAATTGGGGCGGTTTTTGGGTCGGTTTTGATCATTGGAGTGATTTTTATTATGGTTAGGAAGTTTACAAAAACTAGAAGTTCGAATCGAGCAGTAGTACAAGATGTAGCTTCAACGATGCCGTCTACACCGGTTAAGTATGATTATAGGAGTCCTGATCATATTATGGCAGGTGAGAATACTGGTTCGGATGAAGCGTATTCGGGTCGGATTGAGAATGGTGATGATTTGGTGTTTTTCGGTGAAGGTGGTTTTGTGTTGGATGATTTGTTGAGAGCTTCTGCTGAGGTGATGGGGAAAGGAGTTGTAGCTACAACTTATAAGGCTTATTTGAGACAAGGTGAAGTGATTGTGAAGAGGCTTAAGAATGTTTGTGTTTCTAAAAGGGAGTTCACAAAGAAGATCGTGTCCATTGGTGAATTGTATCATGAGAATATTTTGCCAATCAAAGGTTACTATTTTGGGAAAGAAGAAAAGCTTCTTGTGTTTGATTACATGCCTATTGGGAGCTTGTCTTCACTTTTACATGGTAAGTATCTTCCTCATGTTACAATTTAGTTCATATATTTGATACATTGAAGTTGCACTATGTTGCATTGAGTCACGATTTTTAATTTTTGTTTCAATTATTGTAGGAAATATGGAGGAAAGATCTCAATTGACATGGGAGATTAGAAGTAAGATTGCTTTTGAAGTTGCTAGTGGGCTTGAACACTTACATTCTCACAATCTGTCTCATGGAAATATAAAGTCAAACAACATTCTTCTCACCTACGAGTTCCAAGCATTAGTATCGGAATCAGGGTTGATCCATCTTGTGACTTCCTCGACTCCAAACTTATCTGGCTATCGTGCACCAGAGTTGATTGACACACGTATAGCATCCAAAGAGGCGGATGTGTATAGTTTTGGGATATTGATTCTTGAATTGTTAACGGGTAAGGATCCTACTGTTTTGTTGAATGAGGAAGGGATTGATGTTCCCACCTGGGTCCAAAGTGTGGATGAAGCTAGGTGGATCGGCGATGTGTATGATTCGTTTCTTGTAAACAACGTGAACAATGAGGAAAAGATTATCAAATTGTTGCATCTTGGCATTCGCTGTGCTTCTCAAGTTCCACGTAGACGAGGTTCCATGACAGAAGTGGCGAAACAAATCAAGAAAATATGCAAGTTTTGAAGGGTGTGCTATTACTTTTTTATAGGTTTAGGATATTCATGTAAATTTGTTGTGAATCTTTATTAATTGAATGTGAAATAGTAGCATTTTTTTAAATTGATCCAGAATTGCATCCTTTTATTTTCCTGAACGTCGTGCAAATATTGGAAATCAAATAAGTATGGTTGACTTTGACAGAAAGTAGCGGTCGAGTTGCCATGGTCTCTCCTTCAATCCCACTCCGACCCTCCAATTTTCGGATTGAACAAAGCCATAGAGTTCACTAACTCTGATTAAAGGGTTTATTTTTTTGCTCAAATGCTTACAAGCAATTTAGATTCCTTTACAAAAACTGCAAATCAAGTAGGGCATTTGAACAGAGGAAATTTCATTTAGCGTAAAACTGAACAATGAGATGCAAGAAAGCATGAAGTTATCCGCTTTAGTGATTGATAAGAAATGTATTTTACTCGATAAACTCTAAAATATAACTAAAAAAACAAGATATTCAAGTAATTAAATGCTTTCAATGGGGGACTCACCGTATGATTAGCAGTTTTAAGGATGAAGTAAATACCATTGATATGATTCAAAGTCTATCGTTTTAGTTGTTTGTCTAGAGATTGCGTCATCTATCCTAAAGGCTCAACTTCTGTTAGGAAGGATAGAAAGATACTGGAGAATTATATGGTTAGCAATCAGAGGTAGAGCGTATGAAAGCTGTTCCAAGGAGAACATTTGTTCAACAGCTAAAAGTTGTTGTGAAGTCTTATTTGTGGATGAGGATTCATATGTACTAAATCAAGCAGATTCATTGTTTTGTTTAATTGAAGTTACGTTTGCACACTACTTATTAAAGGAAGAAGATGGAAGAAATATCTTTAAAGATTATTCAATTTCGACATGGGTGGTCGGGGTAGAAGATGGAAGAAAGTTTGAAAAAAAGGTCTGCAATTTCAAATGAACGACATGAATAACATGATGGATTAGGTCAAACAACAACATCTGGGAGATATGGATTTGTTGAAGTTCATCGTGCAAGTGGATAACCAGGAACTGACGTTAACAGAACCAGTGGCAACAAATATGAATGCACATGCACACATCGGAGTTCAATGGTTTACATTCTTTGAGAGGTCTCAATAGTCAAGACGAGTGTTCAACCGGCTCCAACAACATTTCAAGATATAAACTGTCAGGAACCTGGAAAGGGGGGTGGGGGGAGTTTTGCTTGATCCCAACGTAGAGAAATACTTTTGATATGCATCTATTTCTAATGTTCCCTTGAGGGATGATATTCAAGTTTGTGGGTTTCTTCTAATGATCAAAGTACCACATACACTCAAAGTCTTTCGAATTGTGATAGAAGCAGTCACACACTAGTTTGAAGGTAATAAAGATACTCATAAAAAGTGCTTATACCAGAACACAACATCCTATCACTTGTTAATAGTTTGAACAAAGAATCTCATGGTCTGAACCAGAAGATAATATATAGAAGTTAATTAAACGGTGTCAGTAATTGTTGCACAGTTTCAATTTCATTTGGTGTTGTATCAATGCAGTGGTTTTGAAAGTTTTGTTTTATCTAAATTTCACTCAGAAACTCGTTCTACATAGTTTATTCGAGCACACCAATCTTATATTTGGCAACGTCAACCAAGCTGTGCATAATTTTCACTGACAATGTATTTCTTAGTTTCATGGGTTATAATTTTCATTGTTCCCGATCCATCATGTATACTTTCTGTGTCATGTTGTACTAGCATTTTGCTTCTTCAATTTTTGGTTTATATTTACACTCTATACAAGGGAGTTGATTTGCTGTGCATTGCGCAGCCCTCTTTGATAATATTTTTACCTATTGGAATATTTTTTAAAATAAATTTTCAAATGCAAAGTTACATATATACCCGTCTGGTGATGTAACTAATTAGTTTTGAGTTCCAGCCGTCAGTGGCATCGTTCTTGTGTCATTGGTCCATCTTTACGAAAGAGAGTGAAACTGAACCTTCTAATTGCTTGACGAACATCATCCTTTGTCACATGAAAGAGCTAAAAAAGACCCACCCTTTTAGGTGGGTGTCAAAAAAAAAAAAAAAAAAAAAAAAAAAAAAAAAAACCCATAGATTTGACAATTTGGGTCTTCTAAAATCCAATTCCATAATCCATACATATTTAATTTACTCATTCCTACTCTCTACAACCAAACTCCATCATCTAGTGATTGATACATTCAGCTGAGATCTTTAGGTTATTACAAGAGGACAATGATGTATTCCACCACTTATATCAGTAACACTATACCGTGCAGCAAAAGCTAAAACTAACAAATAATGACTGGTTAGATAACATATTTATCCCTTGGACCTTATTTGACTTTTACTCCCATTGGCAACAGTTTATTGTATTTCTTTTATCAAATTGTCATTTATAGTCATGTGTATATTACTGTAGTTCACTGCATAATCAGTAACACAAGTACATACAAATTCACAAAATGTAACAAGGATGCCCAGTGAGCTGATGTGGAATTAAAATCGTGATTGTATCTGAATGAGGAACCGGAAGCAACCACAAGAGCAACACACAATGACACTGTGTATGAGCAAAAAATATTAGATCCCATATGAGCAAATAAAATGCCCAACATTGTCACCATTCACATGTATTCAAAAAAACCATCCGAGACCCAACAGCTACACAAGATAGAATGAGGAAAGAGTTACAATATTTGCCTAATAGAAGTATTGCAACAATTACTTTTCAAATATCAACAAAACAAGTAACTAGTACTAGCTACAAAAATCATGGACGAGAAATTTAAAGCGCCCTTTTTCCGAACTTCAACCCATCAAATCCAGAAAACCAAATAACACTAAAAAAATAAATAGAAACCGATGGGTCCAAAGAAGAAAGAAATCCGGTGGTGACACAAACCTGTAAACATAAAACAAAACCAATTCCATTCCTTTTCACACCTGAAAGACAAAATCAAGTATTTTTTCATTTTATCACCAAAAAGGTGATTACATCATTAATCACTATCAAAAAGAGTTGTGAAATAGACTATTTTACCAAATGTTACTAATAACAAAAGATTTGTTAACTAATTCGTGACTAACTATTCAAATTTGCAGCTTTTTTGTTATGTTTGAACTCTGTCATTTACACTAAAACTAATATGTTGCCAAGCTTGCTACTTTCCAACTATCGTGCCATCTTCCTTCCGTGTAGCATCTTTCTTCTTCAAGAGGGATAATTCATACTTGGTCTCTTCAAGAATTTTAGCCACATCATCAAGAGTCACCCAGGAACAAACACCAGTTGCAGTTTCTATTAAAAAAAAAATTATAATATCAGTCATTTAGTTTATTAAAAAAAAAAAAAAAAAAAAAAAAACTCTTTTTAGAATAAAAACAGCATAATTCGGATAGAACAAACCTCTTTCCTCAATTACATTCGCACAACATTCGTTACATATCATTTCAATGTCCTCCCAAACCATGCCTGATGTCTCTGAAGCAATGTATTTGCATATCCTCTCTTCATCTTCCAAAAGAACATAATCTCCGATTAATGAGTGAACCATTTTAATTCTGGACTCCATATCCGGTTTTCCTAGATGAACTAGCATGCTGAAACCGATCTCAATCCTTTCTACCAATTTTTCAACATCGTCGGCTGTGCCTATAACAAGAACCACTGCTCCGTCTTTTTTACAGCTTTTCATCTGATTAAAAATCTGTAGCACCAACAAACGACATATAAATCACAAACATATTGAGTGTATTAAACTTTTTTAAGTTATGTTTTTTTTTACCTGAGATATTCCCGTAGCAGTGATAAGTTCTACACCTTGGATGTAGATGATAGACGGGGAACTAACTCTTGCTTCAGAAAATAAGCTTATGATCATCGGTGGATTTTTTTCAAGTTCCTCACCTTGGACCAAAAAAAATGGTAATTTAGCTTCTCTGGCGAAAGCATGGACCAGAGAAGATTTACCGGTTCCTGTGGGACCATGAATCAGGATACCCGATGGTAATTTCACATTCATTATAGTATATTCATCACTTCCTTGAAGTCGATTCAAAATCTACAATAATCGAAATGAAACATCAGTTGTGACACATATTGATCAAACAGAGCAGACCAAAAATAGCGTAAACTACAATAATGTGCTGGTTTCTGAAAACACGTTTTAATTACTATATAGTAAGTAATCCACAATCTAGATTGCACAATCAGTTACTGTAGTTAGAAGATAATATCAAAGATACATCAGTTTGGGATCTTTTTCCTCTATATGATACTACTAACATAGCAAAACTAGCATAAAAGACACTATCAGTTATAGAAAATGCAACCGAGTCCCTGAACTCAAAGACAAGTAATCCTACTTAAGAATCTAAATTGACCAATGTCAATACTCTCCTTTTCAAACAATCCTTGACCTCAAGGATTGATCTTGGCCCAAGTATGGAAATCAGAATACTTCCTTCGAGAATCATGAGACTCCTTTTATGTGAAGTGTTGTCCTCAAATTCTGAACTGAACTAATACACTAGCACTTTTGTCGCAGTCATCTTTCTTATATTGTACTCGATCCGTTTTAAGTTTTAACAATAATATTCATGGGTAAATGGTTCAGCCCTCCATATTTAGTCCACAATTACTGCTCGCTAGCTACTAGTGAATGGTTTTCCAAACTCTTTTTCCTCTAGTATTGCTATTGATCCATTAATTTAAATCTGTGCACGTTTCTTAATAATTTGTGCATGTTTCTTAATAATTTGTGCATGTTTCTTGCTGAACCACTATAGTAAACATCTTTTAGCGACTGGAACAAATTAATGGTAGCAGCCTATGACTTTTTTACAGCACACTTTCAGATAATAGGATATCAGACCCACAGTGACAATTTTACAAGATCCAAACATCTCAAATCCCCAATCTGTCAAAGAAAATGATGTGTTCTACAATAATAAACTTGCCATCAGTGGCACATCAAGTACCATTCCCTTCTCTTTCCAACTAATTTAGAGACCCTGACGGTGCTTAAAAATACTCCTATACTTCTGGAAACGACAACCTACTCAGAACAGTGATATGTGGGCTTCAGGGAAAAGACAACCAATAATTTTTAATAGCATCTGCAAGACATCTTTATCACTATAGGGATCATTTGCACTTCTTAGTTCCTTGTTTATCTACATTTCATACTTTACAACCACTTTATCTCCCTCTTTTCCCTCTTCAAGTACCACTACCTCTTTTTCATTGCTTTAAAAACCACACTTCCTAGTTCATGGTTGCTTCCTGCATTTGTGTTTCGCTGACTGTATGGAACGAACTAGTTTTGCCGTCAACTTAACCCTTTCTCCCTTCCATAGGTAGTGTTTTCTCGACATTTTGTAGCACGCTTTCCCGCTCCAACAATTAGCTTAACTGACATCTTTATTTATTATAGCTATTGACTTTTCCAGCTGTAACATCTAGTTTTTTTTTTTTTTTTTTTTTTTTTTATAACTCCCACTTAAGATCAACCATAATATTCAGTTATATTCTTAATCAGTCTACTAACTATGATAGCCTCTGATCTCCAACCCATATCAATAGCATCATCTAATGCTATAATCTTATTTTGTACATCAATTAAACCATACTCAAAATTTTCATACAATCATTCCAAAAGTGAATAAGACCATTGTCTATACCTTTATCCTTTTGATATACATAACATAAGTCATAATCAATTGGTGTTGGACACTATCAGTCCCTGTACTATTATAGAAAATACAATTGAGTCCCTGAACTTTAAGACAAGTTATCCCACCATAAGAATCTAAATTGATCCATATTATACAGGAACATGCAAATTAAATCTCAAGAATTCCAATCAGACACCAAAATTATATATATATATATATTTACATGTTTTTAGCTGCAAATTGTACATCAAAATGCAGCAAACTTCATAAATAATCTTAAACCAACATCCTATCTAAAATCTGTTGACTTTCGCCACATGGATGACTGGGTACAAGAAATGTACAAACACTTTGTGATATGATATACTATTAAGTAAATAATCACATACTGAATAGGCAAGTAAAGGGATCGTAGTTGTTGTCGATTGCATATATAACTTGTGAGGCAAATATTTAGGGAGTTTCTGCATATAAATGCAGCTAGTACATTTAAATCTTTGAATAAAAACTCTAACATGCAATTATACATCAAATCTTATAAAACTTTGTTAACAAAATCAAATAAGATATATTACCTTTTTCATTTTAGATATTGCAGTATCCATACCAAATAGTTGGTCAAGTGAAACATCATCAGGTTCTATCTTCTTCGAGGAAGAGAAGAGTTTTGCAAGTACTAAAAGTATCTGGGCTGGGATCTTGACCTGATTAGGGGCATCTTTTGAGGTTGATAGAGGACCCAACACTTCATTCAGTCGCGTCATGTAATGTTCAGGGGCATTTTTAATATCTTTCCAGAGCTTGACTCTATATACCTCGACAGCTAGCCACAAATTAATCACCTCCTTCAGCAGGGCAGGTTGTTCATTTACACCTACCAATCCTACAAAAGAATGAACATCAGTAACATATAAATCAAAATTTTAATCAAAATGAGGACTAATTAAACTAATACCAGTTTGAGTCTCCGTTTCAGATTTAGTCTCCGATTCCTCCTTCTCCTTCAACCCAACTGAACAAACAAAAGTATTAGGAGTTATGGAATGATTAGTGCCATTTGAGTAGGCTCACTACTACACAAAAGGTCAAAGAGATCCCTAAAAAGAGACCGGCTACGTAAAACCCCGGTCATTTAAAGAAAAAATACGCGCAGATCCAAAATGTTAAGATTAGAAGACTGGTGATTTCAGAAACCCAGTTTCTATCAACCAAAATTTTAAGCGAGTTTCTTTTCCCTCTTTTATCTGTTTCACTAATTTTAAGTTTTTATCTACCAAAATTTTAAGCCGGCTTCTTTTCCCTCTCTTATCAGTTTCACTAATTTTAAATCACTTCCATTTTCTTCACAACACACACAAACCACCCATAGCCTTTGTTGGTTCCGATTTGATCATGGGTCACTATCAAACTATTGCCATCAGAGTCGACTTCTATAAATTCAAGTACTTTAATTTGTTTTATCTTCGATTTCATATGATCTTTTAGTTACTTTATTGAATCTTTCCATGTTATTTGATGACAGCTGAAATCGGGTTCCTGATGAAAATCCGAAATTAGGGTTCTTAGCCCTTAGCCAAAATTAGGATTTTTATAAATTTGTTAAGAAATTATGAATTAGGGTTCTATATGGGTGTTTTTAGTTTACATATTCTCTCTAATTTCATTAACTACTCGTGTATAACCACTATTTCCCAAAATATACAGGAGCCACATAAATGATGCATTATTGAATAACATTTGTTTCAGCAACATACTTTTCGTCACCCGTAATATAAACCATTAGTTCATAGGTATTGGTAGTTGTTACCAGCTTTGAACCGTATATAATGTGGGCGTAAAAAAAGAAAGTAGCGTAAACTAGTATTCTGATAATAAAATATTAAGGGGTGTTTGTTTTGCTTATATAGCCGGCTTTTATCTTATTTGGTTTTGGGCTTATGTTCATAAGCTCACTTTTTGTAGCTTATTCTAAAACTTTTCGGCTTATGTAAGTTTATTAAGTCATCATAAACTTATATAAGCCAAAAAGTTTCAAATAAGCCACAAAATGTGAGCTTATGAAACATAATCCCAAAATCAAACAAGCCATAAGCCGGCTATATAAGCCGAAATATACGCTCCCTAAGTACGCCTAAAATTTGCTTGCTTATATTGATAAATGTACTAAATTATTATTTTGTATCTTTTCAACATTTCTGAGTTGCAATCTCCAAGGTTTTCTTTGTTGCTGCTTTAGTGTTCACCCTTCTAAAGCTATGTTGTAATATTCTCCTTCAAATTACTTGTACCATTTTTGATATAATCTCAGTTTATAATCAACATCCTGATGCTGACGCAAGTTCTGTTCATAGGGGTTTAAACCCTTACCCAACACTGGTTTCTAATCACTTATATTTCAAAGGTGATGTTTGTTCCTTATGGTGGTGGGAATTGTTCATAAATTATGGTTACATTGTGATTTAGCTCTAAAGGATTTCCATATCCTCGTCAAATATACTTTAGCTATTTTAACAAGTTACAAATATGTGCTTTTCAGGATTGTTGGGTGCTTTGCGTTCTTGTTCATACAAAGTGGTCTAATCCAGTATTTTTAGTACAAGGATTAGGTGGTACTTATTTTTGCATCTAATTTTGTGGAAAGAATCGTCATTTTACTACGTAATGGGACTGGTATAGGAAAATACTTTACATATGGCGCTAGAGCTCGTGATTCTTTTTTTTTTTTTTTTTTCTTCTTTCTTTTTTTTTTGCATCGTGATCTTGATGCAGATAGCATATAAAAGATTACTTATGTTCATTCTATTGTAATTGTATGTAGGTTGCTTGGTTAGTGGTCTACTGATGAAGGAAGCCGAGAAGAACAAGCACAAATTTACTGCAATTCGTCTTCTGGGCAACTTCAATTTTCTGCCTTGTTCTTGTAATTGTCACATTTCTGTCTAATTAGTTTGCATGTGAATTTCAGATACAACACGTTTTCTGGTTATCCACCTGAAGTAGTAAAGAGATTGCCCAAGAAGGATCTGACCTAAGAGGTAATCGTTGCATTTCCCTAAAGATTTAGCTAAGGTGAAAGTGGTTGTTGCTTTGATATCTGATTTTATTATGTCTGTCAGGTTTGGAGACTTCAAGCTGCTCTCAGTGAACCAAAAGAAATCACAAAAGCCAGCCAACAAAACTATGAAGGACTTAAAAATGTAAGATTTAATAAACTCTACTTTTTTACTGGGATTCGTACGACTGTCACAACCCTTACTAACCATCTGCATCTGAATAATCCTTTCCTCCTATAAAAGTTGCAGCAATTTCCTCTCTTACAAACTAGTTAGAATTAATTTGGGTTTACAAGATTTTGTTATTTTGTCGTTAGGAAATGGCATTTATAAGATACTTGATTAGTCTTTACTTGAACATATATATGGTGCCACCTTTATGTCTCTTATCTTTTGATGGGATCTTCCTTCTCAACTCAGCCTCTGTCAAACATAAAGTCAGTAATGCTTATAAGGGCTGTTTGGGATTGCTTGTTAAATATTCTTGAAATGTCAAGTCACTAATGCTTATGTGGGCTGTTTGGGATTGCTTATTTAAAATGATTTGAGATACATGATTCATAGGCGCAGGTTGGAATTGCTTATTGAATTTTTTTTGAAGGAAAATATTGCTTATTGAATTTAGTTTGGGTAGATTTGAATATTACTTGAAATACATGATTCACAGGGGCTGTTTGCGTTGCTTATTGAATCAATTGTTCATAAGGGCTAAATCTGATATTTTCATTCACCTTTGTATACAAGCGTTATGGTTATCTAAACTGTGTGCATAAATCTGTATTTGACTTTCACTTTCTATAGTTACATTAAACTGACTAAATGGGCTAAAAAAAGTAGTAGCTTTAGCTTGTTTCCATAACATCTATATGGGAGTTATAAAACATATTAATCATGTACTACGTTTGAATTACAACATAAGGGATCTACTTTGTGTCTACTTGTGGTAACACCCATAGATACACATACGGGTGTCAAAAGGGTTGGGTCAACCCGTACCGAACCCGATAAGGCTTATAAGGTCGGGTCTAATCGGGTTACAAATGTCTATAGGGTTATTTTGGACCGAACCCGAAAACCCGATATTATTATAATGTCGGGTTAGGGTTGAGTTATTTAGCTTATCGGGTAGACCCGATAAGACTGAAAAAACATTATATAATATGTTTAGAAAAATTTTAATAGTACATAAGCACAAGTAATTGCACAGGACGATTGGTTTACATATGCAAGAATCTGTTATTGCTTATTAGTCGCTACATCTTAGTGTTATTTGCAAGTTGCCTACTGAATTTTTTATATAGTTCTAGTTCCTGTTGATATTCTTATTAATTGTAAATGCATGCTTTTTTTTTTTTTTTTTTTTTTTTTTTTTTTTTTTTTGTTTTTTGTTGTTTGTTTGTTTGTGCTCACTTGTAGACTTCTTAGTAGGCTAATGTATATTTATATTTTCATATGATAAGTATATAAGAATTTTCTCACTGGTAGACTTTTTAGTGGGCTACTAGAAATTAAATAAATTCTCGTTCATCTTTTCTTTGTTCATGAGTCTAGCACACTTTTTCTTTTAGTAGTAGACTTAAGGCTTACATTTTTAGATTGCTGACGTTTTTATTTCTTTAATTTACTTGTAGGTACCTTTGAGTGACGAGCGTCCGTTAGAGAACAAATAATTGAACGCGATCATTGGTGCATGGGTTACATTGTGGCACGATTGATCCTAGATAATTATATTAAATTCTAGTGTTTTTCTTTATGGTTGTTTGTTGAATTCTAGCGTTTATTTAGGATTTTGTCTAGTATTTATGTTTAGTTGAATTGAAGTATTGTCTTAATTTAATTTGTTGATTTCGACATTTGTGGTCTATCTAATCTCTTTATATATATTTGCTTATATTTTTTATTTTGGTGATTCAAATTGTAGATTATGGAATTTAGTGAAAAATTCCAAAAACAATTTTTCTAATAAAAGAGATTAACAAAAAAGACAGGTTTTGAGAAAAAAACATATCTTTTTTACTCTATATAAAGACAGGTTGGATGTTTCTATAAAGACTTGTTGAGGGAGAACCGGTCTCGATTTTCAATAAAACATATGTGTTTATTTTAATATGGAGACCTATCAGTAAGGAGAAAACCGGTGTCGATGCTTCTAATAGAGATATGTTGCATAACCGGTTTCTATATGTTTCGGTCATGGAGATACCCCCCTTCAGAGAGTGGTCTCAAAACCACTCTTCATGGGCTATTTTGACCGGTTTTTGTGGGATTTTTTGTAGTAGTGGCTGTTTATAATGAAAATCCTATAGTAAATCTAACTTATGGATCAAATCCCAATCTGATACATTAAATACAATAACTTTACATTAAATTAGATCATATATATTAACCAACCCCTAACTAAAGTATGTTCCCATACATTTATCAAACACCTATTGGATTTAAATCTCAAATTCCCCTACATTCAAAGTATACATGTTTTAAAGGGTAATCAAAAGAATGTTTATTAGATATGTAATGTGTGGTCTTTTACCCAAGTGCATTGAAGGTAAATATGTGTTGGCCGTTACAACTAAGTAAGAGGTTTCATACCATTACGTGTCTCTGCAATTTGGTCCTTGTTTATGCAACCACGGCTTACAAGGATGAGCTTTTTCTACAAATTAAGAAGCAACGTCATATATAAGCAAACACAATCAATAACTAACAACTTGTTTGAGGGTGTTTGGGACTGCAGGCTGTTGGCATTACATACATGCATACATACTATACATCTTAAAATGTATATATCTAAAGAATTTATCTAAACTGGTCAATTTCCGCTTTAAGACTCGAAACTTATACATTAGTAAATGGAATTGCTTAACAAATTGTAACTTTTCTAAATTTGTTCTGCAAGAGTACAACACAATAGACTTCTGTTTAATTAACATTTTCAAACAACCCTTGATCCTACAAAAAACTAACATGAAAGACTAGTGAGAATGAGAAATTATATTT
Organism: Artemisia argyi; assembly: GCA_030686995.1. Classification (NCBI taxonomy): domain Eukaryota; kingdom Viridiplantae; phylum Streptophyta; class Magnoliopsida; order Asterales; family Asteraceae; genus Artemisia; species Artemisia argyi. Next base: position 75,568,116 of record CM060696.1, on the reverse strand, counting down.
ACAAATTAATATTTGCATAAATCAAAAATCTTACCCTCTTGAAATATTGGGGCGTACCAGCATTGCCTTCGATATTGAATTTTTGCTGAAAACAACAGATATAAACATGAGATCTATGTATACTGCATAATTTTAAACTTCAAGAACCGAAAGATTGAAGGATTCATAATAGAGTAAACTCTATAAACCCCTCTAATATAAAATGACTAAAATGCCCTTGTCTTCTTCACAAGCCATTGCCATCACCAATTCCTGCCGCCACCAGCACCACCAATAAACCAACACCACTTTTGGCAGCCGCCGCCACCAGCGACAACACTTTTAGCTGCCACCGGCCACCGCCACTTCTAGCTAACAACACCACCACCACTTCTAGCCACTACCACCAACACCAGTTTTCGCCGCCACCACAACCACTTTTAGCCACAATCAATTCCACCCGCAACACCACCACCACCACCACTACTTTCAGCCTCCATGAATTCCACCCGCCGCCAACACCACATTTAGCAACAAACTTTAAAATATATTTTGGTCCTTAAAGCTTTAAATTTAATTAAAAAATGTAATAAATATATGAAGAAGATGAAACTGTTTAAAATGACCACTCAACATACAATTTAGGTGGTGTAGAAAGACACTATTCACGTTCATAATTAAATAATGAGTTATCACGTACATTTACATAGAATATAGAGTTTACCCTTCATGATACTACTAATATTTTGTTTTATACTACACGATAAGGGCATCCATGAATGTAAATCCATAAAAAGTTTCATTCTTTACGTTCAACTCAATCAAGATTCTCTTTTTTTCGCTTTTTTCAGTTCAAGAACATCATGCAAGTACATAAATAGCCATAAAATTATTATCTCAATAGTCTTACAAACTGTTTAGTATGCAATCATTGTAATAAAGATAATAATAACTGATAACTATAAAGACATGCATGATGAAAGATTCTACCTTGAACTTGATACCAGTACATACACTGCTAACATGCTTAAATGGCGGGAAACTTCTTGCATTAGAATCGAACATTTTTGACTTCATGATTTTTGAAGAAAATCAACTAGCTAACGAACTAACTGACTGAAATTGACTTATCAAGAAATGAACAGGTGTAGCAATCGGAGAAGAAAATATGACAGTTAGTTGTGTTAATTTTTCTTTTTTCAAATTAATAAAGGTCAAAATTTGTGAAAGGGGTCATATATAGAGGATTGGATTCGTAACTCTATCTTATTTGGGGATTGCAATTGAAGTTAAGGATGGCAATTCGTTTATTAATGGTTTGGCCAAAATAGTGCTTGGTTGGAATGAACGAATGGGAAATGCAAATATAATGGTAATGCAAAGGAATGCAATGATTATCATATTGCGTATGATAGCTTGGTTGAAATGTCAAGGAGTAGAAAGTGATTTTTGCTTATTATGACACTTCTATCTTGTAAATATTTTTTAGAAAATATTGACGGAACAAAGATAAAAAATGATTTTTGTTTATCGTGACACTTCTAAATAGCACTAAACAAAATAAATAGCACTAAACAAAATCAAATTTGATGCCAAACAACAACATATTATAACAAAGATTAATAAAAAAAAATACATAAAAGATAGCAATGAAATCAATGTTGCCTCTCAAGTCTCAACAAACTCCGGTTTTTGAAGAATGTCATAAACTACAAGCACAATGAAGTTAGCACATTATGGTGTGAATAAATATTTTGAAAACCAATTGAGAGAACAACGAATCCAAACATAATGACAAACTTGAAAAAATATGACGGTTGAGGATAAAATAATATGACAGTTAAGGGAAAAGTGAGAATAATTTTTTATATTCCTCAAATTGTTGAGCTATTATGGGGGTAATGAATGATTGCATTACCTCTAACCAACCACTACTTTTAATTACTCGTAGTTATAAGCGATGTTTAAAAACTCGGTTTAGTCGCCGATTTATTAGGTCACCGGTTCAACTGGTTGAATCGATTCTATATACATATGTATTTTTTTTCTATATTTAATATTTAGTATTACATAATCACATGATGTGTCCGACTTTATTCTTTCCATTCGATTGAATCGATGAAAAAGATTAAAACTCAACCAATAAACTTTGTTTTTAAGTTTTATATCTATAATAATATAACAAATATTTGCAACAACAATCAATTTATTATTTTAAGTTATAACAATCTATATTAAAACTATATTAGTTCATGTTATTAAGATATTTTATAACTCTACTGTTTTACAAAATCTTAACTAACATTAGTATTTCATCACTTAAACTTGTCAATTAAACGTATAAAGGTTAATGGGGAAAAAGTTTTGTTAGATTTTTTGATGAAATTTCATGACCTAGTTGGTTTTATCAGCCCGTGTTAACGAAAGCCGTCGGTTCAAATCGGTTCTCAAACAAGGAAAAACCCAGATCAAATTTTACGATCCCATCTGTATGAGATTAGTATGTTGATCCATCTAGGGTTTAGGATAGCTCGGTTAATTTTTCTTGATAATTAAGGAATCTTGTTTCTTATGATCACTTTTGGAAACCTAGGGTTTCCATTGATTGTTTTAGAATATTTTATGTGTCGTAATCTAGTCTTAAATATATAATGTCAAACTAACCTATAGACTAACATTTATGATTAGTGTACCCAATCATTTATAGTTAGTGATGGTAAGTATGGGTCGTTCGCAAGGAGTGAGTGAACTAAAGCTAAACCTTGTAGTATTCTAATTATCTATCCTAATTATTCAAGGGGGTTCAATCTGAGAGATTACCAAGGATTTTTTTTTACTAAGCTAATAATAAACTAAGGAAATGCGAATAACAAAATAAAGGTAAGGTTGTGGTCGAATGGTAAAAGAACGTGCTTGCCAAGTTCATCTTATCAAGTCATAGTGATTCGTCTACAAGTGCAATGATGTAAATACTACTTCCATTAGTGAGTCAGGAAACATACACTAAGACTCGAGGAGCATGGATTTAGCTTTGTGAATATTTCCTATCTATGGGAGACTAGGCCAGATGGTCATGGTTAACTAGGCCTATGTATATTCGCCCTTAATAGGATGCTCATATTGTTAATAAGCTTCAAGCATGCATTAAGTCCTTCAATTGTTAAATATAATTTTTTTAGTAGTCTAAATGGAATTAAAGACTAACTAAACTCCCACAAATGGTCATATATAAGAGTTCACATGCTAACTTACTTCCCTCGATCATATATCGACTAACCTAGGGATACAGTCGGCCTAAAGTCCTAATGGTAACCATAGTAAAGCTATGTTATCACTTATACCAAATATTATGATATGGATCACAAACCACAAAGATAAATCTATAACCTATAATCTAGACAATAGCCAATATACTTCAAGCAAGCAAACAAATGCATCGAGTACGATAAACATATAAAATATCCAATGAAAATGCAATAAATCAAGTAAACGAATCAAAATAACATGATAGTCATAAACTTGGCTAACACTAAAGGGTGTTAGCCCATGATCTCAGTATCAATAAGCGGCAGACTGAGGGGGGCGGGGCTTGCCTCCTCATTCCCTTTTACCTATGCCATTAAAAGTCGCATGAATAAAATTCATAATGACAATGATACGCTAACCGAATGATTAAACAATGTAACTATGATACGAGATGTCCTCTTGGGTAATAGTGATGTTTTATGGACCTTCTTGGATCAGGAACACATCTGGGAACCGAGTTGGGTGGTGAAAGTTATGCCCCAAGTCGAAACAAGGGCTTCTATTTAGAGTTTCTAGAAACTAGCTCGAAATGGCGAATTGAAGGGGTTGAATACGATGTATCGGGGTCTTCTATGTGGGCTCCACTCATAAATATATTCTGGAATAATAGCTAACTGCCATTGGATACGGCGTATCAATGGGTTTGGATATGCCGTATATATTGCACGCAATCCCTTCATGGGTCTTTAATTAGCTAGGGCTCCTATACAGCGTATGTCCAGGCATGGATACGCTGTATTCTTCATCTGTCTTGCATTCTTCAAATCAACCAAGTTTTATATACAACGTATACCCAAAGAAGGATACGCCGTATTCTTCCAAGTCAGGAAATGGTCTTGAAATCTTCGAAGTAAGGGGATACGGTGTAAACTAATTGGCTTTGACATGCTTTATTGAAAGTTTGATTAGTCTATTTTTTCATTTTCTTTGTTTTAGCTCCAAATAAAGTCGTTTTATGCTTCTTTTCCATTTTTGCTCCATAATTATCGAGAATCACAAAAGTAAATGATTAAGTAATGATTTTTGTATAAAATGATAGTAAATGAACAATATATACGAGATAAATGGCACAAAAATATAGTAATTTGATTGATAAGGTGAAAAGTGTACCACTTTTAAGAGGTCATTTAAGCCCGAATTCGTGATTATTTGATCAATTACTGCCCTAAATTGTTCCTTTTGTCATTTTAGGTACTTTTGAGAAGAAATCTGGAATAGGAAGCATTTTGGACGTTTTTGGAGCATAAAAGTGAAGAAAACGGCAAAGTCTCAAAATCCTTGCTGGGAACAGTACCTGACGACGTCAAGACTTCACACATGACGGCATCAAGCTTGGCAAAAGAGGTGGAAGTGGAAAATACACGTGGCGGCCAAGAACATTTTTAATGCAATTGACCTGACGGCGTCACCAAGGCCGTCAGGGTCAAAATGTATGTGACGGCCCAGAGCTTCATTCCTTCTTGACGACGTCAAGATTGGATCTAGGCAATACGATCCTTAATTTGACGGCGAGTTGACGGCGTCAGAAACTACAACGTGACGCTGTCAGGATGTTTTATCTATATATATTTTCCCAATTTTTCATTGTAAGGGGTGGAACATTAGGAGAACTTTGGAGAGCTTAAACCCTAGACGAATTTTATGCAAAACTAAGGGTTTTAACCCTTGTTCCATCCATGCTTAATTGAAGATAAGTTTTCCAATAATCATACGATATGTCTATGTGTTGTGTGATTCTATCTTATGCTTGTCTTTCTTTTAACATGCTAGGCTAGGTTTTTATTGTGTTTGCTTAGATGTAGTGAAACCTAGATGTTGATTATTGGTTGATGGTTTGTTTATAATTGTTGTGGATGATTGTATTCGATGTTAGGCTTAAGAAAACTGGCAGACTTCCATTGATAACTTGCTTGAACGTCATAAGAAACATGATAGGAGGTGTACTACGATTTTTGGTTGTATTTAATGCATAAGTGATTTCTAGTGATCCCATGTTAAGAGCTTTTAGTCGGCTTGACATAGGAGTGAAGTAGGAGCTTATAGAGCTATGGAATATTGTACACGGCCCTACGACTGGTATTAAGGAATATAACCCGTCATCCATGCAATTGTAACAAGCTAATCAACCGGTAAAAGATATCTAGGGAGTAATGAAATCTTAGTAAACACATCTTTTCTTATTATTGTTTCCACCACATAATTACATTAGTTTATTTTCATTTCATTTTATTTTATTTCGATTGCATCTTTACTTATTTGGGTTAGTTGACTAGCAACTAATTCCGCGCACTCCTTCAAAACCCGAGATTTTACTTGCTTTTATAAAATATAAAAATACAAAAATAATCATCCCTCACCTCTAGACCTAGTTTACTAGGCTTTCTAATCCTAGCGAACACTATTCCTGAGTTGAACGATCAATCCCCCGGTACTTGTCACTATACTATACTACAACGATCAGGTACACTGCTTGGCGGGGATTGCAAGCTTCTCAAGATCCCTTGAGAGGTAAAACCTGTTGCGAGGGCGCAATCCCGCGTATCAAGTTTTTGGCGCCGCAGCCCGGGGAATAGTTATTGTCTAGGTTAGAATTTCTTTTAATTAGGTCTACTTGCTAGATTCCTTTCTAGTAAGATTTTTATTTTTATTTTTAGGTTTCTTTAGTTTATCTCATTTCTTTGTTCCTTTGTTCGTAAACTATCTCGATGTATAACAACAGCATTGATCGTTTGATTCCTGTTGTTCGTGTTTTTCGTCGTAGGATTTTCCAACTACCCGCCCCAATCCCTTTAGTGGAAAATGAGAACCCACCTAACCTCTCGCCTGACCATCACTTTGACAATAATTCTGAGATGGAGGAGTCTGACCATGAGAATGACCATAAGGCTAGTCCTTTGTTCTATTCGGACTCCGATGAGGACCTAGATGATGGTGATGTAATTAATGAGGATAGGATGGAAGATGAGATGAACCCTCTTAGGTATGTCGACCCTAGAACAAGGATTGAGAATGACAGCTCATTTAATATGCAGCTTCCTTGTAAGATCAAATTTAGGAGCTTTGATGCCAATCTTAACTCATCTCTACCAATGAACATAATCTCGCGTAGTGAATACAATAAAATTATGGTAGATGAGTTAGAATACAAAGGAGATAATATTGTTGCTAGGGCAATGACATTGCATGTGTTTGTAGGAAGCTTTGTTTATCTGGTTGAGTTTATGGTTATGGAGAATCTAGGAGAATTTATCGATAGTAACTTAACCCAAGTTGTGTTTGGAAAACCCTTCAAAAGGTTAACCAACCTAGATGAAAAACTTATGGAAGGGTTAATTACATTCTCGGATGGGGATGAAGATTTTGTTTACCAAATGCCCCGTGCACACCCTAGGTTCAAGGATTTTTCTATTGAGATATGTAATAGGTGTCCACCCCTTGATATGCTAAGCGAGAATGATAAAAGGAAATGGCCTTAATATCCTCATGAAAAGAATAAAAGGTATTATCGCGGATGTTTAGAGCTAAGTGATAACTATAAGAGACACACGGTAGCCCGTGACCTTGAGTCTAGCTACAAGACTCGTTAATAAAGAAAAACGCTTCTTGGGAGGCAACCCATGTTTTGTGTGTTTTTATTTGTTTGATTTTATTTGTTTCTATATGCGTGTTTTATTTTTATTGTTGGTAAATCATGTTTCAAAGTGAATTGTGAAAATCAATGTTGCAAAAATCGTGAATCGGTCCTGAGGCGGTCGGGGGCCGAGTTGCGTTTTTTAGCCGATTAATCGGCCCAAAACCTTGTAATCGCCGATTAATCGGCCGACTTCCTTGTAAATGTCTCCAAATTCCAGGGCCTTGTAGCTTGGAATCGGCGATTACAAGGCCTTGTAGGCCGTTTTTTGCAACATTGGTGAAAATGCTTTATTTTGTTTTTAACTTCGTCTTAATTACATATAAAGGTATTTTGCAAAAGCTAACTGTAAGGGAAATCCAAATTTGTTTATAAGAATGAAAATAAGCATGATTCACTACAATATTAAATGAGCATGTATATTAGTATTTGTTAGAGTCAAATGCTTGTATCGAGTCATAATGATGTTTTGCAGGATTTTCCAGGAAATAAGGCATAAATTTTTCAAGAAATTTTCCGGAAACTTATCATAAGATTTTTTCCAGTTTGACGGCGTCAGGAGTTACAACCTGACGGCGCCAGGTACTAAAATTCTGAAAACTTTCGCGAGTTTTGTTTAAATCGGAGTCTTAAAGTTTTTGTTGATTCTTTAGTTTTATAAACTCTAGGAAATTTGCAAACATTCATTCCACAAGCATTATATCTTAATTTGTTTTCTAGGATTTTATAGTATATGTAGATTGCCGCCGATTTTACGCGAGGTTTGCCTTGATTGTTTTCTCAGGTTTAACAGGTTATATATGACAAGAAGATGATTTATATCTTTTGAGGGAAGCTTTCAAAGTTCATTTTCTTGGAGGAAGATCTAATCTTGTTGACACACTATCCACACCGAACGAATCAGGGGAGTATTTGTTTTTATTCTTTTACCTGCTTTACTTTTACATCCTTTAATTGAACATTGGGGACAATGTTCATCCTAAGTGTAAGGGGATGGTAAATGATGATACCTTATAGGATACAATTGCACTTGAGTTTGTTTGTTCGATAGTAGGTGTGTAATAAAACTAAGAGAAATACTTGCTAGAGCAATTTTAGCACCAAATTTATTTTTTTTTACAACATTTAGGAGTGAAACTTTAGCCTTAACAAGCGTCTCATGGATAGGAGTTGTATGACTAGCACAAAATCGTACCACTTAAAAAATTTTCCACCCAAATATGTGAGGTTCGCCTTTAGATTTGATAGGAAAAGCCTTCATTATTAGTGCTTATGAGTGTACCGGTAATATTTAGATTTTAGAACTTGCGTTAGTGATACATCCCGAGACCGCTAGTGAGACTACATTCGTGTGGTTAGGATTTACTACATGATAAGAGGCATTAGGATCACTCTTGTGTTTAAACCCGTATCATAATTACTTGACCATTTAAGTCATATTACTTGACTAGCGAAGTAAATTAATTTTCCCACACCTTAGCGTTGTACTTATTTTTAGTACACGAAACCCCTAGTACACCCCTTCGAGCCTATCTTTTCGTTTCTAACTTTAAGCATCTTACTTAAAGGAAGAATTTGTTTACAATCCACCCAAATGTGCAACCAAATCGCCTTAGCCTTCCTTGTATGCACTCATCTTTAGTGCATTATTGTTATTTATTTAAACCCTTAGTTAATTATCTAATTGATTACATGGTTGCTAAGTCGAGTCATATCTTGTGCATATTGTTTTGGGACGATTGGGACTCATGGGTAAAGTACTAGTAATATGGAGTAATGGGGAAGACATCAATTTACTACCCCCATATGTGCGTTAATATTTAAAAAGTACTCCGAGTGTTTTGAATATCTTGATTTGAGTCATTAGAGTAGTTTATTGTAAAGTATGTAAAAATTCAAGTGTAAGGGGAATGTAAATTCCCTATGATGCATTATTTTGGATGGTAGGGCAAGAGTGTATGAAAAAAAAATCAAAAAAAAAAAAAAAAAAAAAAACAAGAAAAAGAAAAAAAAAAATAGAAAAAGAAAGAGAAAAACATACGGACTACCATCCCGTTTCATTATATGTTTGTTTCATAGTTTGTTAGATTTTGAATAGCTTAAGTCGAGTCGAGTCTTGGCTTAGTAATGCCATATTGTACATGTAATTAACCAAGATGATTAACTCGCCACCAGTAAATATTGCCTTTATCCAACGAAACCGTGTTTTCCATATCCCTACACCTAACGTTATAACCCTTTAAAATACCTCTTTGATAGTTTATCCTAGGTGCTTACGCCAAGTGGTGGAGGTTTGATCCTTTCCCAAGCCTATGGTAATCTATTTGCTATGACAAGTAGTGAGAGATGTTTTCGATTTCCATATTGTGATATATACTTTATTACACCCGAGAGATGTGAGTATCTAAATACTATTTGTGAGGTGCTAGTGTATGACCTCCGTGCTTGCTTTTGGTTTTTAGTGGAACGATTATCTGTTGTAATTACTTTTATATTAGTGTTAAATGACCCCTAACTTGTATTTTGATTAGAATAAAAGCGCATTTGCTTAAGGACAAGAAAATCTCAAGTGTAAGGGTATTTGATAAGGCGAAAAGTGTACCGCTTTTAAGGGGTCATTTAAGCCCGAATTCGTGATTATTTGATCAATTACTACCCTAAATCGTTCCTTTTGTCATTTTAGGTACTTTTGAGAAGAAATTTGGAATAGGAAGCATTTTGGACGTTTTTGGAGCATAAAAGTGAAGAAAACGGTAAAGTCTCAAAATCCTTGCTGGGAACAGTACCTGACGACGTCAAGACTTCACAGATGATGGCGTCAAACTTGGCAAAAGAGGTGGAAGTGGAAAATACACGTGACGACCCAGAACACTTTTAGTGCAATTGACCTGGCGGCGTCACCAAGGCTGTCAGGGTCAAAATGTGTGTGACGGCACAGAGCTTCATTCCTTCTTGACGACGTCAAGATTGGATCTAGGCAATACGATCCTTAATTTGGCGGCGAGTTGACGACGTCAGAAACTACAACGTGACGCTGTCAGGATGTTTTATCTATATATATTTTCCCAATTTTTCATTGTAAGGGGTGGAACATTAGGAGAACTTTGGAGAGCTTAAACCCTAGACGAATTTTATGCAAAAATAAGGGTTTCAACCCTTGTTCCATCCATGCTTAATTGAAGATAAGTTTTCCAATAATCATACGATATGTCTATGTGTTGTGTGATTCTATCTTATGCTTGTCTTTCTTTTAACATGCTAGGCTAGGTTTTTATTGTGTTTGCTCAGATGTAGTGAAACCTAGATGTTGATTATTGGTTGATGGTTTGTTTATAATTGTTATGGATGATTGTATTCGATGTTAGGCTTAAGAAAACTGGTAAACTTCCATTGGTAACTTGCTTGAACATCTTAAGAAACATGATCGGAGGTGTACTACGATTTTTTGTTGTATTTAATGCATAAGTGAATTCTAGTGATCCCATGTTAGGAGCTTTTAGTCGGCTCGACATAGGAGTGAAGTAGGAGCTTATAGAGCTAGGGAATATTGTACACGGCCCTACGACTGGTATTAAGGAATATAACCCGTCATCCATGCAATTGTAACAAGCTAATCAACCGGTAAAAGATATCTAGGGAGTAATGAAATCTAAGTAAACACATCTTTTCTCATTATTGTTTCTACCACATAATTACATTAGTTTATTTTCATTTTTTTTTATTTTATTTTGATTGCATCTTTAGTTATTTGGGTTAGTTGACTAGCAACTAATTCCGCCCACTCCTTCAAAACTCGAGATTTTACTTGCTTTTATAAAATATAAAAAATACAAAAAAAAATCATCCCTCACCTCTAGACCTAGTTTAGTAGGCTTTTTAATCCTAACGAACATTATTCCTGAGTTGAACGATCAATCCCCCGGTATTTGTCACTATACTATATTACAACGATCAGGTACACTGCCTGGCGGGGATTGAAGCTTCTTAAGATCCCTTGAGAGGTAAAACCTGTTGCGAGGGCGCAATCCCACGTATCATTGATCACATCAAATTTACCTCCACTTGATTTCTACTTGTCCTCAATTAAACTATCGATTTAAGCTTATGAAAAGTCTCCTAAACAAAAGTCCATAAATAATCTCATAAATATTTACTCAATCAAAAGTGTGCACAACCAAACACCTCATGAATAGGAAATGAAAACACTCAAATCACTCATCTAATCTATGTGGTACGAGTAACATTTAGTAATTCGCTCAATTGCTCAGTCGTGACGAGTATTATATCACAAGTTTGACAAAGATACATATCTCCACCACTAAAGGCAAATTGAGTTAAAGAATGAAAGGCTAAGGGGTGAATAATTCTTTTTAAATCAACATTTTCTAATAACGACACTTAATCACAAGCCGGTGCTCACTTTCTAGACCAAGGGCGCTAGTAATGACACTTGATCACAAGTGATTGCTCACTTTCTAGACCAAGAGCGCTAAAGGATAGGATTTAGAAATAATTATATAAAGAATGATTAAATGTAGGATAATATGTGAGAAACATTTATAAATGGGATTAAAAAAATTGATTAAGTTCACATAAACCAAATGCTATTAGTTACTGTGGAAAACTAGAAGAGGGAGGGAGGGGGGGGGGGGGGGTGAATAGGTTTTACCGTTTTTATGCCTTTTTAAGAAATCTTTGATTCGCTGTCTTGATGTGAAATCAACACGACACACAATATAGATAAATACTAAATAATAAGTAAATACCGAATGTAAATGAAAGATCAAACTAATAGAAATGATGATTTATGATGGTTCGGCAAGAAACTCTCTTCCTCGCCATACTTCACTCCCCGAGTACCCAACTCATAACAAACACTATATCAACAAGCTCCTTTGTGACGGAGAAAACCTTACAACGTCGCTTCACTTCTTTACTGATACTAAGCTAGATATCGAGTCTTTCCCAAGGCAAGACATACCTTATCACTCAACGTATTTTAAGGCCTAAAATACTAACTAAACTCTCTAGGATGTTGTATGATGATCACTACCCAAGTTGGTAGATGATGGTGAGTACAAAGACACAAAAATGATATACAAAGTTACACAACTAAGTATATGATGACACACTACTCAATACAACACTTGGAAGCTTGGAAGACTTCTTGTGTTCTTTACCTGAATTCAAAGTAAGAATCGCTCGATCACTTTAAATGTGTTATAGGTCAAGTGGAATGATCAAAGAGTGTTAATTTGATGTTAGAAGATGATAGAATTAGTAGTAGTGAACTTGTAATGGCTGGGAATCATTTGTTTCAAATGAAACTAAGTGTCTATTTATAGTAGACATTCTGTCTCAAATACATCATCCGGCGGATTCACGGATCCAAAAAATACGGATCCGCCCATTATAAAAATGGATCCACAGAGCGTATTCAGACATCTCTTTTGTCTAGTGAATTTGTCACTAACTTGTCCTTAAATTAATGCAAAAATCTATTCTTCAAAAATTACTTGGGCACAAAAGGTTTTGATTTAATTTAGTTTTTATTTAATTAAATCACTTAATAAAAATGTTTAGTTAATTTCAATGTTGCAAAAATCGTGAATCGGTAGCCGGGAGGTCGACCACCCTGCAACGATTAATCGGCCAAGACGGGATTAATCATTAATTAATCGGATCGGCATTTTTGCATGTTTTGGGTATTTCTGGAGACCAAACTAAAAATCTTAACTGATTCCAAGCGTAATATGTTTTCAAACCTCAATAAAAGGCTTCAACTCTGATTATGAGGCCCATTGTGCATTATAAGTGAAATAAATGATCCCCAAATTATGTAGAATGCCTAAATTTTTTTTTTAAAAGCTGACCGATTTGGCCGATTTTTGACTGATTAGTGGCCGTTTTTTTTTTTTTTTTTTTTTTTTTTTTTTTTTTTTTTTTTTATCAATTTCAAGACCAAGTTTTGACCGATTTTCAAAATTCTACAAGGTATATGGCCGATTAACGATTAATTGGCCGATTCTTGAAACATTGGTTAATTTTATTAAGTAAACTTTGTGTTATTGTTAAATAAAAATATGTTTAATAAATATTTAGAGCATGCTTAAAAATATTTATTACTTGGGCTCTTTGATCATTCGACGTGTGTTATAATCACATTATTCATACCTGAAGTGATATTCATCATAGTGTAAACTTACAACTACGGAGTAATAACTTGGTTAAGTAAGCATTTACGTCATATAAATTTATAATTGCCATTATCAAAACCGTGAGAAACTGTAAAATATAAATAACGTTTTTACGCGATATTTGTATTAACAATTACCATCTTACCACAAACCCCAAAAAATACTCTTATCATGGACTAACTCATGCTTTAACATAGAAAAATGTACGGTTTAGTGACACTTGAATTAGATTAAAAGACATCTCGATCAACATCCTTGACATACCATGAAAACATATTGATAGCTCGTAATACATGTATTTGCTATCAAATTCTCAAGTTAATTGCTCCTTTTTGCTCTACTTTGATGAAATATTGTATTTAATTACTATAAATTTGTATTTTAGTGTTTATCTGGAGCAAAAGAAGATTTATTTATATGTATTGTAAGATAGCTGGTATAAGGTGTGAAAAAAATTGTGATTAAAAAAAAAATTATATGGTTTAGATTTTGATGTAGATAAGAACATTATAAAGACTAGATAAGTACTCGTATTAAACAATATAAATGCAGGTTTAGGGGAAATTGAAGTATTAGCGAATTTTATATCAAAAAGTGATATCCATCAATTTGTGGAATGGCCGGTCAATGTAGCATGACAACAAAGTCTTCCGTTTGCACGCCATCTCCATTGTTGCGTCATTCTGATAATCAGATTAATTTTAAGGTACCTCTAACTTTTTTTTAAAGTCAGACTAACAACCTTAGAATATATAATACATGTTAAATATCTTAAACAATTGCTTTTAAAAAAAAGAAAAAAAAAAAAAAAATCTTAACAATTGTCTTAAATGATATATTCAAACCCACAATCTCATGTATACTGCTAAGCTATAAGCCCTTTGGTAAAGCCAAACTAATAAAAGTTATTTTATGATCTTCAAAAGCTTTAAATCGGCGGAGAAACCATAACACCGTACACATGTGAGTGTCGAAAAGTTATTTTAAAATCTAATTGTAGGTGTTTATGCTAAATATATTCAGCAATCAAGGTTGCTATCGTTTCCATTATCCGGCTTCCATCACAATGCTGGCAGCAGGGTACTTCTTACAACCCGGGTTAATTTGGTGCGTATCTATTGTATAGTGCTCTTTATGTAAGTTTTTAAACACTTTTTTTTTTTTTTTTTTTTTTTTTTTTTTTTTTTGTTGTGTAAACATGGGTTTCCCATTCGACATTGCGAGCCGATTAATCCCGACTACCCTTTTTGGATAGCCCGGAGTCGGCCGGCGCAGGTGAACCTCCGTGGCCACAAGGGGATTAATTTTCTCCTTGTTGGATTCAAACCCTTGACCTCCTCTTTGAAAAGCTGTATTCTTACCGCTGGATCACCTCTTGTGGTTAAGTTGTTAAACACTTTAAACTGACTATAAAGGTTTTTTGAACCATCTTAAATGTATACACTAAAATATGAAATATGAAACCTCTTAGCATTTTTTTTCCCCATAGGTAAAGAAACATATGTAAACTTCTAAGGTATTTACCACTATAGTCTAAAACTTATGCAACTCTTTGATAAGCACTATTTAAGCTAATCAGAGTTCCATATGTCTGCTACCGCATATTCCAACTACTAATGTGTTAATGTAGTTCAGTAGTATACAATTCAGTAAACATGATTTTGTTGCTCTATTGGGATGGTTTGTAGAAAAATACGCGTGTCAGCTTCCAATGTCGGTGCACAAACAAGGAGAGTTCTGCAGAGATCAAAACTGTTGGTATGCATTTGTTTTTAGGTCTTTTCACTCATAAATGATACTCCGTATATGCATAATACTCTTTAACATCAGGTTTATTTTAATTCTTTGTCACTTTTACAAATATCCAAAGCCTCTTTAATGATTTGTTAGTCGTTATTGTTTTCTTTTGCTTTTATCGACAGAGGGTGATTTACGACCATGGAAGCAATTTGTTCCTAACTTGTTGACTCACACTTTTGATTAAATGTTGCTTTTCGTAGGACCAATAAAGGATGGCATTTCAAATCTCAACACCGAGTGGATGGCTGTGTTTTTTACTCCAATACTTGAGTTCTTAAGGCTAAAAAGAGAACCAAGAAATGTATCCTTTGATAAATTAGTGGGTGCTGATAATATCATACGACGATTTCGACGTGTAAGTTTTGTCTCTTGTTTTGAGCACTTATGACTTGGTTATATCATCTTGTGCATTTGATTAATTTTGCATTTGGACTTTGTAGTTTATACGTATACTACGAGGAGATAGTGCATACAAGAAATACAATGTGAGGTTACCAAAAGGAGTTTTGCTATTTGGTCCTCCGGGAACAGGGAAAACTACATTAGTTCATGCTCTGGCTCATGAAGCCAAAATGTCATTTTTCCCCCTTTCTGCTAGGGATGTTGCAACACAAGCAGGAGCAGTTAGGATTGAAAGAATATTTAATGAGGCAAGAAGATGGTCACCATCCATAGTCTTTGTTGAAGATTTAGATATGATTGGAGGTGAACAAAGAAATTCTGAATCCGATGTAGCTTTAAACCAGGTAAAAAAACTATAGGAGAGGATAGGAAGTTTCAGCCTATTTGTTTCTTATGTCATCTAGGTCGGGTTCAGTTTGATTCTTGTCTTGTTGTTTATCCCCTTGAAATTAGTAATATTCTAGGACACAAAATTTATACTAAATTTGCAATGGATTTATTTCAATTTTTTTCTTTATGTTATACTGTAGCTTCTTTCTGAAATGGACAAGGGGCACTACAATAAAGATGGAAGATTGGTCCTGGTTATAGCTGCTACTAATAGAATTGAGTCACTGGATGAAGAGTTGTGTGATTATAGCCACTTCTCTAAGGCATTGCATGTGGCTAAACCAGATGAAGATTGTAGGAGAAAGATGTTCGGTTTATATTTGGAAGAATTTATTTTGGAGGAAGACAAAGACGCCATTTGCATCGTTGTCGCTAAATCAACACCAGGCTTAGTTTGGGGTGATCTTCAAGAGATAGGCGATGAATCTACTAGACTCGCTGCTCGAAAAGGTTTGTTATAAACCTAACAAAACTAACTTTTGGTTTATACATATTACAATCGATACACACCAAAATTAATGTCATTGGTATATAATTTAAAAATAATATTTCTAGGAGGTGATCATGTGACAATAGATGATGTTCGTCAAGCTATTGAAAGGGTCAAAGGCAATTTGCGTTTTGATGAAAGATGAACCAGTGACACATGAATCAGGGACCTGACTTTGGAACAAGGCAATCAGTTCAAGATAGCTCATTCAACTATGGCATGTTTATCTGTTTATCTCTTTGAAACTAATTATCTTTTCGTTACTTAGGCATACAATCCATCAAGAAAATTTACATGTTCGTAAGAGAAGTGGTATATTATTTGTTTCTCTATGTATATCTTGAATATGAATCCAAGTACATAATATATGAAACAGTTTGTTATATTAAGATGCTATATTTTAGTAACTCGTCCTTAATTTCTCTTTTACATGCCTATATCGTTTATATTTCTTATTATGCATCTTTCACCAAATAGTAGATATCGATAGTAGAGGTGTACTTAAAACTGTCCAAACTGTAACAATTTGGCCGGTTTGGCCAGGTTATGTAACATATTTCAGCCTGCCAGTTTGTAAATAAGTGAAACCCTCAATTGCCAGTTCGAGGGACTGTATTGATTTCTTTCACAGGCCGTGTCAGCCATTTTAATATTACACTATATGTTTGTATATACTTACATGAATTGATGTGAAACTTCTTTATGCAATTCCATGATTGTATTTTGAACTATGCGTTTTGTACCAATAATATAGATATTTAATTGCATATTGATTGGACTAAGCTACTGTGCAGGAATTATATCTTCTTTTCATTTAAAAGAAGTGGGAATTGCATATATATCCTTCCAACAAAATAATACAAAAAGCTTTGGGCACCACATAAGAGTACTTCTGCAGGACGTAGAATAAAGGTGTAACAAACTTAACACAAGGCACCAAATCACCATACTAATTATTAGGTTATACTGTACAATTTTCCTCAAATAGCTAACACTCTACAAAGCTTGCTTATATGAATTACTCCACTACGACAACCACTAAATACGCTCCAATGAAACTAAATATCTGTTAGACTACATAATTCCCCGTAGGTGATACGTTTTATTGATACGATATATATAGAGAATTAGGGGTGATCATCGGTCGGAAACCGGACCGGACCGGCCAAGACCGGACCGGACCGAAGACCGAGAACCGGAAAACCATAGACCGAGACCGGACCGAATATGGTCGGTCCGGTCTCGGTCCGGTCTCGGTCCGGTCGGTCTTCGGTCGGTCCGGTCCAATTAGGCAAGTTTTTTCGGGTTTTTGGTCGGTCCGGACCGGACCGGACCGGACCGACCGGACCGAGACCGAATTTGGCAAAAAGCTTAGACCGAGGACCGGACCGAATGTGGTCGGTCCGGTCCGGTCGGTCTCGGTCCGGTCGGTTTTGTCGGTCGGTCCGGTCCGGCCGGTCCGTTTGCTCAGCCCTATAGAGAATACATAATGAAACCCTAATGGACCCAACCCCACATACCGGGCTTGGGCCTTATTTATCATCTAATACTCCCCCGCAGTTCGAGCGGCGAAATCGCGAAAGCTCGAACTGGAGTAGTAAACTAGAAAAGAAAAGAAAACATCAACAAAATATAACTTTAGTCGACTCGTAACAAAACCCTACCAACGATCGACTTTAGTCGACTGGTACCAACGGTCGTCTAA